>JAYJMM010000020.1:780000-994394 GCA_037349105.1 Limnomonas spitsbergensis | reverse complement strand
CGTGTAGTTGTACACCGGGTTAGAGCGCTCATACCTGCAGGCAAATAGTAAATGAGCCATACAAACATAAGTTAATAAACAAAATGATTGGTTTATTGTACACCGGGTTGGACCACTCATACCTGCAGGCGAATAACCCTAAACCCTTAACCCTAAACAGTCGAAACAGATTATCACATGAATCCCCTAAACAGTCGAATCAGATTATCACATGAATCCCAGTAGCTGGATATGCACATGAAATAAACGAATGCATAAAGAATTAAAACTAAGGGTGGGTAATTCCACAACGGTTTGGAATGTTCTTACCTGCACATGACAACATCTTAATTAATTAATCTTAATTAATTAGTCTTAATTAATTAATCTTAATTAATAGTATGCCCTGGAGTTATTAAGTTTAGTCACCACATGCAAGCTGAATGATCACTCAGGTTGAGAAGTTACTCAAGCGGTTGAAAAGTTACTCAAGTCAGCGGTTTAAAAGTTACTCAAGCTGACTACAAATCCAAACTTACGCGTGGACATGTCCGTTGAATACGATGTCGACGCCATACTTGTAGAAGAGAGGCTCGAAAGACTGAATCGATAGGACCAGTTAAGACGAGTTAGGGGTTAAGGGTTTAGGGTGTGGCGCAACACATTCACAACATGTCCTGCTGGGTAAACTGAATGCATGCATCGATGAGACCACGAGCAAGTGGCGCAGGACATTCACAGAAAGATAGAACGAACAAAGATAGCCTGCATCGATATAAGGTTAACAATACCGGCGCCGGTACTTAATTCAAAAAAAGCAGAAAATAACGGACAAAAACCAATGTTAAAAGACCACTAGTTAGCGGCGCTGGATATATACTGAAAGACAGAAACAACGAAAGAAAAACTAATCACCCCGTAGGGCGTGAGGATCAAGGAAACATCGTGGCATGGGCGGAGGCCTCGTCCGCACTTTTACCATCATAAGAAAAGGAAAGCCTGCATCGATAAGACCACGAGTTAATAGGGGTTAAGGGTTTAGGGTGCGGCGCAACAGAAAGAAGATAGAAAGACTACTCCTCCGCCGAAGCAGGAGGCGTGAGACCGCTCGACCCACAGCAGTTCTATCCTACCAAGGATAGCCCGCTCACAACATTCTGTGGGGCACATTCAACGAAGCGCCAGGCGTTTTTCCCGCTTACACCTGGACCACGGTATGAAATGAACCTTGGCAGGGTTCGAAACGCACACCTCAGGATGAGCTGTCAATCAGTGTATTACCACTGAGCCCACCGAGCGGCGCAACACATTCAAATCACGCCCTACAACTTAATGCCTGCATCGATAATGATGACTGCCTCGCTGCTATGTGCGTTGTACTGTGTCAATGTCAAGAGGTGCTACTCCTGCTGTTTGGTGTAGCTGATATGTGGCTGATGTGTAGCTGTGGTGTAGCTGAAGCACCGGAAAAACCACACCATGAACCACATCGGCCAAGCCATGATGCAGCCCTCAAATTATTACAGTTTCTCATTCATTTGGCAGGCCCACCTGACGGTGCGGCTGTGGCTTTGACCCAGTCTGGGCTGTTTCGTTAACTCTCATGCCTCCCACGGGGCGTAGCTTCCTTTTTATTTTAGCCCTCACAATCCAGGCCTCCACCCAGCCCGTTTTCTCAATCATTGGTATGGCTCACCTGACGGAAGCATTCGTTGCCCTTGTAGGTCCTGCATCATGCAAGAGGCAGGGGGCCTAATTTAATTCTGGGGCTTAAGGTGAAGCACTCATGGTTAAGGGTTGAGGGTTGAGGTTTGAGGGTGAATTGATACAGCTATGCGCGAGACGGTTCGCTTCTGAGGACCCGGGCCCGAGGCGTAAAATGCATACCCTCTATTTACTCCCGGCTCGCCTAGGAGGCTAGGAGGCTTACATCATCATGGTGGTGGATGATTGCATAATCCTTAAGGCATCCAGGCCCCAAAAGCAATCCAGATTTTATCCAGTTTCAATCTGGATCAATTTCTTTCTCACCTAACTCACAAACATAGGACGTGATTGAAGTGAGGAGAACGGTCCAATCTAGATCCATATCTCATCCGGCGTAGGAGGTGTACATTGGGAAGTGGAAGTTCACGATCAATTTCACCAGCACCCACATCCAATCCAGATCCCATCCGGATCCAATCCAGATCCATTTCTCACCCGGCGTAGGACGTGTACATTGGGAAGTGGAAGTTCACAATCACCCAGGGGTTCGGGTGCGGTTGACCTGAGGAGCAGACAAGTTAGGCACATGTGCGGCTGCTAAGCGGCTGACGCAAGAAATGGTGAAAACAAGTTAATGACGTTACACCTCTGGGCCATGCTGAAATTAAGCTCGGCCACGTCGGCACGGACAAGTGACAACTGCATGTGTGAGGCTGGTGAAGCGGTTGACGCAAGGAAAGGTGAAAACACGCCATGCAAACATGCATGGGCAGTGTGTGCTTGGTAATAAAATCCATGCATGCAACTTATTTTCTTCAAGAAAGAAAGAAAGCTACACATCTCGAGGGGCGTGGGAGTTACAAAACAGCGTGGTTAGGCCCATGGAAACGGCAAGGATGTCTCTTCGGCACATGTGCCAAGGCAGCATCCATGCCGTTACTGTGGATGGGACCCCCCTTGTGTACATCTGACATTATGCAAAGAAATAAATATAAGCCGTGTGCTCACTGACCCATAGCTCTGCCAAATACTCCCCGCTTCAGTGCCCTATGCCCCACGCTGCAGCGTCCCATCCTCCCCCGTGGCTCTGCCAAATGCTCCGCCAATGCAGCGCCAAATGCACTTTAGTGGCAGTGCTCTATGCTCCCCACTGCAGTGCCCTGTCTTCTTCCACAGCTCTGCCGAATGCTCCCCGTTGCAGTAACCCATGCTCCCCTGCTGCATGCCGTGCTCTATGCTCCCCCTCAGCAATGCCCTAATCTCCTCCTCTAGTTCTGCCATATGCCCGCTCCCCCGTTGCAGTGACCCATGCTCCCCCGCTGCATGCTGTGCTCTATGCTCCCCCTCTGCAGTGCCCTAGCCGACCATGCATATCCATCTCCTCGGGCCACTATTTCCCTCCTTAAGAAAGAGTATGTATAAATTAAAAAACAATGCCCCCCCCCCCCCATCCTGTATTCAACTGACCTTCTTCAACTCCTTCTCAAACCACATGTACCTGTCACAGCCGACATTCAAAATTAGCACTGGTAACAAGACTGGCAAGAAAGCAAATATTTGGCAATAATGGCAATGAGATGGTTTTGAGCGCCGTGTTCGGGCTAGTTCATGATGAGTCCTGAGATTGTCAACGGTAGCCAAGCTGTTTGCTCTTTGTGCGGTGATGGTCAGTGTCAGCGCGCTTAATGGTGCCCAGGGTTCAGGTTGCGGGGTGTAGGGTGTAGAATAAAGGGTGTAGGGGTTTGGGGCGTAGGGTGTAGAATAAATGGTGTAGGGTTTTGGGGTGTAGGGTGTAGAGTATAGAGTATAGGGTGTAGGGTGTAAAGTATAGGGTGTAGGGTGTAGGGTGTAAAGTATAGGGCGTAGGGTGTAGGGTGTAAAGTATAGGGTGTAAGGGTCTGTCCTGAGCGGAGTTGATGTGCAGCAAGGGTTGCGGTTGCGGGGAAATAGGCTTTTGGATGCGGGGTTAGTTGGGTGTAGGGTGTAGGGTGTAGGGTGTAGGGGTCTGCACTGACCAGATTTGATGCATACCAGGTGTTGCGGATGCAGGGGAGATAGGCTCCTGGATGCAGGTTTCAAGATGGGTGCACACTGCGCTGGGTCCTCAAACTACAGACTAAACCGTAAACTAAACCCTAAACCCTTAACCCTAGACCCAAATCCCTGAACTCTAAACGTTTAATCCTCAAATATCCACCAGAAGGATTGTCTACCGCTGCAGCCAATGGACTCCTGGTACTCTTCACACGGCGGGCATCCGGAAGCTGTATCGTTTTCTTCTTTTATCTCCTGGGGCTTGCGGGGTTAAAGTTGGCACGGTGGCCATGTCCCATGCTTCGGCCAAAATGTGTACCTTATCAATATAATTTTGTTGCGTATCTATTCATGCACTATAATATATATTTTATATGCATTCATTTATTTTATGTACCAGTGTATATTTATTTACTTAATATTACTTATTCTATTTTTTAGTTATTTCTTATCTACTTTATTATTTATTTACTTAATATTACTTGTTTACTTATTATTACTTATTTACTTTATGATGTATTTACTTATTTACTTTATTATTTATTTACTTATTTATTATGGGCACTCACTGGACGGTGGTGCTGTCGAAGGAGTCGCCGCCGATGAAGGAGGTGAGGAAGAAAGTCATGGCACCGGGCACCTCAGCTGAGTAGAACCTGTGGGTTGAGTGTCACGGGTTTAGGGCAGGGGGGTCAAATTTTAGGGCAAACAAACATAGGGTCGATTCAGCAGAGTGAGGTGAGGAAGAAAGGCAGAGCACCAGGCACTCCAGCTGAGTAGACCCTGTGAGTTGGGTGTTCAGGGTTTAGGGTTTAGGGTTATAAAAAGGGGGGCAGGGTGAAGAAATGCATGGAACCAGGCACCTCAGCTGAGTAGACCCTAAGGGTTGAGGGTCCAGGGTTTAGGGGGTCCAGGTTGAAGAACCCCCAACTAGGGCCGATCTCAGCAGCAGCCAGGTGAGGAAGAAAGTCATGGCACCAGGCACATGAGCTGAGTATAACCTGGGTTGAGAGGCAAGGGTTTAGGGCAGGGGGGGGTCAACTTGTAGGGCAAAAAATAGGGTCAAATTCAGCAGAGCGAGGTGAGGAAGAAATACATAGCACCGGGGACCTCAGATGAGTAGAACCTGGGTTGAGGATCAAGGATAAAGGGCAGGGGGTCAAAGTTTCGGGCGGACAAACATAGGGTCCAGCTCAGCAAATCGAGGTGAGGAAGAAAGGCATGGTGACGGACTCCTGAGCAGAATATAATGGGTGGGTCAGTGTATACGGTGTAGGGTTAACGGGAGGTGGTCCAGGTTGAAGAATCCCAAACATATGGTCAGATTCAGCAGAGCAAGGTGAGGAAGAAAATCAGGGCAGCGGGCACCTCAGCGGAATATGACTCAAAAATCGCAAAGTAAAATCGCAAAAACATTACTGAGGAACCATTGAGTGATTGATCCACAATTGCGATGACACGGAGAAGAATGCGTGTATCCCGTACAGGCAGGTTGGCGCAAGCACCCACGCGAGCCTTTTTCCGAGGACCAGGCAGAGCAAAGCGGGCTGTCACAGCGACTCACATGTTCTTGTATGCTCCCATGGTGTCAAACTCGTTATCCATGGGCTGTCCCTGGACGATGGTTTTCAGGTAATCCTGCTCAACAAAGAATGGGGATAAAGTGTGAAATTAAAAGTGTGGTGAGAGGATTGGGGAGTGAAAGGTTGTTCCTGTATGCCTGAACGATGGTGTTCGGATAATCCTGCTCAATGAAAACAGGGATGAAGTGCGAAATTAGAAGTGTGGAGATTAGGAGAGAGCAGTGTGGAGTAACAAGTATGGAGATTTGTTTTTAAACTCGTTGTCCATGGGCCGTCCATGCGGTTTTGTTGAGGTGATCCTGCTCCATGAAATTGGGAATGGGAATAAAGTGTGAAGTGAGGAGTGTGAAGACCAATATGTTTACTGGTTGTCCAAATGTTACCTCTGTCATAAATAAGGGTGAGCGATGGCAGAGGGTCTGGGGAGGCGGGCATTGAAGTACTTGAGGAATTTACAAATTGGTCACGTAATGGCATATTAATATTAATAATATTATTATTAATAATATTATTTGTCCCCACCTGGTTCGTGTACTTGTGAATCGGTGATCCGAAGAGGCCGGCAGCAGGGGGTCCGGGGAAGCGGGCGTTGACGGACGTGAAGCGGGCGCCGGTGGGCAACTCCTCAATCTCGTGGTTCCTGGGTAAAAAAAAAACATTCAAACAATCATTAAAAAACATGCGTAAATTGAAACAGGCGTAAATTGAAGGTGCATAAATAATGTGGGCGGAAATTCATATCAAGAGTAATAAAACAGGTATAATCAACCGGGCAGAATTCAACAGGTCTCATTAACCGGCATAATGAAGCAGGTGTATATCAAGCAGGCTTACATAACACAGGCATAATTCGACAACAATAAAATCCAGCAGATATTATTAAGCAGGCAAACACTGAACACGCATTAACAGGCACCCATGAATTATTCAGGGAAGAAAGAAAGAATGCTACGCCCCGTGGAGGGCGTGGTAGTTAAGGTAACAGCGCAGCCTGGGCCGAAGCCACATCCGCGCCGTTACCGTGAGAAAAGAAGACACATCATAATTCATTACGGTGGCTTGCAGGTCTGATTTGTTTTCCCACCGGATTTTACTCAGGGCACTCATCCTGTGGAGAACAGCAGCGTGATGCGGGCCAGATCGACCTCCCACATAATTTTAACATGCGTAATTGTTTACCGGCATCATTAATCAGGCATAAATTGAACAGGCATTTACAGGCACCCATAAAGCATTCGTGGCAATCTATAGGCACTCACCCCGTGGAGAACAGCAGCGGGATGCGGGAGAGGACGACCTCCCACAGGCGAGACCAAGTGTCCCACCTCGGCTGGTCTGTATATTGCATACACAAATGCAAAATTAAATGCAGCAAAGCGGTAAATATGAAAAATTATACATTAGATATGAGAAATCATACCACTTAGGCAAAAGAGATTAAAACATACTGGACCAAGTGTCCCACCTCGGCTGGTCTGTAAGTAGTAAAGACAATTTATTGAACTAAATGCAGCAAAGCGAAGTGAGCACAATGAAAGGAAGATGACAAATGAGAAAGCAGGACACATTTGAGGTCACCTCAATTCTATTCAGATGTTTTTGTTAACATCCCGGACATGCACATCCAAACTTGTGTTGTTATTCTAAAATTGATGTCCCCCGGATTGACCTGATGTCTCGACTAATGATTAATTTGGGAAGGCAGGTTTACGCAGGCGAGTTGATGTGTCCCACTACCCCGGCTGGGCTGTCGATTGCATACATCAGTGTATTCAGCAAATACAAAGACATAAATTCAGAAAATTACAAATTACAATGCGGCAAACCGGTTATTAATAATAATGTGATGCAGATGAGATGCCTCAAGCAGCTCGAGGAGGACATTTAAGCGACCCCTGGCAAGAGACCTGGCAAAAGAGTGGCATGCGGCCTGACTGCTGAGATCCCTCAGGTCAGTGGAGTGGCTATGGAGTTGACCCTGAGGGGCTGATGAGCTAGCTTTGGGAGGCAGCATGGTGCAGAGAGCTTTGCCTGAGGGGGTGGATAATTTCATACAGCACTGGCTACTCCACTCCAGGTAAGGTGCTCATCAGTACCTGGGGTGGAGGAGTCAGAGCTGTCAGCCAGGCACCCACGCGGCCGAGCCGCATCAACAGGGCCCAGAGGTGTAATGCCATTTGTCACTCATATGTCTGTTCATCAACTTCCGGCCGGATTGCAACTCGTCCCTTTTGAAGTGCCCCCCAAGCAGCCGCGCTCCAAGTTTAGAGTTAATAAATTGAACATGGAGCTTAAAGCCCCTAGACCCTCAACCACTCCGTAAGGGCATCTCAGCTCCAGGCAAAAAAACTACTCCCCGTTGGGAAGTGCGAGTTAAGGAAACAGCGCAGCCTGGGCCAGCGCCACATCTGCGCTGTGAACGTGTGAGGCACTCACAGGTCTGCTCGCCGATGTCACCCTCGGGGTAGGACCAGGGGCAGGCGTTAGGGGGACCAGGCACGCCCAGGTAGTTGTAGTACATGCTGCAAGTGTGACGTCATGGGTGGGGTGGGGCGTCGTTAGGGTCAGGATGAGGAACACTGCTTGGCGCAGAGTGGCAAGTGTTAGGGGGGCCAAGCACGCCCAGGTAGTTGTAGTACATGCTGCAATTGTGATGTCATGGGTGGGGCAAGATATATTGCGGGTCAGAAAATAAAATGGGGCAGGCGCTAGGGGCAGGCGCTAGGGGGGCCAGGCACACCCAGGTAGTTTTAGGCGTGCAGGACATGCTGCAAGTGTGACGTCACGGGTGTAGCAAGCAGCATTAGGGGGGACAGACACACCCAGGTAGTTGCAGTACATGCTGCAAGTGTGACACGGGTGAGGGAAGACATCATGCGGGCCCGGAGGAGGAATATGGCGCAGAGAGGTTAAGGTTGGGGGGGGCAGGCACACCCAGGTAGTTGTAGTACATGCTGCAAGTGTGACGTCACGGGTGGGGTGGGGCATCGCTAGGGTCAGGACAAGAGGGTATGGACACACTAGGGCGCGGAAATGTAGGGGTCGAGGCATCGGAGTCGCAGGTTTCATGGGGGGGGCACTTGTGACCAAGTAGCCCAATACTGGCTGACAGACCAAAACAGGAGGAACAGGGCATCATATTATATCATCCATCATAGATCCAACATGTATATAAACCCTATGACCCTGAAACCTGAATCCTTATCACTTAGGGCAACCTGAAACCTCAACCCTCAACCGCAACCTGAAACCTCAACCGCAAACTGAAAACTCGACCGCAACCTGAACCCCTCAACCCTCATCCGCAACCTGAAAGTCGACCCTCAACCGCAACCTGTAACCTCAACCGCAACCTGAAACCTCAACCGCAACCTGAAACCTCAACCCTCAACCGCAACCTGAAACCTCAACCGCAACCTGAACCCCTCAACCCTCATCCGCAACCTGAAATCCTCAACCCTCAACCGCGACCTGAAACCTCAACCGCAACCTGAAACCTCAACCGCAACCTGAACCCCTCTACCCTCATCCACAACCTGAAATCCTCAAACGACAAGCACAACCTGAAACCTCAACCCTAAACCCTAAACCCTTATGGTAACCCTATGTCTCACCATCCATCAGCTCCGTAGTTGTCCGCATACGTAAAATCTCCTGTGATTAAAAAAGAGCATGGCCGCAGCGTGGAAATAACGAGGAGCATGTCGAGCCGCAACATGGAAATAATTGAGGATCATGGTCGCACTCGGAATTAATCATAAGTCGATCCATCAGGTCAATCCGGGGGACATCAATTTGAGAATAACAACACAAGTTTGGATGTGCATGTCCGGGATGTTAACAAAAATATCTGAATATAATTGAGGTGACGACCAGTGAATATATCGAGATGATAAAAGCTGCGTGCTCGAGTGCGCCCACTCAACTGCGGGGCTTCCTAAGTCATCACCCATTTCCGCATGCATGTATGACATATTAAAGATCACAGCCTTAGCGAGTCCAGGGATCAGGTTTCAAGACAGCTTTAATTCTAATTCTTTGTTTCGCCATTTTATTATAGTTCAAGGTTTGGGGTTCGGGATGTCGCCATCAGGGTACCGCCGTGAAGGATCACCTTTTGTATGGGAGTTCAGGTTAAATAGCTCGGGGTTAGGGTTCAGGGTAGCCAGTCACTCATTAGGGTTTAGGTAAAATAGCTCAGGCTCAGGGTTCATGTTAAATAGCTCAGGCTTAGGGTTCAGGTTGAATAGCTGAGGGTTCAGGGTAGGTCGCCAGTCACTCACCGATGAGGGCCACTGCATCGACGTTGGTCATCATGAGCCGCATCATCAGCTCCGTGGTGTTGTATGTCTGTCCGACATCAGCAAGGACCGCCAGACTGCAGCAAGCAGCGGTGGCAATCAAATGCATTTTAATGACCGATATTCAATCTACAAAAGATATTTTGAGTTCACTGTGTGGCAGAGTATCAGCTCCGTGGTGTTGTAGGTCTACCCAAGAGCGGCACGAACGGCCAGACTGCAGCAAGCAACGGTGGCAATAAAATGCATTTTTATGACCAATGTTGAATTTTAAAAAAACTGTGTGGCAGGGAATCAGCTCTGAGGTGTTGTAAGGTCTATCCAACATCAGCAAGGACCGCCAGACTTCAGCAAGCAGTGGCAAGGCCATGCAGTAACAATGTCATGGGCTTGATGTTACAGTGGACCATGGGACAGGTCAAGGCCGAATCCACGCCTGGTACCTGACCATCGGCGGCTCAACTTGAACTCTATTCACTGTTTTTTGCTTTAGGCTGTGGCAGGGGGCATGAAGCTGCTGCCAGCGCTCTAAACACAAAATAATTAAGTACACATGGTAACCGCACGGAGGTGGCTACGGCCCCAAACTGCGATGTTCCCTTAATCGCCACGCCCTAGTAGGGCGTAGCTTTCTTTCTTTCTTTCTTACCAACGCATGCCATCCTTTGGGCCAAGGCCGTAGCATAGGGCGTGGCCATGTACTGCATTAGCCTAGCGGTACATGTGTACTGCACTGCAGTAACCGACCACCATATTTGCAATGTAATGTTTTACCTCCGGTTTGACTCTACTAGTAGTACATCTGCACTGTACTGCAGTAGCCTATCCTACCGGTACGTGTGTACTGTGCTGCAGTTATTGCTATAGCCACCGACCGGTACATTTGTTTGCAGTAGCCTGCCGGAAAGGGTAGACAGGCGCACTGGTGGGGGAGATGCCCCATGTCGTAAATTCGTACTGTACTGCTGTAGCCTACCGGCACTTTTCTACTGCAAAGCAGTAGCCTACTGGAAAGGGTAAACGGGCGCAGTGGTAGGAGAGACGGCCTTGGTAGTAAATGCGTACTGTACTGCAGTAAGTGGCCTAGTACCGGCTCTGTACTGCAGTATTCTACTGGCACATTAGGTTTGTACTGTTCTGCAGTTACCTACCGGAAGGGGTAGATGGGCGCAGTGGAAGGGGAGACGCCCAATGTTGTAAATTCGTTGACATCGCTCCAGCCGTAGTAGAAGCGAGGGTCGCCCACCTTGTAAAAGTACTTGGTGCCGGGCTGAAGGCCTAGGGGACAAGGGCAAGACATGGGCGGGCTATAACTTAGGCAGGTCATCCAGATGAGTAGGTGTGTAGCTAGATTTAGGGTTCAGGAGTCAGTACTTGGTGCCGGGCTGAAGGCCTAGTGGACAAGGGCGGAGGAAGAGGCTAGATCTTAGTCGGGTGACCCAGATTAGTGGAAGTAAGGAGTGGGGTGTAACGGCGTGGACGCAGCCTACGCCACACTATTTGCCTGACCCGCGCTCCCCTGGGTTTCATTTATTCGTTTTAAGGGCTGGGCACGTATGTAAGGGTTGTATGTTTGGCACAGTACTTAATTGGTACCGGGCTGAAGGCCTGGACAAGGGCGGGGGGGTAGGGGCTAGAGCTTAGTCAGGAGACCCAGATGAGTAGTATGGACTGGGTGGAACAGCGTGGGCGCAGCCTACGCCACACTATTTCCTAAACCCTCAGCCAGGCAGAGTCTTATTGATTTATTTCGTAAGGTACGGGCGGCGCGCGCGTAGGGGTTATCTGCTGAGGGACTGATGTAGTACTTGATTGGTGAGTTCCGGGCTGATGAAGGCTGGACACGGGCTGGGTAGTCTGGGGTTATTAGAAATTAGTCAGCTGGTGACCCAGATGAGTACCTAGTAGCGTAGGAAGGACTGGGCACTTAGGAATTATGTGTCCAGGATACAGTACTTAGAATTATGTGTCAGGGATACAGTACTTAGAATTATGTGTCATGATACAGTACTTAGAATTATGTGTCAGGATACAGTACTTAGAATTATGTGTCAGGATACAGTACTAGAATTATGTGTCAGGATACAGTACTTGGTGACGGGCTGAAGGCATGGATTAGCGATGTGGCTGGTTTATAAAGGCCATCCATCAAGACCAGGATTAAGTCCTGGACTAGGGTGGGGCGGGGCAAGATCTGATGAACAGGTGGCCTGGATTAGGGACGTGGAATATTAGGGGTCATTAACTAAGGCTGGGCTTAAGTGCTGGACAAAGGTGGGGGGTTAGGGCTAGATCTGAACAGGTGGCCTGTATCATGGATCAGTGTTGGATATCAGGATCGTCCACTTTGTAGAAGTACTTGGTGCTGGGCTTAAAAAGGGGGAAAGTCCCGCCCAAACAAGCTGACCTTGCTTGAAGGGGCAAGGGTGTGCATGGGCACACCTGACAATCTATTTGGTCGCACCTTCAATCAGGACGTGGTGGAGGACGGGGCTGGCGTAGTTGATGGGGTACCAGGTCTGACCCTCTCCATTCCTGCAGTCAAAGCAGAGCCATTGGATAGTCAAGCACCCTCCAGTCACCATAAACATGAAACCCTAGCACCGTGTTTGTTGTTTACCTCCAGGTCTGACCCTTTCCATTCCTGAGTCAATGCAGAGCCATTATTGGACGGCCAAGCACCCTCCAGTTGCCTTAATTAAGGGGTGGCTTGGGGCCAGTTAAAGAAAAGTAGCATCGGTGCCCTTCTGGACCTGTTTGTTGTCGAATCCATCCGACAGCAGCTGTTTGCAAAAATAAACTGTGAACCACTAGTGCGCAGTTATTAATGTATGAAGCATCAAAGCATGCCTACCGTATGTGATTTATTTCTATCACTGTGGTCGTTCAGGAACGCTAGGGAGAGAGGGGACACACTTGTGTGGGATATTCACACTTCTGCACACTCATCATGCTTTCTGGTTGGATCAGATTCCCGCATGATGGAGTAATTTACAGTAATCTCAAAACGCCCGGGCGATGGGGGTCACATAACATGTAAGCGTCCCACTGAGGCGTAAAGAAAAAAACTACGCCCCACATGTGTTTTGGAGATAGCTGTTTGGAGAATTTACAGGTAGGCCGGAGACATGCCTCTGACTAAAACATGCGTAATCGTTCGGCAGGGTTAGTTCCCTGAGTGATCACCTTAGAGTAGTCATACAGGTAAGGCGGGGAGATACCTAGGGTTGAGATTAAGGGACAAGCCCTAAACTAATTGATAGGCTGAAAATCCAGGCAATAATGCAACTTTGACCCACTTACGCGTAATCGTTCAGCAGCGTTCAGGCTCTGGGTGAGGTCCTTAGAGTAGTCGTATAGGAAGGTCAGGGAGATGCCGGTGGCGCTGGTGGTTAAGGGACAAGCCCCTGGCTAATTAATAGCCTCAAAATCCAGGCAATAATGCAACTCCCACCCACTCACCGCGTAATCATTCAGCAGGGTTCCTTGGGTGACGTCCTTGGAGTAGTCGTATAGGTAGGTCAGGGAGATGCCAGTGGCGCTGGTGGTGTGGTTGTTGGTCATGTTGAGGGTGCTGTCGGTGGCGCTGATCATGACGATCGAGTCAATGAGGTTGGCCGGGGGGGGGGAGGACGCCTGGTCCGACCTGGGAATCACCAGTCGCCTGTAGTAGAGGGTCGAATAAAGAGGACACTTCAAAGCCAATTCAAGAGTTGCTTGGTCATAGGGGCTTGAATCAAATGAGGTTGAACCGGGCCAGGAGGAGGCGCAACGGGAGCTCTGACCTGTGAATCACCAGAAGCATGCAAAGGGTTCACGCTAAAATTGTTCAAGCATGGTATGAGATAATGCAGCCTGGCACAAGATGGCCAGGAGTAAGGCGCGGAGGCGGTAACGGCGCGGATGTGGGCTTCGGCCCAGGCTGCGCTGCTTTGTTTCCGCTCACTCCTCTCACAGGGCATAGTTTTTCCTCCTTTTTCTGACGGCCCTGAGGAGTCGATTCTGGAATAGTCGTGGTGGAAACAACAAGGACGTGGCCTAGGATAGCACAGGCGTGTTCCACTTACTCCTGAACCCTCATGCCCTTGAGGGGGTTACCGGGCTGTACATTTCTTAATGAAATATGCAATTGTTTTCTAAGAGGGAGGTAGCTTTCTTTGTAAAGGAGTAATTTATTTCATATATTTTCATAGCCAGGGGAGTAGCTTTCTTGTATACATAAATCATTATGTTCATCAACATCATAAATGCGATGCATGGACCTCATGGTACATATTTGCCCTCAGGCTTACAATATCAGACCTGATGCACTTACCCAACTTAGGAGGTAGCTCGAGTTGCCCCTGCGAATCAAGGTTGGACAGTGTGGCAGTCGTCAGAGTCAACGGGAAACGCGATATCGATATGGGCCACGACGGGGGGATATTTATGTAGTGTTGAGATTAGGACAATTATAGGCATTCTTAAATGGTGTGAAGTAGAAGAGCAGGGAGAGTGATCCGCCCGCAGTTGAGAATAATGCTGGACAGGCATAGAAGGCTGAAGCTTAGTTCGCATTGGGTCATCGATGGGGAGATGTATTTTTGACTTACCAGTAAATGATGTGAATCTGGTCAGGGCCCGCACCTGTGCAGGTTAAGGTGGACACGTTGAGGGTGATAAATGGATGTAGTATACGGGGGGTTTACAGGCATCTGCTCTATCGTGCAAGTAGTAACTACTCCGTGAAATCAATATTATATCAATGTACTGCTTCATAGAATAAACTACCAGTATTGTTTTATGAAAATGCACCAAACGTTGTACCTATAGCAGATAGATTGGAACGTTATTTAAGTAATTTGGCAGCGCTCAATGTAATAATGACACAGTAATGAGGTGCCTCTTTCGGTTAACGGCTCCTTACCGTATGTAGTATCACAAAAGATAAAAATTCACGGCGAAACCATGCATGCATCCTTCTCACCAACAGTTGCCCTTGACAGAACAGTCATCGGGAGGTCGGCACTGCCAGCTGGGGCGTTGCCGTTGGCCTCCGCATATGTGATTGATATGCTGCCTTATGTGCATGATGTGGGGGTAGGGCGGGGGGGGGGCATTTAAGTAGTAAGCTAGCTGTGGCGTTGAGTGATGCAGAAATTTCTTGGCGGCTCGATCGAGGCTTGGCGAATTGAGAAAAGACAGGACCACACGCGCGGATTCCGGTGTTCAAAGGATACTTGAAGAATGGCCGGCCACCAGCTTCTCATCTGTCAGATTTATAAGTTTCCCAAGCAATCAACGCGACGGGCCCAATGCCATCTACATCTGCACGTCCAAGGTGGCGGCACAACGTGCCATTCTTTTCCGCCCCTTACCTTTTGTGGATGAGTAGATGGCGGTCGTGATCGATGCGCTAGCAAACGCGAGCGTGATCAGGAAACAGTACTTCGTAACCATGTTTGACGATGTGGTCATCCTGTACGCTGACTGTCGATCAATGCGTTAATTGTTGTCACTCGTTGCAAGACCGAAAGTGGTCTTTATGGCTGACGACTATTCTGACGTGCGCTTAATAAGCACTTACGCCTTTGCTGGCGGATGTTGATGCTTTAAGCGTGGAATATTCTCGCATCGAATCCCTCATTTTTGACTCGGGGGATATTGGCGGGATATTGGGCCAGGATTGGTATTTCACGTAAAAATGAGACCCACTCTTTCTGGCATGCATCGCTTGACACTCTTTGGCAACGAACACAGTGGTAGCATACCACTTAGGTCGTGTTTCCACTGGTATTCTGTCGGGCAACCGACGCGGTTTAAGGCCCAATTTCGACCCAACTGGCTGCCGCAAACCGACACGGTTTAGGCCTTTCTGAAACCACGCATTCGAGAATAGCCAATACCTCGTCGATGACCAGGTTTAAGCTATTCTGTGAGTTGGTTGCCTCTTGGTTTAAGGAACTATCTCAGCGCGAAAGATCGTTCGCTCGTCATTAAAGACGCCATTTCTTTTGATTGCCAGATCGAAATAAGCGGCGATCCGACACTTGTGGTTCCGAGGTCACGAATCGTCGCAGAACGTATCGGCGCCCCTAGATCAGACCTCTGGCACCAGGAAGTTTGCTGTGAACTTCACGGGTTTCAGTGGAAACAGTTTTGGTGTAAGGCGTGAAAAAATCACGTTCGCGAGCAACCGGATTCAAACCGCGCTGGTTTAAGGCGCCAGTGGAAACACCCCCTTAGTTCGTTGCCAAAGACTGATCGATGGGATGGCGGGGTCAATGCCAATGCTGCATGGCGTTTTATATAAGTAGTGGAATCTGTTGTCGCACGGCCCGTGTCAATGGTATGGGAAAGGCGCTTGCAAGTGTGCCGATTGCCATAAGTATAGTCGTGGTGAGTGTGTGACGGACCTGTTAAAGGACGCTTCCGTCATGGCACCCGTCCCTGCCCTCCCTGGATGGGGTCGTCCGTGGCACATGTCCCGCCCATCCCTGGAGTCGGTGGCACACGTTTCCGCCCATACGGGGGTATGTCAATAACGTTACACCTCTGGGCCCGCTCAAAGCTCGGCCGCGTGGGCGCCCAACTGTTCAGAAGGGAGTTAAGGAGGCACTAAAAGGAAGAGAGGGGGAAAGGAACAAAAGGAGAGCCCAGCAGGAAGGCTAAGCAGACCAAGTCCAACACCTGAGTTCCACAAGAGACTACCCCTCAGTCAACAAAGCCTCTAAGAAAAGAAAAGTCCAGAAAAGCAAGCGTATCCCACCCCTGCTTGGCCGCGAGGGCGCTCCACTAATCAGAAGGGAGAAGAGAAGAAACTAAAAAGGGGGCAAACAACAACAATAACATCAACAAAAAAGGCCAAAAGAGAAGGCCGGAAAGGCCAACGACATCGGCCTCAGAAACCCCGGAGACTTACCCTCAATAATGCGCACAGCACAGTCCACAAAAGCAAGTGCGTCCCACCCATGCTCAGCCTGGTACAACTGGTGGAAGTTAGTGGCAGCGCCCGGAGGACCTGCCCACCCCCGCTCCCGTAACTGCTCCCTGACACTAGGGCACTGGAAGCACACATGATGCCGCGCATCCTCTACCTCCTCGCTATCCCCCCTGCCCAACACCGCTGGCAGCAGCGAGCTTGTCGCCGCTGACCGTTGCGCCGTCCTCTGGTATCAGCTGGGCTGATCGCGCCAAGCCGCAATCGCAAATTGGTGCGCACACAAGCACACTCCCTCTGACTAGTGCGGCTCTGGGCTTGCGCTAGCACGGCACATGCCGTGGACTGGAACCAGGCGCGGTAGGTCGCCGCAGATCTGTGCTCGGTGGTAGGGTCCCTGGGGTCCCCACCGCCGCTTGCGTCCAGCCGTGCTTGCTCGTAGGCTGCGTCAACAAGTGCCAACACCTCTGTGACGGGTAGGCGCCGTAGGGCAGCTGCTGCCTCGCGCAAGGTGGGGGTGGCTGCCCCCCGCTCCAGCTCCTCTAATGCACCCAGCAGATCAGAGCACCACGTGCGGCCGCCAGTGCCCTGGCTGATTGCAAGCTGCATATCTGCTGCCATGGCTTGAGGGCTGTATTGCTGTCCCTCCGGTGACACCGCTGCATTGTAGAAGCGGAGGATATGGGCCCACCAGTCTCGCTGTAGTGGTTGGAGCTGCAGCTCTCTCATGACTCCCCAACTGGCGGCTGATGCAGGTAGCCCCGCAGCCTGGCGCAGGTGCTGAAGCAAGCTGGACTGCATTTTTCTGGAGAGACATTGCCACGGTCGAAGGTGGCTGGTGGCCCATACCACGTCGCCGTAGTTGGCCGCATGCGCTGCGTACACAGCTGCCAGCCTGATGCGGGTTGGAAGATGGCGCCTTAGGCCCACCTTGGCTGCCATGCGGCGAACACGGTGCAGCGCGGCAGCCAAAGGCGCCTGTCTACCCTCCATGGCCCTCTTCATGCCGCCGCTTTCGTGCTGAGTGGTGCCCAAGAACTTGAATTCTTGGACACGCTCTAACACGGTTCGGTCAAGGCCGTACACGCAAACATGGGCTGGCTGTCGGCGCTGCGCTGCTAAGCGGCTGCCAAACTCCATGATCTCTGTCTTACTGACATTGACCTGAAGCTGTTTATGTGCCGCATATTCATGCAAGGCATCAAGCATGCGTTGCAGCCCTGCTGGGGTGCGGGCTAGCAAGGAGAGGTAATCCGCATACAGCAGGCAGCGTAGCTGTCGCCCCGCCTGCATGTCAATGCCCTCTGCCGGGCACTTGGCTGCGAGCATGGCCGGCAGGTCACTGAGGTAAAGTCTGAAGAGCAGGGGGCTCATGGGGCAGCCCTGTTTGATGCCCCTGGTGCAAGGCACAGGACCAGTGCGCTTGTGGCCGTCAGTGAGCGTGTAAACTGCACCGGCATAAAGCGCTTGCACCGCGCGTAACAGGCATGCAGGCATGTGAAGATGCTCGCATAATTGCCGCCACAGCTGCTCATGGGGCACGGTGTCATAGGCCTTTGTGAAGTCCACAAAGGCCACATGCAGCTTGCCACGGCCTGCAACTGCCCGTTGAGCATGGACTGCATGCCTGAGCAGAAAAGTAGCCTGCGGGGGTATGTGGCACGAGGTAGTGGGACACGTCCCAGCCCTCCCTGGGTCCATGGCACACGTCCCGCACATCCCTGGGGTCGGTGGCACATGGGCCCCCCGACCATCCCTGGGTCGGTGGCACACGTACCGCCCATCCCGGGGTCGGTGGCACACGTCACAGCCCACCCGGGGTCAGTTGCACACGTCTATGCCCTCCCGGGGGTCGGTGGCACACGTCCCTGCCCTCTTGGGGGGGTGGTGGCACACGTCCCTGCCCTCCCGGGGGTCGGTGACACACGTCCCGGCCCTCCCAGCAGCCGGCAAGGATCGGTGGCTCACGTCCCGCCCATTCTGGGGTCGGTGGCACACGTCCCGACCCTCCCTTGGTTCGGTGTCACACGTCTCGCCCATTCCTGGGGTCAGTGGCACACGTCCCGGCCTTGCGTAGGGTGTGATCAGTTCACATGCGGTAGCGGAGAGAAGGCACTGTCGTGCAACAAGTGGCACACCAAGATCGGACTTGGTCTTCTTTGCCTTCCCGGCATCTCCTTTTGTTCCTTTCCCCCCCTCCTCCTGTTAGTTTCTTCTTTTCTCCCTTCTGAACAGTTGGGCGCCCACGCGGCCGAGCTTTGAGCCGGCCCAGAGGTGTGACGTTATTGACCTACCATGAGGCCCTAGCGGCGGAAAGTGAGGTAGTGTTCAAGGCAGCCTTGGGGTTCGATGCGCCAGGGGAGCTAGGGGAAGCCATCCGTCAACGCCGGGAGAAATGGAGGGATGCTGCCACGCAGGACGGAAGTTAAGCCTCCACTATTTCATTGGGAGTGGCAGGTCGACGACCAACTCAAGTGAAGAATAACGGTATGTACCTTGGCTCTCTGTGTATGCAGCGCAAAATGATCAAATCATGCAATACGGAAGGGTCTTAATGGACATGTACGAGGCTGGGATCCAGCCCGATCAGGGAAGGCCGCCAAAGGGTTGGCCCGAGGCTTGGAGGGACCCGGAGCAAGATGCAAGGGACATCCACAAGCTCATGGAGGAGGAGCCGGTGGAGATTGGGATAATACAGGATCAGGTGGCAGCATATAGCGATCAGTGGGAGCTGGCCTGCTGGAAGGCCGCCATGAGTACCATGATGCCAAGGTGGACGTTTCAACTTGAAGGCACACAAGCAAAAGGTGGCAGCCGGCAGGACCACGCTAGAAGAAAAATCGTGACGAGGAGTGGTGCCTCACACCGCCGACGAGGACCCAGGGGGTGGATCTAGGATCCAGAGGGGATACAGCCCAGGACCCTCCGATGGTACTCTGCTCGGGAAGAGACCCCAGAGAGCAAGGTTGGTTACCCCCTAAACCGGAAGAAGGTGAAGCAGCGGCAGGAGGAGATGCAACCACCGCCTCCGCCACCGCCAGCCCGCAGAATTTTTAGGTTTGGCGAGGAAGCCAATGCCAGCTCCAGGGGGGAGCTAGGAAGCCAATGCCAGCTCCAGGGGTTGCAAGTTGCCCGGTGGGGACGGGGCACCCCCAGCCGCAGCAGCCATCGACGTCTTCCAGCATGGCGAGCTGTGGAGCTTCCAACGGAGTACGTCAAGTCCAAGGAGGGATGGTTGCTGGGCAAGCACCCCGACTTTCTCCAGACAAGCAGGAGCGGCTGGAGCAGAGTTTGCGTGACCGGTAAGGCGCCTTCGCCTACTCGATGGAGGACTGACATACCTGGCTGCAGCGGTGTCGAGGGTAGGTAGGGCGCAGGAAATATGATTGGAGAGCGCATTGCATCCAGCGGTAGGGCGCCGTACTTACGGGTTGCTGTGCTGCACCCACCCATAGTGCACATGACAAATGATTGGAGCGCTGCCACCGATAGGGCGCATTCCATGCAGGTGGAGCGCTGCACCCGGCGGTAGGGCACAGTCCATACGGATGGTTGCGCTGCACCGACCGGTAGGGCACAGGAAATTTGTTTGGAGTGCTACACTCACCGGTAGGGCACAGGAACTATGATTGGAGCGCTGCCACTGGTAGGGCCCAGTCCTTACGGGTGGAGCGTTGCACACACCGGTAGGGCACAGAAAATACGGGTGGTTGCGCTGCATCCACCGGCAGGGCACAGACGCACAGGCCTTACGGGCGGTTGCGCTACACCCACCGGTACGGCACAAGAAACATGATTGGGCATTGCGCCAGTCCGCAATACATGTAAATGGGAGTGGCGTTGTGCATATGGGCGGCGCTGCCCATCATGCGGGGCACTTTGCATGCACATGTGGTTATGGGGCTACGAATTCAAGTAGGGGCGTAGGGCACTGTGCAAACAGACCGGCGAGAGGCATACTAGGACCAGGAAATGCTAGTATACGTGCGGGTTGCTGCTCATACTCGAGGGAAATGCACAAACAAGAATGGCAATTTGCAAGCGGGCGGGGCCTTGCGCTTGGGCGTTGTGCATGTCAGTATATGGGCAAGGCGCCGCACATGCCAGACTTGCATGCTGAAATACGAGTCCCACAACGCTGACCCCACACTGAGGGGTCTACTACTGTACAGTTCTGCTGCTGCCACCTCTACTCTTGTCACAGCTGCTGTCCGTTCGCCTGGGACGGCCAAATTACCAGCTGCCTGATGATCTCGCTCCTGCACACATGTTGGTAGAGTGGTAGGCTTCCCCTGCTGCAGCTAAGTGACCTTGGCACCTTTCGTAGACTTAGAAGCCTTGGGAACTTATCAGAAACTTCCCACTTACCGGTAAAAGTCAGACGGGTCGTCACAGTGAGCTATTAAGCGCCTCGTGCGTGTGCTCCACATTCCACAACGTCTCTTCGTCAATGAGGTCACCCCTCCCAGTAAATTGAAGTCTGATCATGACACTCATATTTTCGATCGCATTGAAAGCCTGCCAGGAGACTAGGAACGAGAGAGAAATGGCATGCCTTAGGCACGCCCTGCCATTTTCGGCAGTGGCTCTGGCACTGCTGAATTCTCATCGCAACTGAAGAAATTACTGCTGAAAGCTGTCATTTGTCGGTTGCCTACATGGCCACCCGCACCCGCCGCCCGCGCCCGCCTGGAAGAAAATATCTGGACAAATATCTGCCAGGCAAAAAGTTTATGTGGAAATCGAACGGTGACAGCTCCGAGAGCGGCAAATCGTGGAAGATGGACGACACTATCCTTGAAAGCAAGGCTTGTCGAGCGATCAACGTGAGTCAGAGTGTACAACATGCGTTTCAAGGGTTTTCGTCTGCATGGTTTTGGCCAGCTTCGTGACGTGCCGAGTTTGTACGCAATCTAGGACAGAGTATATTGCAATCCTATTTTTCACATCTATCATGCACATCAGTCAGTAGCACCTGCGTGAATGTCGCTCCTCGAATGGATGCGTAAGAAGGTCGTGAAGAGTGCCTCGGACAAGCTGGCAAAGGAAGTCGGGTTCGCTACCAATGACAATATCAGCGGTAGCATTACACGAGATGTGTCGGCTGCGGATTCAAGTGAGCTTGCCCCTGAACAGGAGGCTATCATGAGGAGTTCGATGCCAGCCTCTTACACGCCCTACATGGACTCGCCTTGATTGCCATGATTGGTGAATATCACATGTGTCCGGGCAGCACCCCCAATATACTGCATCGTCGCAATATGGCCACACGTCCCTACACACGCGCTTTCTGGTCCATCGACGGCCTCCTTTCTGTTAAACAGCAAAGTTGTGGCGATGGCTGATACCGAGAGTCTGCTACCGAAGGTCTGCTACCGAGTGTATCCATTCTTTCATACTGAGAAAGGAAAAAAGACCCTCGACCCAGCACTTTATTCGAGGACGGGCGTGCACTTTTAGCTGTTTGAAAGTATGATATAAGACATCATGACACCTTATTACCTTGTTATCCACCCCTTTACCTGACTCCAGACTCCTGCTCTCCTCTCCTCTCACCCGTCTCTATTCCCCTTCCCTCCGCCCTCACTCCCCCTCCTTTCCGCATCCTCTATGTCTCTTCGCAGATCTTTGGTCTGGGGATGTGGTTCGAGTGCAAAGAATTCGCAGTCACGAGTCATGACTCCCCCCTTCTGTCTTCCTGCTTGCAGATCCAAGGTCCGTGAGTCTGGGTCAGGTGCAAGGCATCCGAACCTCCTCATTGCGTTCGTCGCTGCCTATCGACCTGATCCGACTCGGACCCGCCCGCGAGAGCTGCCCCGTCGTCACCCTTGACTCCGATGCCGAAGAGCGTGGCAGCCACCCGGCCCATGACAGCTCCTCGCTGCTCATCACGCTCTCGCGCCGCTCGGCCTCTTCCATGCTGGCGCACCCCGACAACAAAGAGCTGCTGAGTAGCCAGCAGCTGTACTCCACCAGCAGAAGCTCTGATGAAGAGGATTATGACTACGACGATGAGCCTTTTGTGAATGCCTTGTTGTCTCCAAAGCAGCCCAGATCCCGCCATGAGCAGACAGGAGCAGAAGCTGCGCCTATGCCAGCCTCACACCAGGAACTGCTACACAGTCGCCCGCATCGCCGTGCCAGTGCTGATTCTCCGCGCATGAGCGCCGCCATCTCGGCGTCAGTGGTGCGCAGCAAGCGACAGCTTCAGCTTCAGCAGCAACATCAGCAGCGGCAGCAACTGAAGCAGCAGCGCCTGGGCCACGCAGCAGCAGCAGATGACAGTGAGGGGGGGAGAAAGCACTGAGGGCGTGGATGACGACGATGAGGACTCCGGCTGCTGCTCCCTTCTCATGCATGTCGAAGGGAAGGCGGGAGGCCGATCCAGCGGCAGGTCGGGGCTGGGCAGTGCAAGGGGCAGTGGCGGTCTTGGCATTGGCATCAGCAGGGGCAGGCTGAGCGGCGGCATCAGCAGCAGTGGGCTGCTCGGCGCAGCCGCCCCGACCCGGTCCAACGCTGCTGCCATCCTGCCAGCAGCATTCTCTCGCTACAGCTTGGACTCCACCCGTCTGCAAGCGACGGCGGCGGCGGCGCAAGCATCAAAGCCTCCGGCCCGGAGCACTAGCGCAGAGAGCAGCGGTTGGGGTAGCAGCTGGATTGCACAGCTGGAGGGGCGGCCATCTGACCCCAGCTCAGTGTCAAGACGTGCATCCGAGCGACGTGCGTCCGAGCCATCACTGGTCAGCGAGGGGCGGGACGGGCACAGCAGCAGCAGCCGCATCACGAATTTCGAGGAGGTTCTCAGTACGGAGGACACGTTCAGCGAGGAGCAGCTGGGCCGCACGCTGGCTGGGGTGGCGGCACAGGCGGAGCGGTCCTAGGAAGACGCCCGGTAGGCAAGTAGGCAGTTTTGAACCGCCTTTGGGGGCTGCTGATCTCATGAGGTGGTTGTCAGACCCTGGGAGAGGTTCAGTGAGGGGCAGAAGGGGTGAGGGGTGGGGGGTCTCATGTGGTGGTTCTCAGACTTTGGGAGGGGTTCAGTGAGGGGCAGCTGGGGTGCGGGGTGGGGGGTCTCGTGAGGTGGTTCTCAGACCTTGGGAGAGGTTCAGTGAAGGGCAGCTGGGGTGCGGGGTGGGGGGTCTCATGAGGTGGTTCTCAGACCCTGGGAGAGGTTCAGTGAAGGGCAGCTGGGGTGCGGATATAACAAAAAATATGTGGACCTGTCTTTTCCTACCCTCTAGGTCGCCCACATTCGAGCAGTTGCCGCAACAGATGCCGATGACGGTGATTGAGCATCTCTGCGCCCCCTCATTACCTTCTTCAGATTGCCCACTTATGGATCAAAACATGTGTGAACCTTGTATTACTCCACCCTCTAGGTCGCCCACTTTCGAGGTGTGGACGCAACAGATGCACATGATGGTGATCAAGCACCCCTGCGCCCCCTTCTCATCTTCTTCAGATTGCCCACTTATAGATCGAAACATGTGTGAACTTTTTTATTATCCACCCTGTAGGTCGCCCACGTTTGAGCAGTGGACGCAACAGATGCCCATGACAGTGATCGAGCACCCCTGCGCACCTGCTTCGATGCGCCGACGCGTGTGGTCCATGTCGGACTATGATGATGTGGAGCTGGTACATGGAGCGGGCCAGGACATGGGCGAAGTGGGCAACCATGTGTGCAGTATCTATAAGGTGTGTGTTTGGATGGAATGGAGCAGGCCACAGAGGGGAGGGAGGGGGGCAGTTCACCGGGGCTGTATGAAACCATGTGTGCAGTATCTACCAGGTGTGTGTGTGGATGGAGGGAGGAAGGGAGGGAAGTGATCCCCAATCCTGTTCTTTCACTCCCCCCAAATTTGTATTTCCACTCTACTGTGAACCGAGTTAAAATGTCTGCTTGTGTCTTCCCGGCAGGCGACTTGCAAGCGATCCAGAATGGTCGTGGCGCTCAAGGTGTTTTGTTTAGCAGAGGATGAGCTGTCGGATGAGAATGCTAGCGATGTAAGCAGCGCCGCAGAGGAAGAGACTGCAATCAGAGCCAAGCAGCTTTCGGAAGAGGATTCTCGCACCAGCACCAGCGGCGGCATCCGCACCAGCGCCAGCACCCGGGGCAGCGAAGACCGCACCAGCGACGGCTCTTGCGACAGCGACACTGGCGCGGAGGAGGCAATGGCGCAGCCGCACTTGCGAGCGCCGCCGCCCCGCCGTGCAGGTATGCTTCACAGCCTCAGCCAGACGCTCCTGACGGGTGCGGCGGCGCGGGCGACGCCATGGAGGCGTGACTCTGTGGGCCCTGGGACGTTGATTCATACCCTGACGGAGAGCTCCAAGATGAGGTGCAGGGTGCAGCCGAATGAAAACATCCTCCAGCTGTATGCCGCATTCAAGGTGGGTGGTCACATGACAGCTATGGGTAGATACTGGGTATGGAAGAGTATGGCCACGCTGGGGTGGAGCAGCAGCAGTCATGCCGCTGACTCCAGGATGAGGTGCAGGGTGCAGGCAAATGAAAACATCCTCCAGCTGTGGTCACATGACAGCTTTGGGTAAATACTGGGTATGGAAGAGTATGGCCACGCTGGGGTGGAGCAGCAGCAGTCATGCCGCTGACTCCAGGATGAGGTGCAGGGTACAGGCAAATGAAAATTTCCTCCAGCTGTGGTCACATGACCGCTATGGGTAAATACTGGGTGCGGAAGAGTATGATATGACCACGCTGGGGTGGAGCAGCAGCAGTCATGCCGCTGACTCCAGGATGAGGTGCAGGGTGCAGGCGAATGAAAACATCCTCCAGCTGAGGTCACATGACAGTTTTGGGTAAATACTGGGTGCGGAAGAGTATGATATGACCACGCTGGGGTGGAGCAGCAGCAGTCATGCCGCTGACTCCAGGATGAGGTGCAGGGTACAGGCGAATGAAAACATCCTCCAGCTGTGGTCACATGACAGCTAGGGTAAATACTGGGTGCGGAAGAGTATGATATGACCACGCTGGGGTGGAGCAGCAGCAGTCATGCCGTGGACTACAGGATGAGGTGCAGGGTGCAGGCGAATGAAAACATCCTCCAGCTGTGGTCACATGACAGCTTTGGGTAAATACTGGGTGCGGAAGAGTATGATATGACCACGCTGGGGTGGAGCAGCAGCAGTCATGCCGTGGACTACAGGATGAGGTGCAGGGTACAGGCGAATGAAAACATCCTCCAGCTGTGGTCACATGACAGCTAGGGTAAATACTGGGTGCGGAAGAGTATGATATGACCACGCTGGGGTGGAGCAGCAGCAGTCATGCCGCTGACTACAGGATGAGGTGCAGGGTGCAGGCGAATAAAAACATCCTCCAGCTGAGGTCACATGACAGCTAGGGTTATGTACAGGGGCCTGTGTGCTGACCGCACCAGCAGGCAGGGGTTATGTACAGGGGCCTGTGTGCTGACCGCACCAGCAGGCAGGGGTTGTGTACAGGGGCCTGTGTGCTGACCGCACCAGCAGGCAGGGGTTATGTACAGGGGCCTGTGTGCTGACCGCACCAGCAGGCAGGGGTTATGTACAGGGGCCTGTGTGCTGACCGCACCAGCAGGCTGGGGTTATGTACAGGGGCCTGTGTGCTGACCGCACCAGCAGGCTGGGGTTATGTACAGGGGCCTGTGTGCTGACCGCACCAGCAGGCAGGGGTTATGTACAGGGGCCTGTGTGCTGACCGCACCAGCAGGCTGGGGTTATGTACAGGGGCCTGTGTGCTGACCGCACCAGCAGGCTGGGGTTATGTACAGGGGCCTGTGTGCTGACCGCACCAGCAGGCTGGGGTTATGTACAGGGGCCTGTGTGCTGACCGCACCAGCAGGCAGGGTTGTGTACAGGGGCCTGTGTGCTGACCGCACCAGCAGGCTGGGGTTATGTACAGGGGCCTGTGTGCTGACCGCACCAGCAGGCTGGGGTTATGTACAGGGGCCTGTGTGCTGACCGCACCAGCAGGCAGGGGTTATGTACAGGGGCCTGTGTTCTGACCGCACCAGCAGGCAGGGGTTATGTACAGGGGCCTGTGTGCTGACCGCACCAGCAGGCAGGGGTTATGTACAGGGGCCTGTGTGCTGACCGCACCAGCAGGCAGGGGTTATGTACAGGGGCCTGTGTGCTGACCGCACCAGCAGGCAGGGGTTATGTACAGGGGCCTGTGTGCTGACCGCACCAGCAGGCTGGGGTTATGTACAGGGGCCTGTGTGCTGACCGCACCAGCAGGCAGGGGTTATGTACAGGGGCCTGTGTGCTGACCGCACCAGCAGGCAGGGGTTATGTACAGGGGCCTGTGTGCTGACCGCACCAGCAGGCAGGGGTTATGTACAGGGGCCTGTGTGCTGACCGCACCAGCAGGCAGGGGTTATGTACAGGGGCCTGTGTGCTGACCGCACCAGCAGGCTGGGGTTATGTACAGGGGCCTGTGTGCTGACCGCACCAGCAGGCAGGGGTTATGTACAGGGGCCTGTGTGCTGACCGCACCAGCAGGCAGGGGTTATGTACAGGGGCCTGTGTGCTGACCGCACCAGCAGGCTGGGGTTATGTACAGGGGCCTGTGTGCTGACCGCACCAGCAGGCAGGGTTGTGTACAGGGGCCTGTGTGCTGACCGCACCAGCAGGCTGGGGTTATGTACAGGGGCCTGTGTGCTGACCGCACCAGCAGGCTGGGGTTATGTACAGGGGCCTGTGTGCTGACCGCACCAGCAGGCAGGGGTTATGTACAGGGGCCTGTGTTCTGACCGCACCAGCAGGCAGGGGTTATGTACAGGGGCCTGTGTGCTGACCGCACCAGCAGGCAGGGGTTATGTACAGGGGCCTGTGTGCTGACCGCACCAGCAGGCAGGGGTTATGTACAGGGGCCTGTGTGCTGACCGCACCAGCAGGCAGGGGTTATGTACAGGGGCCTGTGTGCTGACCGCACCAGCAGGCAGGGGTTATGTACAGGGGCCTGTGTGCTGACCGCACCAGCAGGCAGGGGTTATGTACAGGGGCCTGTGTGCTGACCGCACCAGCAGGCAGGGGTTATGTACAGGGGCCTGTGTGCTGACCGCACCAGCAGGCAGGGGTTATGTACAGGGGCCTGTGTGCTGACCGCACCAGCAGGCAGGGGTTATGTACAGGGGCCTGTGTGCTGACCGCACCAGCAGGCAGGGGTTATGTACAGGGGCCTGTGTGCTGACCGCACCAGCAGGCAGGGGTTATGTACAGGGGCCTGTGTGCTGACCGCACCAGCAGGCAGGGGTTATGTACAGGGGCCTGTGTGCTGACCGCACCAGCAGGCTGGGGTTATGTACAGGGGCCTGTGTGCTGACCGCACCAACAGGCTGGGGTTATGTACAGGGGCCTGTGTGCTGACCGCACCAGCAGGCAGGGGTTATGTACAGGGGCCTGTGTGCTGACCGCACCAGCAGGCTGGGGTTACGTACAGGGGCCTGTGTGCTGACCGCACCAGCAGGCAGGGTTGTGTACAGGGGCCTGTGTGCTGACCGCACCAGCAGGCTGGGGTTATGTAAAGGGGCCTGTGTGCTGACCGCACCAGCAGGCAGGGGTTATGTACAGGGGCCTGTTTGCTGACCGCACCAGCAGGCAGGGGTTATGTACAGGGGCCTGTGTGCTGACCGCACCAGCAGGCTGGGGTTATGTACAGGGGCCTGTGTGCTGACCGCACCAGCAGGCAGGGGTTATGTACAGGGGCCTGTGTGCTGACCGCACCAGCAGGCAGGGGTTATGTACAGGGGCCTGTGTGCTGACCGCACCAGCAGGCAGGGGTTATGTACAGGGGCCTGTGTGCTGACCGCACCAGCAGGCAGGGGTTATGTACAGGGGCCTGTGTGCTGACCGCACCAGCAGGCAGGGGTTATGTACAGGGGCCTGTGTGCTGACCGCACCAGCAGGCTGGGGTTATGTACAGGGGCCTGTGTGCTGACCGCACCAGCAGGCAGGGTTGTGTACAGGGGCCTGTGTGCTGACCGCACCAGCAGGCTGGGGTTATGTACAGGGGCCTGTGTGCTGACCGCACCAGCAGGCAGGGGTTATGTACAGGGGCCTGTGTGCTGACCGCACCAGCAGGCTGGGGTTATGTACAGGGGCCTGTGTGCTGACCGCACCAGCAGGCAGGGTTGTGTACAGGGGCCTGTGTGCTGACCGCACCAGCAGGCTGGGGTTATGTACAGGGGCCTGTGTGCTGACCGCACCAGCAGGCAGGGGTTATGTACAGGGGCCTGTTTGCTGACCGCACCAGCAGGCAGGGGTTATGTACAGGGGCCTGTGTGCTGACCGCACCAGCAGGCTGGGGTTATGTACAGGGGCCTGTGTGCTGACCGCACCAACAGGCTGGGGTTATGTACAGGGGCCTGTGTGCTGACCGCACCAGCAGGCTGGGGTTATGTACAGGGGCCTGTGTGCTGACCGCACCAGCAGGCTGGGGTTATGTACAGGGGCCTGTGTGCTGACCGCACCAACAGGCTGGGGTTATGTACAGGGGCCTGTGTGCTGACCGCACCAGCAGGCTGGGGTTATGTACAGGGGCCTGTGTGCTGACCGCACCAGCAGGCTGGGGTTATGTACAGGGGCCTGTGTGCTGACCGCACCAGCAGGCAGGGGTTATGTACAGGGGCCTGTGTGCTGACCGCACCAGCAGGCTGGGGTTATGTACAGGGGCCTGTGTGCTGACCGCACCAGCAGGCAGGGGTTATGTACAGGGGCCTGTGTGCTGACCGCACCAGCAGGCAGGGGTTATGTACAGGGGCCTGTGTGCTGACCGCACCAACAGGCTGGGGTTATGTACAGGGGCCTGTGTGCTGACCGCACCAGCAGGCTGGGGTTATGTACAGGGGCCTGTGTGCTGACCGCACCAGCAGGCTGGGGTTATGTACAGGGGCCTGTGTGCTGACCGCACCAGCAGGCAGGGGTTATGTACAGGGGCCTGTGTGCTGACCGCACCAGCAAGCAGGGGTTATGTACAGGGGCCTGTGTGCTGACCGCACCAACAGGCTGGGGTTATGTACAGGGGCCTGTGTGCTGACCGCACCAGCAGGCAGGGGTTATGTACAGGGGCCTGTGTGCTGACCGCACCAGCAGGCTGGGGTTATGTACAGGGGCCTGTGTGCTGACCGCACCAGCAGGCAGGGTTGTGTACAGGGGCCTGTGTGCTGACCGCACCAGCAGGCAGGGGTTATGTACAGGGGCCTGTGTGCTGACCGCACCAGCAGGCAGGGGTTATGTACAGGGGCCTGTGTGCTGACCGCACCAGCAGGCAGGGGTTATGTACAGGGGCCTGTGTGCTGACCGCACCAGCAGGCTGGGGTTATGTACAGGGGCCTGTGTGCTGACCGCACCAACAGGCTGGGGTTATGTACAGGGGCCTGTGTGCTGACCGCACCAGCAGGCTGGGGTTATGTACAGGGGCCTGTGTGCTGACCGCACCAGCAGGCTGGGGTTATGTACAGGGGCCTGTGTGCTGACCGCACCAACAGGCTGGGGTTATGTACAGGGGCCTGTGTGCTGACCGCACCAGCAGGCAGGGGTTATGTACAGGGGCCTGTGTGCTGACCGCACCAGCAGGCTGGGGTTATGTACAGGGGCCTGTGTGCTGACCGCACCAGCAGGCAGGGGTTATGTACAGGGGCCTGTGTGCTGACCGCACCAGCAGGCTGGGGTTATGTACAGGGGCCTGTGTGCTGACCGCACCAGCAGGCAGGGGTTATGTACAGGGGCCTGTGTGCTGACCGCACCAACAGGCTGGGGTTATGTACAGGGGCCTGTGTGCTGACCGCACCAGCAGGCTGGGGTTATGTACAGGGGCCTGTGTGCTGACCGCACCAGCAGGCAGGGGTTATGTACAGGGGCCTGTGTGCTGACCGCACCAGCAGGCAGGGGTTATGTACAGGGGCCTGTGTGCTGACCGCACCAGCAGGCTGGGGTTATGTACAGGGGCCTGTGTGCTGACCGCACCAACAGGCTGGGGTTATGTACAGGGGCCTGTGTGCTGACCGCACCAGCAGGCTGGGGTTATGTACAGGGGCCTGTGTGCTGACCGCACCAGCAGGCTGGGGTTATGTACAGGGGCCTGTGTGCTGACCGCACCAACAGGCTGGGGTTATGTACAGGGGCCTGTGTGCTGACCGCACCAGCAGGCTGGGGTTATGTACAGGGGCCTGTGTGCTGACCGCACCAGCAGGCTGGGGTTATGTACAGGGGCCTGTGTGCTGACCGCACCAGCAGGCAGGGGTTATGTACAGGGGCCTGTGTGCTGACCGCACCAGCAGGCTGGGGTTATGTACAGGGGCCTGTGTGCTGACCGCACCAGCAGGCAGGGGTTATGTACAGGGGCCTGTGTGCTGACCGCACCAACAGGCTGGGGTTATGTACAGGGGCCTGTGTGCTGACCGCACCAGCAGGCAGGGGTTATGTACAGGGGCCTGTGTGCTGACCGCACCAGCAGGCTGGGGTTATGTACAGGGGCCTGTGTGCTGACCGCACCAGCAGGCAGGGTTGTGTACAGGGGCCTGTGTGCTGACCGCACCAGCAGGCTGGGGTTATGTACAGGGGCCTGTGTGCTGACCGCACCAGCAGGCAGGGGTTATGTACAGGGGCCTGTGTGCTGACCGCACCAGCAGGCAGGGGTTATGTACAGGGGCCTGTGTGCTGACCGCACCAGCAGGCTGGGGTTATGTACAGGGGCCTGTGTGCTGACCGCACCAACAGGCTGGGGTTATGTACAGGGGCCTGTGTGCTGACCGCACCAGCAGGCTGGGGTTATGTACAGGGGCCTGTGTGCTGACCGCACCAGCAGGCTGGGGTTATGTACAGGGGCCTGTGTGCTGACCGCACCAGCAGGCTGGGGTTATGTACAGGGGCCTGTGTGCTGACCGCACCAGCAGGCAGGGGTTATGTACAGGGGCCTGTGTGCTGACCGCACCAGCAGGCAGGGGTTATGTACAGGGGCCTGTGTGCTGACCGCACCAGCAGGCAGGGGTTATGTACAGGGGCCTGTGTGCTGACCGCACCAGCAGGCTGGGGTTATGTACAGGGGCCTGTGTGCTGACCGCACCAGCAGGCTGGGGTTATGTACAGGGGCCTGTGTGCTGACCGCACCAGCAGGCAGGGGTTATGTACAGGGGCCTGTGTGCTGACCGCACCAGCAGGCTGGGGTTATGTACAGGGGCCTGTGTGCTGACCGCACCAGCAGGCTGGGGTTATGTACAGGGGCCTGTGTGCTGACCGCACCAGCAGGCAGGGGTTATGTACAGGGGCCTGTGTGCTGACCGCACCAGCAGGCAGGGGTTATGTACAGGGGCCTGTGTGCTGACCGCACCAGCAGGCAGGGGTTATGTACAGGGGCCTGTGTGCTGACCGCACCAGCAGGCAGGGATTGTGTACAGGGGCCTGTGTGCTGACCGCACCAGCAGGCAGGGGTTATGTACAGGGGCCTGTGTGCTGACCGCACCAGCAGGCAGGGGTTATGTACAGGGGCCTGTGTGCTGACCGCACCAGCAGGCAGGGGTTATGTACAGGGGCCTGTGTGCTGACCGCACCAGCAGGCAGGGGTTGTGTACAGGGGCCTGTGTGCTGACCGCACCAGCAGGCTGGGGTTATGTACAGGGGCCTGTGTGCTGACCGCACCAACAGGCTGGGGTTATGTACAGGGGCCTGTGTGCTGACCGCACCAGCAGGCTGGGGTTATGTACAGGGGCCTGTGTGCTGACCGCACCAGCAGGCAGGGGTTATGTACAGGGGCCTGTGTGCTGACCGCACCAGCAGGCAGGGTTGTGTACAGGGGCCTGTGTGCTGACCGCACCAGCAGGCAGGGGTTATGTACAGGGGCCTGTGTGCTGACCGCACCAGCAGGCTGGGGTTATGTACAGGGGCCTGTGTGCTGACCGCACCAGCAGGCTGGGGTTATGTACAGGGGCCTGTGTGCTGACCGCACCAGCAGGCAGGGGTTATGTACAGGGGCCTGTGTGCTGACCGCACCAGCAGGCAGGGGTTATGTACAGGGGCCTGTGTGCTGACCGCACCAGCAGGCAGGGGTTATGTACAGGGGCCTGTGTGCTGACCGCACCAGCAGGCAGGGGTTATGTACAGGGGCCTGTGTGCTGACCGCACCAGCAGGCAGGGGTTGTGTACAGGGGCCTGTGTGCTGACCGCACCAGCAGGCTGGGGTTATGTACAGGGGCCTGTGTGCTGACCGCACCAGCAGGCAGGGGTTATGTACAGGGGCCTGTGTGCTGACCGCACCAGCAGGCAGGGGTTATGTACAGGGGCCTGTGTGCTGACCGCACCAGCAGGCTGGGGTTATGTACAGGGGCCTGTGTGCTGACCGCACCAGCAGGCAGGGGTTATGTACAGGGGCCTGTGTGCTGACCGCACCAGCAGGCTGGGGTTATGTACAGGGGCCTGTGTGCTGACCGCACCAGCAGGCAGGGGTTATGTACAGGGGCCTGTGTGCTGACCGCACCAGCAGGCAGGGGTTATGTACAGGGGCCTGTGTGCTGACCGCACCAGCAGGCTGGGGTTATGTACAGGGGCCTGTGTGCTGACCGCACCAGCAGGCAGGGGTTATGTACAGGGGCCTGTGTGCTGACCGCACCAGCAGGCTGGGGTTATGTACAGGGGCCTGTGTGCTGACCGCACCAGCAGGCAGGGGTTATGTACAGGGGCCTGTGTGCTGACTGCACCAGCAGGCTGGGGTTATGTACAGGGGCCTGTGTGCTGACCGCACCAGCAGGCAGGGGTTATGTACAGGGGCCTGTGTGCTGACCGCACCAGCAGGCAGGGGTTATGTACAGGGGCCTGTGTGCTGACCGCACCAGCAGGCAGGGGTTATGTACAGGGGCCTGTGTGCTGACCGCACCAGCAGGCTGGGGTTATGTACAGGGGCCTGTGTGCTGACCGCACCAGCAGGCAGGGATTGTGTACAGGGGCCTGTGTGCTGACCGCACCAGCAGGCTGGGGTTATGTACAGGGGCCTGTGTGCTGACCGCACCAGCAGGCAGGGGTTATGTACAGGGGCCTGTGTGCTGACCGCACCAGCAGGCAGGGGTTATGTACAGGGGCCTGTGTGCTGACCGCACCAGCAGGCAGGGGTTATGTACAGGGGCCTGTGTGCTGACCGCACCAGCAGGCAGGGGTTATGTACAGGGGCCTGTGTGCTGACCGCACCAGCAGGCAGGGGTTATGTACAGGGGCCTGTGTGCTGACCGCACCAGCAGGCAGGGGTTATGTACAGGGGCCTGTGTGCTGACCGCACCAGCAGGCTGGGGTTTCAGACAGGGGGCTGGGTTCTGACCGCACCAACAGGCTGGTCAGCATTGCAAGAGTGAGCCTCAGACTGCTGTGAGTAGGTGAGAACCCATGAAGGGGCTTTGATGCTGTGAAGGCAGTGGGCGGTGTCAGACTACTGCAGCAAGTATGAGCAGACTAGGCGGTAGCTTAAGCTTTCACGGGGTTTGTTGCTGACCGCAGCGGCAGGACGGTCGGTAGCATGTCCGCCGCCGACTGCCCGGCAGCAGTCAGCTGCTACTTCCTGTTGCTTTGCTGCAGCAGCCAGCGGCAGACTGTTGCTGTGTTTTTAGTGTGCAGCTGTGCTGCTCGGCGCTTTGAAGGTGCGTCCACATGTGATTGTTGGGGACAGGTTCAAGGGCTGTGCAAGGGGCCTGTTGGGCCAAATAAACAAGGGATCCAATGCTGGTGTTGACGGTGTGTCCGCAAGTGTTTGTCGGGATGGAGTTTATGGGCTGCGAAAGGGGGTCGCTGACAAAACCCTGAATCAGCTTTGCACTGTAGCTCCCTGAATCCTGAAGACGTTTTGTCCTGAAGGTGAAAGGTGTTGCTGATGAACCCTGAAGCCTGTGCACTGCAGCCCCCTGAACTCTGACAATCTTTTGTCCTGCAGGAGAAAGGTGTGTCCAAGCTCTTAACCCTGAACCCTGAAAACGTGTTGGCCTGCAGGAGAAGGGTGCGTTCATCAAGGTTGAGGAGTGGGCAGGTGGCGGCAACCTCTGGCAGCTGATGGCATCTGTGCGCGGCAGCCGCCTGACCGAGCAGCAGCTGGTCATGCTGGTCCTCGAGCCACTGTGCAGGTGAGAGTATGGCACTAGGTTTGGGCAAGGGCAGATCGCTCACAGCAGAAGTGCGCGGCAGCCGCCTGACCGAGCAGCAGCTGGTCATGCTGGTTCTTAAGCCACTGTGCAGGTGAGGGTAGGGCACTGGGTTTGGGAAAAGGCAGATAGCTCACGTCAGAAGTGCGCGGCAGCCGCCTGACTGAGTAGCAGCTGGTCATGCTGGTTCTTAAGCCACTGCACACACCGGTGTCCGACCATTTCCCCTGCCCCTCCCCTTCCCACCCTGCATCCTGTCCCCTGCCCCTCCCCTTCCCACCCTGCATCCTGTCCCCTGCCCCTCCCCTTCCCACCCTGCATCCTGTCCCCTGCCCCTCCCCTTCCCACCCTGCATCCTGTCCCCTGCCCCTCCCCTTCCTACCCTGCATCCTGTCCCCTGCCCCTCCCCCTTCCCACCCTGCATCCTGTCCCCTGCCCCTCCCCTTCCCACCCTGCATCCTGTCCCCTGCCCCTCCCCTTCCCACCCTGCATCCTGTCCCCTGCCCCCCCCCTTCCCACCCTGCATCCTGTCCCCTGCCCCTCCCCCTTCCCACCCTACATCCTGTCCCCTGCCCCTCCCCTTCCCACCCTGCATCCTGTCCCCTGCCCCTCCCCTTCCCACCCTGCATCCTGTCCCCTGCCCCTCCCCTTCCCACCCTGCATCCTGTCCCCTGCCCCCCCCCTTCCCACCCTGCATCCTGTCCCCTGCCCCTCCCCCTTCCCACCCTGCATCCTGTCCCCTGCCCCTCCCCCTTCCCACCCTGCATCCTGTCCCCTGCCCCTCCCCTTCCCACCCTGCATCCTGTCCCCTGCCCCTCCCCTTCCCACCCTGCATCCTGTCCCCTGCCCCCCCCCTTCCCACCCTGCATTCTGTCCCCTGCCCCCCCCCTTCCCACCCTGCATCCTGTCCCCTGCCCCTCCCCCTTCCCACCCTGCATCCTGTCCCCTGCCCCTCCCCCTTCCCACCCTGCATCCTGTCCCCAGCCCCTCCCCCTTCCCACCCTGCATCCTGTCCCGCCCTCTCTAAAAGCTCCCGGACTTCTTCCTCACTCTCATCCTGTCTACCCTGCCTCAGGGCCCTCCTGCACCAGGCACCCGCAGGCGTGCTGCAATTACCTCTCCTCCCCCTTCCCACCCTGTTCCCTGCCCGAACCCATTACCCTCCAGAACCTCTCTGACTTGTGCCTTGCTCTCCCCCCACCGCCTTGCCTCAGAGCCCTCCTGCACCTAGCACACACCGGCGTGCTCCAATCTTCTCTCTCACCGCGTCACATCCTGTTCGCCGCGCTGCCATCTCGCTCCTCTCTTGACGCACCTTCCAGCGCCTCGCAGTCCTGCTCGTCGGGTTCATCCTCGGTATCCGCCTCACAGCCGCCTCAACTCCAGCTCAAGCTCTGGCCCACGCAGGCGGCTGCTGTGGCCGTGCCCCTGCTAGGCCTTGAGGAGGCGATGGCACCTGACGGGACCGATCTGCTCATCCTACCGGCATCAGGAGCGGCTGAGACCTCTGGGCTGCTAGAAGCCTGCAGTTCGTCGTACTCCACGATGTCAGGGAGTGAGGACTCTGACCAGCTGTCCCCTGCGAGACCGCACGCTGCCAGGGCGGCGGCAGCAGCCGCTGCCGCAGCCGCGGCGGCGGCAGCGGTGGCGGCTTATGTCAAGGGGCAGATCCCGGCGCGGGCGGCGGCGGCTGCGGTGGCGGCAGTCGCGGCGGTGGTGGCTGTGCCGTATGAGGAGCAGATGAAGGTGCTGCAGCAGATGCTTGGCATTTTGACGTTTCGACTGCTGCGCGGGGACACGGGGATCGTCGCGCCGCCGGCAGGTGAGAGAGACAGAAACCAGCCTGGGCCATGACCTGACTACATCTTTCACGCACCCACCCACTCCACCATCCCACCCCCACATGCACTCACCCAAACACTCACCTCTCCTACCCCCACATTCAATCACCCACTTACCCATCGTACCCCTACACAGGCCTGAGGCATCAGCTGCTGCAGCTGCAATGCCGTCACCTCTCCTTCTACGTCCTGCCCCAAATTCACCGACTCGCCCACTGACCCACCCACCCACTCATTCACTCTCCCGATCCACCCACTCAACCACTCCGCCCCCCATCCTGACCCCACACAGGCCTGAGACATCAGCTGCTGCAGCTGCAACGCCGTCACCTCTCCTTCTATGTCGCGCCGTGCCGCGGAGAGCTGCGTCGCTCGCAGACCGCCATGCCGCGCATCTCGGAGGACCGCGGCGCGGCGACATCTGCGGCGGCGGCAGTCGGTCGACGGCCCCGCGCAGCTTGCTGGCAGGCCGTCCCGGCCAAGCAGCTGCTGCTGCAGCAGCTCCAGTATAAGCTCGCGTTCAGTGAGGCGCAGCAGCAGCAGCAGTCACCTTTCCAAGCGCAAGCCCAGCAGCAGCTGGAGCAGGTTCTGTCTAGATCTGAATCTGCGCCACTACCGGCATCCGTCTCCCACATTGTAAACATCAGCTGCGGCGAGTCCCTGGAGCTAGCCTGCTCCTCCGTCTCCTCGTTCGTTTCCGCATCCCGCTCCTCAGCTGCCTCAGGAGCAGAGCGCACATCTGGTTCCACTGCCTCTCGTCCCTCGTTGTCCTCCGCCGTCAGTACCTCGGGATCCACAGATGCTCGTTCCTCCGCGACCTCCTCCTTCGTCTCGGCAGCCTCGTCCACGCGCTCCACATCGTCTGTAACAGCAGTCCCCCCCGTCGCTTTCGCTGCCGCTGCCGCTGCTTCCTCATCTGTGGCAGCTGCTTGGTCCGGCCCGGCGAGGCTAGCACCACTGTGCCTGCAGCTCGCCGCGGACCTGCCCAACAGCCTCTTCTCCGACCAAGCGAGGGGTTTCATCGAGCCGCTGCTCTTGTCGGGCACCGCGATGGCGCGGCAGAGTAGTAGCGGCGACCGAGCAAAGGCTGCGACGGCCGCGCTGCGACAGCCCTTAACCTACTCTCCCGCCACCGCCTCGGCTGCTGCTTCCGCTGCTTTTGCTGAAGCTGGACGACGCAGATCGGCAGACAAGTTCCGCGATACGGACGCCGCTTCCGCCGCCTCCTCTGGGTTGGATAGCCAGGGGCGCGATTCGGACAGCGGGACCGAGTCGGAGACCAGCCAGGTGTCGATTGTCGAGGAGGAGGAGCGGCTGTGCGTCTTCTTGGGGGGTTTGCTGCGCCACACTTGGATCCAGCAAGTCATGGTGAGGCTGTGTGGGATTTCATGGGGCACGGAGAGCCTGAGACTCCTCGGTATCATTGTCACTGCTTCTGCTCAGTTTTTTGTACTTGAGCTGTCATTCAGCTACAATGCAGCTACAATCCAGCTACATTTTAGTGGCGTTGTTTCTTTGGCTGGGATAGGCCACACTTGGATCCAGCAAGTCATGGTGAGGCCGTGAGGGATCCACTGGGCACTGGCACCGCTCAGTTGTGTACTTGAGCTGTCATTCAGCTACAATGCAATGGCAATTTAGTGGCACTATTTCTTTGCCTGGGATACGCCACACTTAGATCCAGCATCCCTCATGGTGGGGGTCCGATCTGGGGGGGGGGCGAGGTTAATCGCATAACGTGGTAGGTTCCGGATCCGGTTCGCTGAGCCTTCCCCCACCCGCGAGACTGCAATCTTCTCGCCCACCCTCCAACATGAGCCCTCGGGCTGTAATTATGTGTCGGCCCTCTCCCCCTGCTACCAATCGCTTTCCCTTCTGTCACAAAGTCTTACCTCCCCCCTCCCCCCGCCCAGACATCGTTCCCTAGCTACCAGCCGCTGTCCCTGCATTCGCGAGACAACAGCGCCTCGTCCGCTGCCAACAGCGTGTTCAGTGTGGACCTGGTCATGGGCTTCGAAGACATGGCGGGAGCGGCAGCAGCAGCAGGAGAGGCCGGCGACGGCAACACTGACCAGGTCCTGGGCTTTGAAGAGGCTTCAGGAGCAGTAGCAGCGGGTGCTGTCGGCAGCGTCGGCGGGAGGAACCGTAGCAGCCTGTTTGGGGCAGTGTCTGGCCTGGGTGCTTCTAGCAGCAGCTTCAGCAGCGGTGACAGCCTGTACGGGCCGATTTCTGACCTAGGCAATGCAAAGAGCTTTGTCTCTTTGGCAGCCGCTGCCGCGGACGTCACCAAGGGCTTCATATTTAACAGCACATTGTTCGGATCGGGAGGAGCCTTAGGTGGGGTGGGAGGGCTGCTCAGCAGCGAGACTGATAGCGGGATCAGCTTTGAGCTGCTGGCCGATGCGCTTGCGGAGCGGAATGGCGGCGGGGGGGGTGCGCACGACAGTGGGCAGCTGTCGCAGTTCCTGACTCCCAACCCGATGGAGGGATTCAAGCAGGCCGCACATGTGAGTGTCATCTGGGGTAGAAGGTTTGGGGGGTTGTTTCAAGTGCTGCGGCCCGCAGAGGCGCTAACTGAGCAGGTCGGGGGTGGAGGGTAGAACAACAGGGTTGAATAACCTCGCCTTCTGCCTGACAGCTGATGCATGCATCTGCTACTGTTGCTGTGTGTGTTTCTTACTGGCTCCCCCCTCCCTTCTCCACCAATCAGGGTGCTGCGCTGTCTCGCAACTCGGTGATTGAGTTCCGCACCGGTCGTTTAGGACTGGCACCAACTTCGCCCGCTGCGTGGCCGCCGCCGCCTCCAACAGTTCGGAAGTCCCAGGCCCTCATGCGCCAGCAGCGCAGCAGACTGCAGTGGGACTGGCACCGGCAGCAGTGGAAGGAGGCGCCGAGCTCGGCCTCGGCTAATGTGGTCAGCAGCGGCAGCGCGCAACAGCAGCAACAACCGGGCGGTGACGATGACAAGTCGTGGGATTATTGCACCTTCCTATGAGACGGCGATGTGGGGCGCAACAGCCTTCTTTGTCTCAAAATCACAGAAAGTGATTCCCAGTTTGTGAGGCCCTCCTATAGTAGTTTAGGACCAGAGTATACAGACCCCTTATGAATCCGGGGTTCCGGGGTGTAGCGCCCTTTAATTCAAATCAGGATCAGGGTTCTATATTATTAGTGTTGGGGCCTACTGTAGATGCGAAGAAGCTTTTCGAGCCTAGTAGGAGGTTTCTTGCTCACAGACGATCACCACTCGCACAACCTCAGCAGGGTTGACCACATCCCTTCCTCAGCTTCACTCCAGCACCAGCGTGTTGTGATACCCCCAGATATATATTATGAGATGTAGTGTCCTTTGGATTGGAGCCGACACATATGGCACCGGGGCCATCTGAAGAATATGTTGTGTAGTTTGTTGTTTGTGTTTAGTTAGTTGATCATGTTAGTTTGTGACTCTGGGGCGGACTATAAGTTGGGGGCGGCGGTAGTGTCCATTTTCTCTTGTGGTTCTGAGAGTGTGACCAGCACGGTCAAAATCCTGGAACCTCAAGCGTTACGGTTTCCGCCAGTGTGTGAAAGATTGTTTGATTGTGGCGGGCTTGATGCGGGGAGGCTATATCCTCCGTGTCTCGTGGTTCCGTGAGTGTGACCAAGTGTGTCAAAATGTGTGTTTAGTGTGGTTGAAGTGTGACTGGCTGTTGTAGAACATACCTCCACAGTGTCGAGGAGGTGTGTAGAGAGGAAACGAATCGGCATTTTTACTGTTTAGGGGCTGATCCCTTATTGTTTGACGTCGATGTCATGACCGTAACTTACCGGTATGTGGCTTCAAACTGATTAGAGATTTATTTATGGCGACTAGGACAAATCTGTTTAGTGTTTGTTCTGTTGTTTGAAGCCCATGCCCTCACGGATTTGCCCGGGTTGGAACAATTTCCCACCATATACACCTTACTAATCTTCTTCTTGTAATAAGATTCCTCTCAGACCTGGCATCAGAGGCTTTTTAGTCTTTGTGTCCATAGACTGACCCGCCTTGGTATCAAATCCATGCATGTCTCCGTACTACTGGACGGCATGCTAGCTTGCAAAAAGAACACGTGACATGACAGCAGTAGATTCAGGCTACAAGCGGTATTTCATGTGATCAGGACAATTCTAGCATCTGTTTAAGAAAGGGAAAAAATCGGAGTCCGTCTGGGGCTCTGTTAGTAGTCACACGCACTTATTCAAGTCCAGGTATTTAAGTTCTCTTTCGTCACCGAGGAGAAGCAGCAGCACGTCATCAGGGACCTGCTGCAAGGGCGGATGGCTTCAAAGGTGGTGCGGGGGGAACGTCTAGTGCCTGGCAGTCTGTCCAAATTCAGCCTGTCTACAAGACAGGCGACCCCATTGACCATGGCAAGTACCGGCCCATTGCCATCCCCAGCGTGTTGTACCGGCTGTATGCCAGCATGCTCACCGCCATCACTGAACAGTGGGCGTGCTTGCACGCGCACATCCATCCTGAGTAGTTTGCATTTAGCGGTGCTGTAGCACGCTTCAGGCTGCATTCTTTTTGAGGCACGCAGTCCATGCACAGCGGACAGCTGGAGGCCGTGGCAAGCTACATGTAGCCTTTGTGGACTTCACCAAGGCCAATGATTGTGTGCCACAGGAGTAGCTCTGGCGGCATCTCTCAGAGCACCTTTACCTGGGCCTAGAGGGCTAACGTCATTGACCCGCTGGCAAGCAGGAGGAAAGGCACATGGACAACGATGAAATGTCTCACGTGAAGGTGTACCCCCTTGACTATTCTCTTCTCCCTTGCTGTCCCCGCTTTTCCTGGGCCAAAATGCTCCTCCCTGCCATGACCTGCCCTCTGTGCTGCCACAGGGAGGGGCAGGCTGGCCTTAAGGCTGATCATCCACTGGACTCACTTTGTTTTCCACCCTATTAGTTACCTGTCCCTTACGCCTCAATTACACCCCTCTTTTTCTTCTCTCCCCACTCACTCCCCCTCTTCCATTTTACAAACCGAATTGTTCGGCACCCACACAGTGAGCCTTTTTAAGCAGGGCCCAGAGATTTATCAAGGTACATACCCGCTGGGCCCTGCTGAATGCTCGGCCGCGTGGAGCTGGTGGGGAATAAATAGGCTCAATTCAAGCTACCATGCACAGCCATGACCTTGGCGCCGCCAAGCCGCCCTCCTATGTGAGGGGGCAAGAACATGTGAGGGCCCAGAGGTCAATGACATTACACCTCTGGGCCCTGCTCAAAAAGGCTCGGGCGCTCAACTGTCCTGTTGGAAGAAAATGAAGTGAAGGGAAGAGGGAAAGAAGGAGAAGAACACAAAGGAGAGAGAAATACCACCCCAAAAGGAAAAGGCAGCCCGAGGGCCCAAAGGTGTAATATCATTGTCCTTAAGGCATAGTACCCGGTCCTTGCTGTGAGAACGACACCCGTTGTTTGGCCACCGCCACGCTAACATGCACCCCCAACGCCGCCGCGCACCGCTGCCGCTGCTCCGCCGACAACCCAGTACGCATGTTGAAGTCCAGGGTCAGGACTTGGGGCGCATCACAGGCGCTGCTGCGCGCCTCGCCCATGGCTTGCAGGTCATCCAAGCTAACCTGGGCAGAGGGCAAGTGGGAATTGAGGGCAGAAACTGTGTAAGCTGAGGGCATTTCAAGCAGGGACAAGAGAAGAGGCACAGATTTAGCCGGATTGTACTACCAAGGTACAGTGCAGTACAACACGGTACAGGATGAGCCGGTTAAGCTGGACATCCTTAGTAAATTTCGTCCCTGAAATCAGAGGCCCTAGGAAACCCTCCAAACCCATTCACACACCCTTGAATGCAGCAAGAGCCTCCTGAGCCCTGGCGCCTGCGCTATTGCGCACAACGCCCGGCCTGGAGACGAGAAGCTGCATCCCGTCAGCGCCAGCGTGGACAGCCCTGGCAGCGCGCCCATCAGGCCGGCCAACACACTCTCATCCAGCGGCCAGCTGTCCAACGCCAAGGCCATGTCCTCCATTCCGTCTAGTGGTGCCAAGGATGCAAGCACGCCTGAGCGGAGGCTGGAAGGCGCGCTGCTGCCGCCGTCGCAGCTGCCTACAGCTGTATGAAGCACTTCAGACGGCCTCACTTCTGACTCTCCTTCTCCCGCTGCGCCTCGCCTGCCGCCACCGCGGGACCACTCAATCCTCAGCCACGGCTGCGACCCTGGAGGCGGCTTCCAACAGCGTGCCAGCACCTCAGCTGCCAGCCGCACACATCCAACCAGCAATGTGTCCTAGTTCAGGGTTTGGGGGTTTATGAAAAGTAAGGGAAAGGACTTGAGGGTTTTAGGGTTCAGGGTTAATGACAGTGCCCAGAAACGGGACAGTATGTTTGGAGCCTACCGCACCATTCTACATAAATTGAAGTCGAGAGTGCCCACATCATAGCATTATATGATATTTCACCGTGTGCTACCTGTCTGCCTCCGTCCGGCCCCAGTCGCCAGTCCACCCTTGGTGCGCCGCCACTGCCTGCAAAGGCACTCCTGATTCCAAGTGCTGCAGGTCACGCAAAGGCAGCCGCGTCAGCTGCCACGGCCCAGGGCATATGCCCAGTACTAGCGTGCGCCAGCTGCATGGTACGACGTCGCTGCAGTCGGCCTCAGGCTCCATCGCACGCGCCGTTGAGGATGCCAGGTGCCTAAAAGGAGGTGGGAAAGGAATCAGCATTCGGGGTTTAGGGTGCATGCCTGCATGGCTGTTTATTTAATCTGAGCTATCAAAGTCAGACCAGCACGTCCACACTCATGACCTACAGGAGGGCGCTCAATTTAGGAGCGCGGATCTTGCCGTGGCCGTTCTCTACTCTATGGGCTACAGCTCTCACCTGATAGCGCCATATTGCCCATCACATAACACACCTGCCAGCACTGTCAGCCCCCCTGATTCATTCCTGCGAAGGACTTCCCACCTTGCCTCACACCTGATGGCACCATCCTTGAGCACATGGCTGGACAAGTCCAGACACCTCAGCTGTGTTGCGGCAGCCAGCTCAGCCACATCTGCGCCATGCAGCGTCATAGGGGCCTGTGCAATGGGAGGCGCAATCAGACGGCGCAAGCTTTGAACCCTGGCCCGGTATTCAGGTATTCAGGCTTAAAATGCACTTGCAAGCCAAACCCTAAACGCCCACCTGCATGCGCCCGACCCCCCGCGTCCATGTGAGCGAGCTGAGCCCAGGCATGCCATGCAGCACCGCAAACTGCCGCATCACTGCCCTATCACCGTCACTCTTTAGCGCCAGGCTCAGCTCAAGATAGTTGAGGGAGCGCAACCCAGCCAGGTGGGGCAACATATCCTCCAGATTGAATTGGCTGCACCTGCGTGAATAAAATGACTTAACATCAATAAAACACCATTCCGGTAAATCAATGAACAAAACTCTCATCAGGTGAGGGAGCGCAGCGGCATCAAGTCCATGCATCCCACACCACCTCCCGTCACACCTTTCCACACTCAGTTGCTTGAGCTGAGTCAGCAGCGATGGCGAGTCCATGCAGCCTGTGCCTGGCTTGGGCGCCAGGAAGTCACAGTCCAGCTGCTCCAGGCAGCCAAGCAGCGACAGCGGGGCGAAATCGGTCCAGAGATGTTCAGGTCAGACGGGTGCAAGCGCTCCAGCTGAGTGCATGCAAGTGCTATACTGGCAGTGTCGCCATAGCTCATACTCTGCGTGTGTGGAAGGGGGAATAGCGGGGTAAGCACCTGTCCAGTCATGTCCAGGACAGTAAGATGCAGGCACTCCCCTTTTAACACACGCCCTGGACACGCACCGTGTGACTGCACACCCGCATACTTTGTGGTGTGTCCTCTTGACACGCACCGTGTGACCGCACACCCGCATGGTCGTAACATTGCCCATCCTTTCCCAGGCAGCAACCATCAGGCTGGGTAGCACCACCTCAGCGCCGTCCATGCGCGAGGAGCCGGGGTTGCCGCAAGTAGTGAGGTCCAAATCGAGGTGCTGCAGCAAGCAACGGCGCGGGAATGCAGCCAGTGTGGCAAGCCCATTCTCGTGCATCACAGACCTAGGGTTTAGGGTGGGATATTAAGGGTTAACAAAGAAGAGGGTTATCGCTGAACCCTCAACACAATCAGCGCAGCCCGCATGCTCTCGTGCATCACCGAATTAGGGTTTAGGGTTTGTCATTTAGGGTTTACAGACAAGGAGGGCTTATGGGTAATGCTTTAACCTACAACATAGCCAGCACAGCCAGCCAGCCCTCGTGCATTACTGACGTAGGGTTCACGTAACAGGGTTCAAGGGGTTGGGGTATACCGATAAGTCACGGAAAGGGGGCATGCTAAACCCTACACCGCGGTTAATGGTGTCAGATTTACAGGCGACGAAAATGTTGTTATTTAACCCATCACTCATACATCCCCCTCTCATCACACTTACCACAGGGCGCGAGAGTCCAGCTTGAGGCGTAGGCTGGTGATGAGGCCATCTGTGGACGCACGCGCAACACGGCAGGTGCACCTGCAGCAGCAGTATGAACAGGCTCGTGGGAGAGAACACATTGCATAATGGGCTTGTGAAGAAGCTATCGGTGGACGTCGATGCAGCCTGGCAGGTGCACCTACAGGAAATGTACAGGCAAGCATGGGGCAATGGGATGCGTGGCAGGCTGGTGAGGATGCCTCACTGCCTTAGTGGACGCACGAGGAGCCCGGCAGGTGCACCAACAGCCGCAGCCGCGCACACCTATTTGCAGGCCTGTGTTTAGTGTGAGATGAGTATCCCCAACATCACCATGCCTACCGTACACCTATTGGCCTGAATGGCGCGCACCTGAGGGCATGTTGTGCTGTCACTTTTGGTGCCAGATCATGCCAGTGCAGTGCTCCCCAGATCCGGGCCTGCTGCTCAGGAGGTAGCTGGAACAGCATGGGGATTTTCTCTGAGGGTTTGGGCTGGGTGGGTGGTGACGCCATGTCGGAAGATGTGGGATCGCAGTAGAGTTCCGAAACTGTTTTTCAAATTCGGCCATGCACCCCGGCAAGTTTGGCCGAGTGCGATAGGTATGCAACTTTCCAAAACAGCGGAGCCCAGAGTAGAGCCGTTCCGCAAAGTTCTCCCCTCGTCAACCTTATTTGATGGCAGGCCCGATGCGCAGCAGATATCATGAGGCCGTCTTCCTCACACTGACGTTTTAGTGTACCGCCTCTCTCTAGGCCCAAGGTATTTTCGCCATCGTGCGACGACAAGCTCATTAATTAAACGATTCACAGAACCACGTATATTTCAAGATCGAATTGCCCAGCCTCTCATCCTCCCCGACGCCCTTCTCACTTGCTTCTGCTCCTCAACCATTGACAGAGAGCCCCTTGCCGTTCAACTGACTTGTGCCTGCTGGCCTGTCTCTGTGTTTGCTAACGTCGACCTCGATCCCGCCCAAAGACCTGCTGGACACGGGCCCCACGCCACACTAACATACACCCTGTCCCCCAAAGGATATATGCGTGTTTTTGTCTGTGTGTGCGTTGTGCCCGCCCAGTTGAGGTAGAGGCATGTTTTGCTAGCAGAGCACCCCAGCTAACGCTTCATACACCGGTTCTAAAGACCAGGGTCCCCTCAGGCGGACACGAGGTTGTGGTGAGGTGGATATGGGCGCATCAAGTTGACGCAAAGTTCGTTGTCAGCTGCCCCAATGCCATCATCTTATGGTGACGCGAGTATAAGGAGCCTGATGTTCGACGCCGGGGCTCGGACGGAAAGGTCCATTCCTTGCGAGCTGCACCAGTGTGCCCCTGTTTGGGAGGAGGCGCTAACAGCGGTGCTCGACGAACCTCAGATCCACGTCTTAGCCTACTGGTATATACAACCCTTCCGTCTCTCCTCAACCCCTTATGTTTTGCACCTGCCCATGCGAACCATCGTTTCGCATCTTATTGGACTTGCAGCGACGCCACTTTGTCGCCCTTCTGGACTTGCTGTTTTTCATTCAGCAACATATGCTGCCCGAAAGACTCTCGAAGGAAACCCATGATGCATCCTCCGCTACGATCTGGTGTAGCACAAGACCCCGCGATGATTTGTTTTCCAATCCAAGCACGTCTTACCCCCCTGGTCTTACCCCTCCATCCTCCCCATATGTGACATGACACTACCTGCATATGTTGATGCTTGTTCCAGTTTCAAGTTATAGCTTCTTATTAGAGTGACCTCCCAGCCTGCTCGCCGAGTAGTGTTCGGTTCCACCCAGTAGCCCTTCAATTCTTCCTGCACGTTTGCGCGTATACATTTCTACTGTACGTTATTGATAGGCGGACTGCCAACTCTACACAGGGATGGAAAACAGTCGAACAAACGCACGTTATTAGCTGCCCACGTCGCCGCATCAGGTCAGTGCACCGATCAGCCTCAGTGGCTGTGACCTCAAGGGGACTCCTAGCCATGACTAACTAGATCTCTCTGTCTTGATATCTGAGATTCTGACTTTATAGTAGCTGCAGTTGTATTGGCATCCAAGGGACCCCAGGTGGCACCAGTCTTGATAGATCAGGCCATATAGATCGCCATATTGCCATGCAGTACCCTGCCTTGTTCTTCCCTGCCCATGGTTTCCCGCCCAGATATAGAAACCCCAATGCAGCATTGTTCACTACCCCTCACCCCTGTGATCCCAGCCCATGCCCACTGCCCTACCACTCTTTGACACAGCTTTTGTTTGGTTGCATAGAGTTTTGAGACGCAGGCAGTGCTTCACAGGCACCCCGAACTATTGCATGTGCATCAGCATGCACTCTTGGATGCTTCTCCATATGCTGTGGGCTGCAGTTGAAATTGCATGTGCATCAGCATGCACTCTTGGATGCTTCTCCATATGCTGTGGGCTGCAGTCGCAATTGCATGGGCATCAGCATGCACTCCTGGATGCTTCTCCATATGCCGTGGGCTGCAGTCGTAATTGCATGTGCAGCAGCATGCTTTGTCACGTATTCACCGAGTCAAGACATATCAACCGCAACGGCCTCACTGCTGCACGTGCAAGCCAGCATGCAGCCACGGTTGCCGCATGCCTCTCTCCCCCTCTAATCTGCCCTGTCACCTTGCATACGCATTCACCATTGACAATGAGCAGCAGGCATCTCTCTCCCTCTCGTCTCATTTGATTGGTTTTGCCGGCTAGTCACACCTGCCTGCACGCATCTTCGGCAGCCAACGCCATGCAGTCTTGCATGGGCATGCACCATTGACAATCAGGCGCATGCCTCTCTCTCCCTCTGATCAAACTGTATTGTTTTCGCTTGCTAGTCCACCTGTTTGCTTGCAACTATGACCGCCATTGCCATGTAGCCTTGCATGGGCATTGCTTGACCATCGGCCACCAACCGCACGTCGGCACCTCTCTTTCCCTCGTGACATCAATTCATTTGCTCGCCAGTCCCAGTTGGCCCATCTGCCAGCTTGTCCCGTAACCATGCATGGGCACTCATCTTTCGCAGGCACGTTGCCAGCGCTTCGACTCCTCCCATGCAAACAAGACAGCAGGTAGGGCTTTGCTTCTCCGCCTCGCAACAGGTCCACCTAAGCAAGTCCTTACTCGACCCTGAATTGGGGCCGGGTTTCAGGGCTTGGCGTTCAGGACTTCATGGTAAAGGCATTTGAAATCTACAGCAGTATACGATCCGACCCTTTGTAGCATGTAGATCTGGGGCTGGATATTGAATCCGCTTATTTAAAATTTAGTGCAAGCTTGCATTTTGGTTTGGGTATTTTGGTGACCATCTCAGCTCATCAGTGCCGAAGAATTTTAACATGTCCAAGAGACAAGCGTTGAAGTACTTCAATTTGTCGGTGACAGGAGTTTTGACACCAGGTACATTTCTCGGATTTGTGCAAGAAATATACAGCCATTGTGGACAGGCATTTCTTGGGATTTCTTAGGAGTTCCGATTTGCCAACCTTTATTGCTGACATCCTGCTGGCCATGTCGAGGGTCCAGCTGAGCATCCACACTTTTTTCGTGTCCACCAGACTCCTCTCCGTCGAACGCTGGGCGGCCACCGTCTTGCCGATTCGAACCAAGCCTTGACTTCTCCTCGACCATGCGCCCCAGAATTGGGGTTTGGTGTCCCCTGACCCCTTGGTTTCATGCTGTGATGTAGCTGAATGGCACTTAAATAGATGAAACGTAGGAGGAGCCAGCTGACCCCAATTATTGATTTCAATCTTTAATATTATTGATCTTACCCAGCCTTGATTTTAACCTTATTGATCTTCATCTTCCTGATCTTTACCATAATAGCGCTGCAATTGTGTCTGCATCAGCCCTGTTTATATTTCGGCCCTTTTCGTGCCTTGAGTATGTCTGATTTCACCCCCTATCACATGTTGCCTTTTTGAGAGTGTCTGTATCAGCCCCTCAACATTTGCCTTTTTAAAAGGAATCTTAATACAACATTTTTGAATGTTTCTGAATGAAATGTTTACCTTTTTGAGAGATCTGAACCAGCCCGTATTACTTTTTGCCTTTTTGAGAATGTCTGGATCAGCGCCTCAACCCTTTTGCCTGCTTGAGTGTCTGAATCAGTCCGTATCACATTCTGCCCCACCGAGAGTTTCTGAATCAGCCCCTACGACTTTTTGCGTTTTGAGAGAGTCTGAATCAGCCCTCATAACTGTTTTGCCTCTTCAGTGCCTACGATGCATTTTGTGCGGAGCACGATCGGTGCCTCAGTCAGAGCAAGGCCATTGTAGTGCGCGTTGGAGAGAACAAGGAGCTGCTACTCACAGCGCTGTTTTCGTCAAGCGGTGCGCAGGGCTTGGGGTCCAGAATTATTCAGTGCAGATGATCTTCAGGTTTCCGGTACTGATTTTTGATGCTAACGGCCGTCCCGGGGGGGGCGTCGGGGAGAGCAAGGAGTTGCTGCAAACTGCGCTGTTTTCAAGCGGTGCGAAGGGTTTGGGGTTCGGAATTGTATAGCCTCCCAGGTTTTAGACAGTTTATCTTTGTGTTACGGGTTTTTTAGTTAAGTATTATTGTGCGCGGCAGGGAGAACAAGGAGCTGCTGCTGGGATTACTTTTTGAGCACTGGGCATGCGGGGTAAGGGGGGTCAAGGGTTGGGGTTGAGCGTTTAGGGGGATCAAGGTTTGGGGGTTGAGCGTTAGCTTGCGTGCATTGCAGCGTAGCCTTATTTTGGCGCCACCCTTGAAACCATCCCTCGACTCCTGAAACACACCCTTACACCCAGGGCCTACCCTGAACACCTGAATATCCTGCTACTTCCCTCAAATCCTGAACGTGTCCTGAAACCGCTGAAACGTACGCTACAAGCGCACTGGGAACTTAGAGAGGTGAGTTATGTCGGCTTCCCGTGGTCAGCTGTTGCATATCTCTCAGCTTGTGCACTGAATCTTCGGAAAGCTGTCAGCTGGTACCTCGGTTAACATGGAATCCTCCACCATCAGCTGATCTAGTAGCTGGCAAGGCAGCTGGTCAGACAGCTTGCATGGCATCCTATGTACCTTCGACAGCTGAGCAGGCAGCTGACAAGGCAGCTGGTATGATAGTCAGCATGGACTTCTCTGTAGTCTTTACCCTCCAGCTGAATCGGCAGCTCGTCCCCCAGCTAGTATAACAGCAGAAATTTCCCAGCTGATCTGGCAGCTGGCAAGGCAGCTGGTATGACAGCAGGTATACAATTCTCCACCTTCCAACTGATCTGGCAGCTTGGCCACCCACTGGTGTGACAGCAGGCTTGGAATTCCCCACCAGCTACCAGACCAGGCAGACCAGCTGATGTAGCAGCTGGTCTGGCTGCCGGGAAGGCGTCTGTTGCGACAACTAGCTTGAAATCTGACTGCTGATCTGGCGGTATGACAGCTATAACTCCGGGGTGCTGTTAAATTTTTGAATTCGGGGAACTCGGTAGCTGGTTAAGGGGCCTGTCACTTTGGGTGTCCGACGAGTCCCCTGAAACAAGGGGTTTCGGCCGGGACGGAGCCTTTCCACCTCGAAAACTTGACAGAAAGAAGCGAACTTTCCTTCCGTATTGAAGAGCTGAAGTCATGGACGCCAGTAAAACTTTTCGCTGGGAAAGACCCCATCCCAAGGGTCGACTGCAGTTGTCGGGGGACTCGTCCGCCCCCCTAAGTGACAGGCCCATTGAGCTGGCTTCCGATTTGACAGCTGTGGTAACTCGGCGTTCGGGTTCCACTTGAGAATATCAACCGCTTTACCCACCAGCCAAGTCCGGTTGAGATGGCATCTGATCTGGCATCTGGTCTATATCCAGGCCTGGCAGCTGTTGTGGGCTTGTGGCAGCTGTTGTGCCATCTGACCTGGCAACTGGTATAGCATCTGATCTAGCATTTGGCCTGGCAGCTGATATGGCATTTGGCCTGCCAGCTGATTGGTAGCTGGCCTGTCAGCTGATATGGCATTTGGCCTGTCAGCTGGCCTGTCAGCTGACATGGCATTTGGCCTGGCAGCTGGCCTGTCAGCTGATATGGCATTTGGCCTGTCAGCTGGCCTGTCAGCTGACATGGCAGTTGGCCTGGCTGCTTATCTGACATCTGATCTAGCAGCATATATGGCATTTGGCCTGGCTGCTTATCTGACATCTGATCTAGCAGCATATATGGCATTTGGCCTGGCTGCTTATCTGACATGTGATCTAGCAGCATATATGGCATTGGCCTGTCTGCTTATCTGACATCTGATCTAGCAGCATATATGGCATTTGGCCTGGCTGCTTATCTGACATCTGGCCTTGCAGCTGATAAGGCAGCTGATGTGGCATCTGGCCTGCCAGCTGATGTGGCCTCTGATGAGGCATCAGATCCGGCTCCTGGCCTGACATCGGATATGCCAGCTCACCCAGAATCTCTCCATGATCAGCAGCTGTGTCTCCCCTCCAGAGTCCAGCAGCAGATATTTCCGGTAGTGCAACCGATAATGCTCTCGACTGGGTGGGGGTGGGGGGGCAGTTTCTGGGCATCGTCAGCATGTGCGCGTGGGTAGGGGTAAGGGGGGTAGTTTTGGGCATCTTCAGCATGTGCGTGGGTCGGTCACAGGCTGGTCATTCCTCACACAAAAGTGATTATCAGGCACCTTAGGACAGCTGTTCAACAGAAAGCCATTGCTCGGGCAAAGGCAGCTGTTGAGGCAAGTGCAGCTGTTTAGGCGCGGGGTAGTGCAATTGAAGTTTAAAAGGTTAAAGACTCCCAAACCTAGATCCCCCCACCTTACCTTTTTACCCCCCCACGTTTACCCCCTGACGTTTATCACCCCCCAGACCTAGACCAATCCCAGACCCTTCTCCTTACCTAGCCTTCATGCTGGTACTGTGGCTGCTACATGGGCGCGCTGATATTCGCTTCAGGGGGAAATCGGCCCACTGCTCACGCATGTAGCTTCCATTCAGCTACCATACGAGCCAGCTACATCCCGGCCTGTATTCAAAATGGCTCGGTGCATCCTGCCCTGCTGCTTGGGCTACTGACCTTAGGCCAATCATGTTTTGGTCCCCATCGGCCTAGTGGCTGCAATTGGCTTCTTTTCAGAAAGTGTGACCTGGACAGGGAGGCCAGCTGAGACAGAAAGAGTGACCAGATTGCAGAGTCTGACCTTGGCATGTCAAGTACTTTTCTCTCGAGGACATTACAGCGATGGCCACCCTGCAGTGCATGGGGGCCTTGTAATGGCCTCGGGCCTCAAAATCCCCTGGCTATCACACCCAGCTGAGCCAGCACATGGCACCTGACCAGAGGCACCGCACGCGGCCAGCCATGCTGCATGGGCGACTGTTTGTTGGCCGGTCCAGTTTTGGAACCAATCGTGCCTCCGGCGCCGGCATGCCAGCCCGCCGAAGGTAGGCTCGCCGCCGAAAATGGAGCTCTTGTTCAAAACAGTTCGCCTTCATCTTCACCTTTCTTCCCAGCCCGGCTTGCCTCCCCGCTCACAAAAGGGCATACCGGTTTTAATTTTGTTTGATCCTTCCGTGGTTATATTTGTGCTTGAGGGCCAATCATGGCGATTTGCCGCCAAACACCCAGATGCAGCGCAGACTGATGTCCTTAGGTACACAGTTTTTTTTCCGTGTGTGTGCCAGACCCCCCTTAGGGCATGGCTGGGAAGCCACCATAATGGCATGGCTGGGAAGCCACCATGCGGGCATTGCTGGGCAGCTACCACTGGGTCAATGGGGACCGAACATTGACCGGCCAACTGCAGGTGGCCCTAGCAGCAGGCCTCGCTGCGCCTAGCCCTGTCCCGCCCATATGCCAGGTTATAGCTGAACTGTAGCTGAACTGTAGTGGAAATCAAAGGTGTCGAGGTATGCAGCTCACTCACCTGCTGCAGCCCATGCAAGGCGTTATGACAGGCTGACGGTGCTCACTTCTTCCCGCCATGTGAGGCAGGCTGGCAGTGCTCCCATGCATGCTTAACTTCTTCAGTCTGGCCCGCCACTGCAGTCCCTGACAGGCTGGCAGTGCTCCCATGAGCCAACTCCACCGACCTGGCCTGCCACGGCCGTTCCTCATGGCAACTGCTCCCCCGCCTCGGGGCCCTGTGCATAGAGGATCACTTTTGTTGAAGTAGGAGGCGTAAGCCACTAGGCATCTTGCGCAAGATGTCATAGTGGCTTACGCCTCCTGCTTCAACAAACTGTGACCCCCCGCATAGGGGGCTGCCCCAGAGGTGTATGTTGCAACACCTCAGTTCCAACTGTCACCCTTTTCACAAGTCTCCCTCTTTCAACATTTTCCAGTTCATGCAGTTGTTGTTGCAACGTTGCAGCGTCGGAGTTTAACATATCTCTCATGTGCCTCGTATGAAAAGGGCCGGGCATCACAAACAGGAAAACAGGGGGGGCATGCTAACCAACAAAGTTTTGTTTACCGGGAAAACAAACGAACACTTTCAAATTTGAGCTCATCATTTCAATAACAGTTCGTCTCTTAGATTGCACCAACAGGACACTCCACGTGGCGACATTTTTTCCCTTCTCAGCCCAGACCCCTAACCCAATTCGCCCCCCCCCCCCCCCTTCCTGTCCTGTCCCCTGACCCTGCTCAGATGATGGCAGCCGCACTCCGGTGTTTTGGGCTTTATCATCACCCCGCACCTCATTTCTGTACTTCTGAGCCCAGATACCTAACCCAATTTGCCCCCTCCCGTTCATACTTTTCTCCTTATACCCTGCTCAGATGATGGCAGCCGTACTCCAGTGTATTGGGGCTATGTCATCACGCCGCACCTCATTACCACTGTGGCCAACATGATTGAGTCGGGGCGACTGGGCCTGGTGTTTGATTTGGATGAAACGCTGTTGGTGGCCAACAGCAGCGCAACGCTGGACCGTCGCGTGGAGGAGTGCCGCAAGCAGAGGTGAGGGTATTGGGAGGTGGAGGAGGGGGGGGGGGGGGGCTGGTGTTTGATTTGGACGAAACACTGCTGGTGGGTGAGGGGGGGGATAAAGAGGTGGAGGTGGAGGTTGTGTAGGAAGGGAAGATGATGCGCTGAAACAAAGGCGCTCAACAACTGCAAGACTCTCAACTGCATGTCAGCTAGACTGCTGCCTCGTCCCGGCCGTCCCATTTGTGGCCTGCCATGCTGTTTTGGACATGTGTCGTACGCCAGTCCAGGTTTGCTCCCACTGGGGCCTCTGACTGCCACAGGGTGGTCTGCCGACGGTGGCCTTGAAGCCGGAAGACAAAAACTGGGGCTGCTCCATGACCCCTGCTAATCCCTGGATTTTGTGGCCTGCCCTACTGTTTTGGACAGCAGTCGTACGCCGGTCCAGGTTTTGTCTAACTGGGACCTCTTGCTGCCATGGGGCGGCCTGCTGACGGTGGCCTTGCAGCCGGAAGAAACAAAGCGGGGCTGCTCCTGGACCTCTACTTACCCCCTGGTTTGTCATTGTTATGATTTTGCTGCCCCTCCCCTGCAGGTTGTAGAATGTGACCCGCTGATGGTGGCCTCGTAGCCGGAAGAAAACAAACTGGGGCTGCTCCTATACCCTGCTAATCCCTAATTTTCGGGTTTCGGGTTTAGCTGTTCCTTGACCCCTGCTAACCCTTTAATTTTGCTGCCCCCCTCCCCTGCAAAGAAAGAAAGAAAGAAATTTTGCTGCCCCCCTCCCCTGCAGATTGGAGAATGTGGCACGGGTGGCACGGCTGGAAGGGGCCGGCCAACTGTCAGAGTCAGAGAGGTGGGTGGCATGGGGTTTTGATGAAGGTATTATGCAGGCAGGCAGGCAGGCAGGCACGAGGACTGCTTATAGGCCTGACGCAGGCATGGTGAAGAATATGAGACTGTAGACAGGCATGGTTACCGGGGAAGGTAGGCATACTGGGAATGCGGACATGTATGAAGAGTCAAAGGCTGCAGGCACTTATGCTTGCAGACCTGTAGGCAGACAAGCTAGAAGACTTGGAGCAGGCACGTGTGAAGGCGTAAGGCAGGCATGCTTGTTGAGTGCAAGGCTGTAGGCATGCATGCAAAGTGACTTAAAAGCTGAAGGGTGGCGGGCTTGAAGGCTGAGGACCGGTGGACTTAAAAAAGAGTTTGGAGGCTTAAGACGGGAATTATTGACGTGTTAAAGCTGTGAGGCATGCATGCATGAAGATGTTGGACAGGCACTCTTGAAGGTCTGAAGGTTATGGACAGGCACTTTTGAAGAGTGTGAGGCCTCAGGCTGGCTGGCTCGAAGAGGTTGATACATGAACAGTGGAAGGCTTGAGGCAAAGCATACAAAGGCGGCATGTGCTACGCCAGCGACTTGGTTGAATGATCTCCCTTTGTAATCTTTTCTGCCCCCCCCCCTCCCTTCCCTGTTCTGTCCTCTAGATTTTGTATTTTGTACTCTTTACTCCCCCCTCCCTCCCTCCCTCCCCTATCCTGTCCTCCAGATCCCGTCTGCAGCTGTCTGCTGCTGCTCTTGAGAAGGAGGAGGAGTTGCTGCATCAGGACGAGGAGCTGCTCCGACAATTTGCTGACAATGACTTTATCCGAGTGGATGGGGTTCCCGTCCGAGCAAGGTGGGGCGGGGGCGGGGGCGGGGGCTGTTGACCTGGGCTATTGACCTGGGGCTGGGGCTGGGGCTGGGTCTGGGTCTGGTGGTTTAGTAAAGAAGGACTTATTCCGAGTGGATGGGGTTCCCGACAGGGCGAGGTGGGACTGGGGCTGGGGCTGGGGCTGGGGCTGGGGCTGGGGTTGGGGTTGGGGTATTTGAAAAAGCAGGATTGCTCCCCGTAGACCCTAAAAAGGGCAAGGGAAGGGTTTGGGGTTTAGGGTTTCCAGCTAGGACAAAGGGAGGGTTTAGGGTTCAGGGTTTAGGGTTTCCAGGTAGGACAAGGGGGGTTAAGGGCTACGGGTTTCTAGCTAGGACAAGGGGAGGGCGGGGGCTGGTGTTTGTGTCGTCGACCTGGGCTGGGGATACATTGGTAACGGAGCTGCTCCGATAGTTTCAACAACGACTTACAACAACTTCATTCAAGTGCATGGGGTGGCCGTCCGGGCAAAAGGTGGAGAGACAGCGTGCAGACATCGAACAGCGTTTTGCAGTTACGCAATGGCTCAACCTGTATTGACTTCATTCTTTTGCAGTTATGAAATGGCCCTTTATGTTGACTTCATTGTTTTGCAGTTATGAAATGGCTCAACCTGTATTGACTTCATTGTTTTGCAGTTACGAATGGCCCTGCATGTATTGACTTCATTGTTTTGCAGTTATGAAATGGCCCTGCATGTATTGACTTCATTGTTTTGCAGTTATGAAATGGCCCTGCATATATTGACTTCATTATTTTGCAGTTATGAAATGGCCCTGCATTTATTGACTTCATTATTTTGCAGTTACGAATGGCCCAACCTGTATCCATTCCATTGTTTAACAGTTACGAAATGGCACACCTGGAGGATGGCGGCGTGCTCAACAGACCCGTTGTCAGAGCTGTAGTGGCGGGGATGCAGGTGAGTCAGTCCCAGTGGAGGAAAGATATAATTCCTGATCCAGATTTCCGTGTTCCAGATCCGGATTTCGGGATGGAGCGGTGGTGGCAGGGATGCAAGTGTGGTCGCTTGCTGGGGAGAAGAGGGAGATATTTAAGATCCCGGTTTTCGGGATCCAGATTTCCAGGATCCAGATCTGGATCCGTCCTTTTGTGTTCCGGAGATGTAACGTCATTAGCATGTACCCTCTGCCCCCCTCTCTCAGGTGATCCTGACCCGCATTGATCCGGACAAGAGGGAGACCTCCATGATTCTGCGACCACGTCCCGGGTGGGAGGATCTGCGCGCATTCATCGCCGGAGAGAATGACATGCCAGGCCCAGGGGGCAAGCCTAAGCAGAGGTGAGGGGCTGAAGGACGGGGGGGGGGGGGGGGGGGGGGGCAAGCCCAAGCAGAGGTGCGGGGTGGGAGGGTAGGGGGGGGGGAGGGCAAGCTGAAGATGAGAGGACAGAGGGGTGGGTGTGGGGGGGGGGAGGGGCAGCAGATGGGGTGGGGGGAGGGGGCTCTGAAGGGAGAAGGGGAGCAACAACGGGAGGGGGTGAACAAGTGGGTTGAGGGTTGAGGGCAAGCCCTCTCGTAGCTCAGATGCTCCCACAACAACCACGCTGATCCTCCGCCTATACCCTGCCCACCCTGCAGGTTTGAGGTGTATGTGTGTACTGCTGCTGAGCGGCGGTACGCTCTGGAGGTGTGGCGCTTGCTGAACCCCAGAGGTGCCCTCATCCCCCTAGAACAAAAACCCCGCATCCACACCCCCTCCCACACTTTCCCCTCCCATACTTCCTCCTGCCCGCCCTGCAGGTTTGAGGTGTATGTGTGTACCGCTGCTGAGCGGCGGTACGCTCTGGAGGTGTGGCGGCTGCTGGACCCCGGTGGCGCCCTCATCCCCCTAGCACAACGCTCAAGACGTATCGCAAACGTCAACGTGAAGGCCAGCAAACGCAAGGTGGGGTTACGCCTTTAAACCCTGAATCCGTACCATCACGATTGACCCATTGTGAATTAAGCCCTGAACCCTGTCCTGCATTTCTTGACCCTCAACCCTGATCCCTCATCCCTGTGTAGGGTGTGCTGGAGACACTGGGCATTGTGGGCTTGCCTGCCGCTAAGAGTGGTCGCAAGCGCAAGGGCTCTGAGATGTCAATAGACCCGACAGACGGCGACAACCCGTCAGGTGAGCAAGATCTAAATCCAAATCCGGACCCCCTCCGGATCCATTCCGGATCTGAGTCAACCCTGGTAACGCGTGGTAAATTGCGAGCGCTTACTGCGTGTTCAAACACCTGTTTTCAATTTCCGCATTCAACCTTCTGTCACCTTTTGAATTTGATTTGAACCCTCCCTGGCGATGTGGTTCTCCAGCGTCTCACTCCTCACTCTTCCATCTCACTCTTCCCGCTGTTCCCCAGACACTCTTCCGCTGGGTGCGATGCCTCTGGTGATGGTGGTGGACGACAGGGTGGATGTGTGGGAGCCCTGGAGCCAAGCCAACGTGTTGCAGGTGTGGATCAGAGATCTCTAGTGTGGATTGAGTTAAACTGGAAACAGAGGGGAAGGGGGGTCAGGGTGGATGTGTGGGAGCCATGGAGCCAGGCCAATGTGTTGCAGGTGTGGGGGTGGAGTATGACCATCAGTACTCAACTGGAGATAGGGGGTCGGGAATATGTGTGAACTATGGAGCCAGGCCAACGGGGTGCAGGTGTGGGGATGGAGTATGAACTTCAATACTCAACTGATCGTATATATGAACTCTGAACCCTGCAGCCAGGTGATCATGTTGCGGGTGTGGGTGGAGTGTGCGGGTGTGCCCTTCTTACAAAGCTGGAAATAGGGTGAATATGGGGTTATGGTTATGTGTGAACCCTGAAGCCATACACACATTTTGCAGGTGTGGATGCAGTATGGTCGCCTTCACCCTAACCCCCCTGAACCCTGCACCAGGTGGCTCCCCTGGCTCCATCATCGGGATGAGGCACAGGGCCCCTGAACTCCTGAACTTAAGAAACCCCACCCTCCCTACCCCTGGATGCTTGGATCCGTGACGATCTGTGTGTGAAGTTCTCACTGCCCAGGGGAACTTCAAAACTGTCCTCAACCCTAAACCTCAAACCTTAACCCAAACCTCCCTGAACCCTGTACCAGGTGCTCCCCTGGCACTACTACCGGGACGAGGCGCAGCGTCAGGCTGGCTGCCCCGGCCAGATGGCCTCTGTGTCTGAGGGCGAGCTGAGGCGGGTTCGCGCAGCCGCGACACGCATTCGTAGCGAGGTCTTCCAGAGCATCAATCTGGTGAGAGGCTGAGCTTGGGTGGTGTGTTGTAAGGCCAGGGTAGCTGCCCCTGCCAGATGTCCTCTCGTGTGCATGAGGGCGAGCTGAGGCAGGTGCGAGCTGCTGCTACGCGCATTCCAGAGCATCCATCTGGTGAGGAGGAGGATTTTGGTTGGTGAGGAGGATGGCCTGGGCAGCTGGCCCAATGTGCCTCTTGTATTTGAGGGAGAGCAGAGGCAGGTGTGGGAGCCTTGTTTCTTGAAATGCTAAAAACAACAGCTAAAAAGCCACACTCGAAAGAGCTCCCTAGCTTTTCTACTGTATCAATTTGCGTCCCTGCTCGTCTGCTGGTGCGCTTGGACGAATCTCTACCATCACTACCCCCCCTCCCTCCTGCCCCTCCTCCCTCCTCCCACTCCTCACTCTTCCCTCCTCTCCCTCCTCCCTCCTCTCCCTCCTCCCTCCTCTCACTCCTCCCAGGGTGCTAGGCAACGTCTGGACACCTTTCTGGACCAAGGCGCCCCCGAGGCCATGCAGACAACCCCAGAGAACATGGCTCAGCTGATGCCACGTATGCAGCCAGTGCCTGTCATGCTAAGGGTGAGGCAGGGCAGGGCATGTGGGGAGAGGGATGTAGACAACCCCAGAGAACATGGCTCAGCTGACGCCACGTATGCAGCCAGTGCCTGCCATGCTAAGAGTGAGGCAGGGCAGGGCATGTGGGGGGAGGGATGTAGAACACCCCAGAGAACATGGCTCAGCTGACGCCACGTATGCAGCCAGTGCCTGCCATGCTAAGAGTGAGGCAGGGCAGGGCATGTGGGGGGAGGGATGTAGAACACCCCAGAGAACATGGCTCAGCTGATGCCACGTATGCAGCCAGTGCCTGTCATGCTAGGGGTGAGGCTGGAATTGGGGAGGGGTGCTCACTAGCCAGGGTGCGGCAGGGCAGGGGGGCATGCAGGCTTACACGGAGGCCCAGAGAACAGGGTTCTGCTAATGCCACGTATGCAGCCGCCACCAGTCAGATTAAGGAGAAGGAGACAATATGTGTGCTGCAGTTGCACTAGTGCTGAATGGCAGGGAGAGGCAGGGCAGGGAGTGATGTCAAGCACCAGGAGAGCATGGCAAAGGTTCCACCTGCCACTAACCCTTCCCCTGCATTTCACTAGGAGCAACGGAGCACCGGCTTGTGCGAGATGCCGTCCCTCACCACTGCTCTGTTTCACTTCTCTTGCTCTCCGTCTTTAGTCCTAAATGGTACCTGCCACTAACCCTTCCCCTGCATTTCACTAGGAGCAACGGAACGCCGGCTTGTACGAGATGCCGTCCCTCACCACTGCTCTGTTTCACCTCTCTTGCTCTCCGTCGTTAGTCCTAAATGGTACCTGCCACTAACCCTCCCCCTGCATTTCACTAGGAGCAACGGAACGCCGGCTTGTACGAGATGCCGTCCCTCTCCACCGCGGCGATCTCAGCCGCGGCTGTCGCCGTCGTCCTCAACCCCTCAACAGCGGCAACAGCAGCTCTCAGCGAGGCAGCGGCAGCGGCCCTCATCGAAGCGGAGGAGATGGGAGGTGGGCCCATGCACTTTGGCGCACTGCGGCCGTCGGTGTGGCCCGGGCAGCCACTGGACTTCGCCTCCACAGCAGCAGCCGCATGGGGGCGAAATGGCGATCAGGCAGGGGATGGGGGAGCTGGACAGGTAGTGTCGAAGTCTGTCCCTGCTCAAGTGACAGTGGTGGCCTCCCTCCGGGACCCAAGAGCCGCCACAGCGGCAGCAGGTAGTGGTGGTGTTGGTAAGCGTGGGGGATCTGCCGCTGCCACTCAGCCATCATCCCTGAAACCGAACGACCCGCGTGCTGCAGCCAGGCGGGCTTTGAAGTCCACTGCTAGTATGCCATCCTCATCCTCCTCCTCAGCCGCTGCCGCCGCAGCAGCAGCAGTGGCAGCAGCATGTGTCGCTGTCCCCTCTGCCTCTCTCTCTGTCCCCGCCTCCAGCGCAACCCAGGGCATCCCCCCTCCTGCCCTCGGCGTGACACCTCCCTCAACAGTATCAGAGGTAGAAGCTACAGGACCTGCCCCCGAGCTGCCACCGCCGCCGCCGCCACCACCACCACCGCCACTGCCACCGCGGCTGCTTTCTGACACTGCCGCACCCTCCACAACATCCTTCCTGTCTGGGCACCAGGCGCCTCCATTGCCAACTCCTCACGCCTTTCCCGGGGACCCGACCTCCTCCGCGCCTTCCACCTCAAAAGAGGACTTTCTCCCTCCCCCCCCGCCTCCTCCTCCCTCTTCTCCTCCCCCTGCTGCGGCTGCCGCTCAGCCCAGAAAAGGGCCGGGGGCTTTGCCGCCGGCTGCCAGCAGCGAGCGCCGCAAGGAAGTAGGCTTTCGGCCCGAGGACCCGCGCAAGAAACGTCAACTGGTCGCCAAGACGCATCCCGCTGCTTCAAACCGGGACTCAGAGCCATCCACCACTACACCAGCACCAGCAGCTCCGGCGCCAACAACAGGGGCAGCGGTCAACACTTGGGCGCAGCAGCTGGGCACTGAGCGGCCTGCTGCTGGCCCCGCTCGTATGCCAGCTGATTCTCTGGCGGAAGGTCCCTCGGCCCTAGTGGCCGCAGCCGCCCCCGCTGCACCACATTCAAGCACCAGCGCAGCAGCCGCGGGGGGCAACGGCGGCGCCGCGGTTCTGGGCGATGCTGCGGCAGCGCCGGCGGCGGTGGCGGCGGGTGCCCGTGCCCCGGCGGCCCCACTCCGTAACCAGGCTCAATGGAGCCTCGAGGCCCTGACTGAAGAGCTCGGTCCTGCAGTACACGTACTGCCGGCTGTGAAACAGAGGACGCCTCCTCCGCCTCGGCAACAACAGGCGCGACAGCAGGAGACGAAACCTCAGCAGCCGCCGCAACAGCAGCAGCAACATCTGCCGCCGCCGCAGCAACAACCGCCACGGCAAGAGTGGCCGCTTGGGACCTGGCAGCAACAGCAGCAGCTGTCTGCCCCTTCCAGCAACTCGCCACCGGTCGCCGCAGCAGCTGCCCCTCAACTTCCCGCCCAGCAGCAGCAGCAGTTGCCCTCTGATTTGCAGCAGCATCAGCTTCCTGTTTTGGACTTGCAGCAGCCGCAGCAGCTGCCGCTTTCAGACTTGCAGCTGCAGCAGCAGCCCTCGGCGGGATCCCGGCCTCCTAAGCTACAGCAGCCGCAGCAGCTGCCGCTTTTAGATTTGCAGCTGCAGCAGCAGCCCTCGGCGGGATCCCGGCCTTCTATGCTACAGCAGCCGCAGCTGCCGCCGTCAGCTGTTCAGCCTCCGATCGGCGCACCCCCCGCCCCAAGCATGATGAGCGGGGCAGCTGGACTGTGGCCGCACCCGCAGCAGCGGCCACAGGAGGGGCAGCAGCAGGGGCAGCTTCCGATCGGCGCACCCCCTGCCCCAAGCATGATGAGCGGGGGCGCTGGACCCAGGCCGCAGCCGCAGCAGCGGCAGCAGGAGGGGCAGCAGCAGCGGCCCCAGGAGGGCCAGGGGCAGGGGATGCAGCTGCCTGCTGTCATGGTGCCGCCGAGCGAGCTACCTCCGGGGTTTAGGCATGGGCAGCAACAACAGCAGCACCAGCAACAACTGCAGCAGCAACTGCAACAAGAGTTGCCGCAGCAACAACGACAACTGCAGCAGCAGCGGCATGAGCAACCACAGCAGCTGCTGAAGCCGGATCTCCCTCCCCACCTCCCGTTGCCCATGCTTGCTGGCCAGCTGTCTGTGCCCGGGGCCTTCACCCAGACGCAGCAGCAGCAGCAGCAACAGCAACAGCAGCGGCTGTTCCAACCTAACCCTACCCAGCCTCCCCAACTGATGCGGCAACAGCCGCAGCAACAGCAGCAACAGCAGCCTGTAAGCGAGGCCGATGCTCATGCGCAGCTTGTGGCGCTAATGGCACTGGTATCGCAGCTGAGGGAGCAGGAGGCTCTGCATGCGCAACAGCAGCAGCAGCAACAACCGCAACATCCGCAACACCAGCCGCAGCCGGTGCCTGTGACCACGCAGCAGCAGCAGCAACAGCATTCGACGGCTGATCCACAGGTCCAGGTGGGAGAATTGTGGGGGGGGGGCAGGACACCCGTCTTGTGAGCTACCAAAGTGTGCAGCATTTAAGAAGTGTGGGTGGTGAGTGTGTGTGTGGGGGGGGGGGGGCAGGACACCCGGGCTGTGAGCTACCAAAGTGTGCAGCATTTAAGAAGTGTGGGTGGTGAGTGTGTGGGGGGAGGGCAGGACACCCGGGCTGTGAGCTACGGAAGTGTGCAGCATTTAAGAAGTGTGGGTGGTGAGTGTGTGGGGGGGGAGGGCAGGACACCCGGGCTGTGAGCTATCAAAGTGTGCAGCATTTAAACGGGTGGGTGGTGAGTGTGTGTGTCGGCTCTGGCAGTTTCGCATTTGTATCAACCAGGGTTTTCTCGCAGTTTTGCAGATTTGCACCTTGTATTTTTCCTGTATGAACCTGCAGTGGCTGTGTCTTGACCCCTCTGGGTTCACAGGTTCTCCACCATAACGGTATCTGTCTTGCTCTGTGGCCCGACTGTCTTGATCCCCGTCTGGATCATCTGCAGGCGATGCACCAGATCTGACATGTGATATGGCCTGACTGTGTTCATGGCCCCCTGCCTCTGCGGCTCATTGCAAATCTCGCTGAAGGGGGTTTGAATCTCCCCCTGGTTTGAATTTTAGATACCGATTCCATCGCGTTTCTAAAAGTAACATTCCCGAACGTAAAAAGAGTGCTGCTTACCGTATCTAAACATTCAAATTTGTTCTGCCACCTACTGAGATGCCTTAAACCCCCTTCAATTTGAACTCCAGGCACGAGTATGACGATCCTCCTAACGAGGTCTTGTCGGACTCGCGCCTGGGGTTAAGCCGCGGCATACCTGTTCGCGACGCGCACTGATCACCTCGACGCCGTGCAGTTTACTGCATTTGTTGCAAGTATACAATATATTTCCATGCAATGATTGAATTATTGGTCGTTTCTATGATCTTGGTTGCACAAATTCAAACGACCTGCCACGTAAGGCACCCTGACCAGCTAATCAACAACGCGCCTGGTACCATTTAGGGATGCAACACCCCTACGTGGCATGCGTCACGACACTTGGATCGTCTCTAAAATAACGCGTCTCTAGAGACCGAGATGGGGTTGACAGACGTTCCCGGAATCGAATGAGGCCCATGATCCCCGCAGATGATCGATCAGATCTGGCTGCTCTGTGACCTGTGTATATATCCCCGTTTTGACTGCAGATGATCCATCAGATGATTCTGAAGCATCCAGAACTCTTTGCCGCATACATGCAACAACAGCCACAGCATCAGCAGCAGCTACAACAGCTGCAACTGCAGCAGCGGCCAGAGCTGCAGCATCCGCAACAGCTGCGACCGCACACGGAACTGGACCCTGCCCTCAATACACCTGGAGGTGTTGTTGCAGGCGATGCCCAGCCAACTACTTCCTCCCAGCCAAGACCTTCAGTTGGGGACGGGAAATCAGCCGCGACGGCCATAGCCGCAGCTATGGTAGCTGCAGAAGGAGCAGCACTAGAAGAATCAGCAGCGTCCGGTAGGGTAGGAGCGGGCAGCCCCACCTCATCCCTACCTCAGCCACCGCCTCCTCCGCCACCTGCAGCGACGTTCCAGCAAGTGCTGCAGATGGCAGGTCCGGGACGGGGAGCAGGTGGTGGCATGGGGCGGGGACGGGGACGCAGCCAGCAGCCTGCTGGCGGGCAGCTTTCGGGCACAGGTGCTGAGTTTGCCGCGAATGCCGTCGGCAGGACTTCACCGGCGCTGCCTGCGGGGGCGGCGGTGCAGCCAGGCACTGATGCTGCTGTTGCGTTTCTTGGAGGAGCAGGGAGGGGGCTCAAGCTCCCACTCGCACAGCAGCAACAACAGCAGCACCAGATTCGTCCCATGGCAGGCATGAACGGTGCTGGTGGCGGCCCGCATGGAGGCAAGGGCATGTCTGAACCTCAGCTTCAGCGCTCGGGCGTGGATGGCGAAGGACAGGCGGGCTTCTCACAGGGTTCCAACATGCAGCACGAGCAGATGCTGCGCATGGGGATGAATTCGCCTGCCATGCCGGGCGGCGGCGTTGGCATTATGGCGGGCATGAATTCACAGCAGCAGCAACAGCAGCAGCAGGCATTGATGCAGGCTATGATGGGAATGACTGCGCAGCAGCAGCAGCATGTGATGATGCAGCAGCACAAGCAAATGCAGCAGATGCATGCGCAGCAACAGGGGGGACTGCATGGCGGGGTGCATGGAGGTAACGATATGATGATGGGCCTAGGCGGCGGCATGAGAGGAGGAGGAGGCACAATGGCAGTTGGAAGAGGAGGGGGGATGGACCTCAGGGTCATGCAACAGATGCAACATCAGATGCAACAGCAGATGCAACAACAAATGCAACAACAGGCGCAAAATCTGATGCAATGGCCGATTCAACAGCAGGTGGCTGGCATGGGGGCGCCGGCTGGTGTGAATAGCGGAGGCCAAGGGGGAGGTGCTGGGGCGGATATGCAGCCCCCTGTCATGGGGTCTACGGGAGGCGGCATAATACGCAGCCTCAAGCGTCCTCGCGGCCAGATTTCCAGCATTGAGGGACCCCAGATGACCGCAGGGCCGGGAGGAGCGGGAGGAGCAGGGATCGGGCCCTTGTCCTCAGTTTCAAAAGAGCAGTCAAAGCAGAAGCAACAACAGCAGGGAGTAACAGGTGCAGGAGCTAGGACCGCTCCTGTGACCGGTTTTGGCGCTGCTGCTGCTTCGGCCGCAACGACAGCAGCTGCGGCTGTTGTTTCAGGCCTGCTGACGCTTGAGGCTGCCGTTGCGCAGCTGCTGGTTGACCACGGTGCGCGTACTAGCTGCCGCGTGGCGTTTTCGGCTGAACAGTCCCCGCTGACAAGGCTTTGGGTGACCAAGCTGCGCATCGGCCAGCGCGAGTGGCAGGCCGCTGCCGCGAAGAAGAAGGAGTCAAAGCATCAGGCATCGATTGCGGCTTGCGTTGGGCTAGGCATGGTGCCCCAGGGGGGCTGGGAGGCCGTCTTGGCATACAGGGCGGCGCCGAAGGGCCCTCGCGCGCCCATGACCACGCCAAAGCTGCTAGGAAAAAGCAGCGAGGGAGGTAGCGGTGGGGGGAGCGGCGGCGGCGGGGGTAGCACGTCAGTTATAGTTATAGAGGATAGCAGTGACGAGGAGGAGGGCGAGCTGCCGAGTGAGGAGGCGTGAACAAGCAGCCTGATCCTAGCCGCATCCCGCCGGTGGGAATGTCAGCAGCAGTTGAAATAACCGCTATCAAATCCGGGTGACGGCACTTCCCCTCGGGCTATACCAGTACTAAGGGGTCATCAGCGCAACATGAATTTAGTGTACTGACCTGAGCAGGTGATATGAGCCCGAACTGAAATATGTGTTAGATATTTATGAGATTTGTGGGTATTATGGGTCGCTCGCCTCACACCCATGACGGCCGAGGTGATGTACGAACCGACATCCGTAAGGAACCGTTTGATTCAACAGCAATACAGCATTGAGGTCATAAAGATACTTCTTAAATTTGGTTTGGCATGCCCAATGGTTTTCTGTCGAATGTTGAAGGTAGGAGTATTTAAGAAGAGGTCGCAGCAAAAGAGGATTTCAAACGACAAGCCACATTCTGGGAGGAGCCGGGAGGTGACATCAGGTAACATGAATACTCATGGATAACACTCAGCCCCACGTGGCCGAGCGTTCAGCAGGGCCCAGCGGGTATGCACCGTTATTAACTTATTGATAGCACTCAGGTAGTTGAGTTGTCCTCAGGCAGGCCTTTACCAGCGAGCATGACCCCTTTATACGCCCTCATCTCTGCCTGCTGTATCTTGTCCTCCTGTGCCCTGACCTCTGTGCGAGAGCGGGTCATGGCATCAGCTGCCGCTTTGGAGGTCGAGGCATGCTGATCGCTGATCAGGTGTTGGATCTGTGACCGGAAGGACTCCACATATCTCAGCATCTCTGTGCCGGCCTCAGGTTCCGTAGCTCAATTGGTAGAGCATCATTCTGCGAAGGATGGGGATGTGGGATCGATTCCCACTGGAGCTGCATGAGTGACTGGTAAATCCTCTCGGCAATGTGTGTACGCATGCGCCGTAGCCAATCATAAGGGAAATCGCAAAGTAAAAGAGGTGCCGACGAGTGACTGATCCATAGTTACTATGACTCGGGGGAGGGTGCGCGTATCCCGTACGGGAAGGTTTACCTACGGGTCGCCTACACCTAGGGATCCGTTAAATTCACGAACTATTGGAAACGACACGTAGTTCTTACTTCTTACGTGCCGGCCTTTTTGCGCTCGGAGGTGTACTCCTGCCAGGAGAGGCCGGAAGGCTGTTTCTCCAGGCTCTCGACGATGCTGACCAGCATCTGGGGCTCGTTCCAGGCCACGCGGTCCAGGTGCTGCAGCCTATGGAAGGATTTGCCTGTGAATCGGTGATCCATGGTCCTCTGAATCATTTGGTCCTGGCCGTGGCATGGCCTTGGCTGTTTCAGCCTGTGCCATTGTGAAGAGGTCCTAGGTGCCCTAGGGGGCAGGACTCTTATATCTAGACAGGGACTCACTGGTACTAGAACGTGGAGGGAGGTCCGGGACGGTGTTGAGGGTAGACGAGTAGACGGAGAGGTTGACTGAGGGGGGACTAGGTGCTCACGAGGGGAGACTGGCTGGAGACTAGAGATTTGATAGTGGGACAGTCAGGTATTGAGCCTGATGGATTGATCTTGTCTGAGACTTCCCGATGCCTAGCAGAGCTCGCTTATATGGGAGGTGCAAGGTTTAACCCGTGAGGGTTCTGGTCTGGGCCTGCCAGACGTCCCTGCAGCTTCCGTAGCGGTGCGGAAGCACCGATAACGTAAGCCAGGTCGCGTCAGCGCTGGTAATTCTGGGGTACTGGTTGGATGACCATTACATACCTCCCCCCTAGGCTGCGTGCCGAGCGCGGTGGAAGGTAAATGTCAGTGAACTGGAACCTGGAATGTTGCAGTATTTAATTCATTAAATCTCAAACATGAAATCTGGAGCAAGTTATCTTGGGACTGGTTCAGAAAAATTCTGCTAGAGTACTTGATTGTCCGCTGGAAAAAATTAACTCAAGTCTGGATCTAGATTGAATTTTAACGAGAAGTGAAATCTGAGCAGCTTGCCAGGCTGGGCAGTATCGGTTCTCAAAGGAATTCAAGACAAGGTTCAGAAAAAAATCTGACTGGTCTGGTTTAGAGTTAGGTCTCGATCTGGGACTAGGGGTATGGACCTTGATTTCTGGATAGGTGCTGGTTACTCAAAAAGGCTTTGAGCGTCAAGGAGTAATTCCGGAGTCAGGTTCTTGAGTGGCTCCCATGAATTGTGAGTGTCATCGTAACCAAGCCATTTGATTAGGACCTGCTTGACTCACTTTTTGCCGACTCGTCGAATGCGATGTGACAAGAGCGACTCGACTTGATATAATGGTAAACCATCCACGACTTGAGGCTCGACAGGTACTGGGTTTGAACTGGTACTGGGCTTGAACTGTCGTAAGAGTGACACGTGAAAGACTGGGTGAACTCGAGTGTAATTCTCGGGTAGTTGCAACTTAGCAGCATTGCCACCAGAAGTTAAACTCAGGATTGTCACTGGGCCGATATACTTGGGATGAAGTTTCTTAACTCCGGTCTGGAACTTGAAATTTCTTGTTGACAGGAGAACTTGGTCACCTGCTTGAAAAGTGTGAGGTGCTCGGAAGCGCGTGTCAGCGTACGACGACTGGCGATCCTGTGCAGCTCGTAATAGCTTTTGAACTTGAACTAGAGTGTCATCCAGGTCACTGAAGACTGAATCAAGAGCTGGAATTTGCTTGTCTGGAATGTAGATTGACAAAGGGGTATACGGGTTGCGTCCACAGTTCAGGTAGAACGGGGTGTGCCTGGTCGTACTGGTCTTGGCATTGTTAATGGACATAGCAACAACTGGTAGGAGTTCTTCCCAAGTGACATGGTTTCCATCAATGAAATGCCTCAGCACTTCTTCGACGACTCGATTCATTCGCTCCGTTTGACCATCTGTCTGGGGGTGGAAAGCAGTTGAAAATCTGGGCTGTACACCAAGGCGGTGACACATGGTCTTCCAGAATGACGAAGTGAATCGTACATCTCTGTCAGAAATGATGTTTCTAGGAAAACCGTGATGCTGGAATACATGAGAGATGAAAACTCGAGCAACATCCTTAGATGTGCTAGATTTCCTGACTGGGGCTAGACAAACAAACTTGGTAAGCTTGTCCACAATGACCATGATGCCATCATGACCACTGGCTGACTGGGGCAAGTCAAACACAAAGTCCATGGTGACAGTGTGCCATCTGGAATCAGGGATTTCTAGTGGCTGGTTTAGACCAAAGGGTCTCTTGTTTGCAGACTTGTTCCTCTGGCATGAGGCACATGATGAGACATACTGTTGTACATCTGCCTGGATTGAGGGCCACCAAAATTGGCGTTTGATGTGGTCCAGTGTTGTCTTCCAATTGAAATGTCCTGCAAGGGGTGAATCATGGTGATCTCGAATGACTTCTTGTCGAAGTGCTGCTGGGATAATGACTAGGCCTGCATGAGACCAGTAGCCATTGCTAAAGGACCATTCTCGAGTTTTACTGGAATGCTTGAATTCTGGGTCAATGCTAGACTCGTTCTTGATTATTTGCATGAAATCTGGGCATGACTCGTTAACAGTGATTGCAAATAGCATTGCAGCATGGGCAGGTCCTTGGTGTGGCAACCTGGACAGGGAATCAGCTGGGTTGGTAGCACCTGGTCGGTACTTCACAGTGAACTCGAATCGTGAGAGAAACTCACTCCACCTTGCTTGCCTACGTGACAGGGTGGGCTGTTTCGAGGAAAATGTCAAGGGGTTGTGGTCAGTAACAATGTTTAAGCCTTGACCACCTTCTAGATAGCATCGCCACTCATGGAGTGCCTTGATAATGCCCAAGAGTTCTTGTTCGCCAGTAGTGTAATTGCGCTCGGCAGGTGAGAACTTGGCAGAGAAGTACGCGACTGGTCGACCCTGTTGCGTCAGCACTGCACCACATCCAGTGATGGAGGCATCAGAGACAAGTTCATATGGCTGGTCTGGATCTGGATATGCAAGGACTGGTGGTGAAGCAAGTGCTTCCTTGATAGCTTCAAAAGCCAGCAGAGCATCAGTTCCTCCTGAGAACTGGACTGTTTTCTTGGTCAAGTGGTACAAGGGTGCTGCCAGCCTGGAGAGGTTCGGGATGAATTTGCGAAAGTAGTTGGCAAGACCTAGGAACTGCAACACACCTGTCGCACTGGTCGGGAATTCCCACTCGGTAAGTGTTCGAATCTTGTCTGGATCGGCAGCGACTCCCTCTTTCGAAAGAACGTGCCCTAGATACTTGACTTGAGCTTGCAAAAATTTGCACTTTGAAAATTTGACCTGCAATCCGGATTCTCGTATTTTGTCAAACACCTGTCGTAAGTGCTGCAAGTGTTGCTCGGGTGATTGGGACAGGATCATGATGTCATCAATGTAAATGAGGACGAATGCTAGATTAGCAAAGATTTTATTCACAGTGCTCTGGTATTGACTGGGCGCGTTCGAAAGACCCATTGGCAGGCAGCGCCATGCATAATGGCCGAAGGGTGTAGCAAAAGCTGTCTTGGGCTGGTCTTCCTCAGAAATTAGCAGTTGGTGAAAGCCACCTGCCATGTCTAGACAAGAGAAACAGGAGGCTCCTCGAGCTGCATCTAGAAGATCATCGATCCTGGGTAGTGGGTAGCGTAGTTTGACAGTGAGTTCATTCAAGGCTCGGTAATCAAGGCAGAACCTAAGTCCTCCATTTGGTTTCTTGATGAACAAGACTGGGGCTCCATAAGGAGAATTGACAGGGGTGATGATTCCTTTGTCAAGTAGCTCGGCAACCTGTTTCTTGAGTTCCTCGGACTCGGCTGGAGAGAGGCGAAAGTTCCTGCGAAAAGGTGGTTTACCACCAGCGACCAGATCGATCGTGTGCTCTAGAGGTGGGACTTTCGCTCCGCCGGCTCGAGGGGTTTCCGAAAAAATGTCCTTGTACTCGTCGATCAGCGAAGTAATCGCTGAACGCTGGTCTGGGTGCACATGGCTCATGTTTGCAAGTTTTTCTCGACTGGTTTTCTGGTCTGGTTCTCCTTCTGGATTTGGTACTGGTTGTAACTCCTCATCTGGGTCGCTAGCATGTGGTGTCAGCACAGCTATAAAGGCTCGGTGGCGACCAGACTTGAGAAACCTGGCAGCGAGGCCAGCTGTGATTTGATCGGTCTTCGTATGATTACGGCATGGTCGGGATTCGTCTTCAGCGTCACACTGTTGACTGTCCAGCGTTATAGGCATGGGTCGGATCGGCTGGGCTAGAAGTGGTCTTCACAGCATGAGTAACCTGTACTGCACCTATGCCACGTAAAACACACGTTTTCAAGATCTCATGAACGACCCCGTCAGTGATGGTCATGAGGCTAGACTGGTCGGGGCTGTACTGCAAATTACAAGAGTGTGTTTTCATGAAGTCCTCCCCAATGATGATATCAATGGTATGGAGAAACGCTGGGAGGATGTGAACAGTAGCTTCAAAGTCAGTCCGGCCGAACGTAACAGTGAGACTCACAGAACCTAGGACAGTAAAGTCTCGGCCAGCCGCAGTGGCCACTGCTCGATATTTACTTGAACGAATCTGGAGTCCGAGTTTCTTGGCAAGTTTGGCTCCCATGAAACATGAGGATGCCCCCGAATCAAATAGACACTTGAGGTTTTTGCCATGTGCTTGGCCGTGGTAGGTTGCTGCTAGGGGCTAGTCATCACCATCTTGGTGATTTCCATCTTGTTTTACATCCTTGTCTTGACTGGTATGCAATATCTGGGCTCGATCATCAACTTGTATCTGGGCTAGAACTCGACACTGGGCTGTTTCTCTTGTATCAGCTGGGATTACAAAGGCAAGAACTGGTGAGGGTTTCATTCCCTTATTCATAGCGGTACCAAGCGCTGAACTAGACTCGAATTTCTGGAAAGGAAAGAGTGCTGGAGTAGCTGTTGTAATCCTGCTGCTTGTCTGGAGGAAACTAGAAGACAGGAACTGGTGTTGGGTCTGTTGCTCAAATAAAGCCTGGCTTGGCTTCTGGTTTTTGCAACATAAATCTGGTGTTTCTCAGGAGAGCTGGAGTGAATGACTGGTAGCGTGCAGGTACAATTCAAGTGTTCGTTACAAATCACTCGATCATACGTCAGGAAGCTAGAGTTCATCAAGTCAGACACATTGTTCTCAACTGCGGTGCACACATGACATCTGGAGACAGGAGGGGGACCCGGGAATACCTCCTGCGAAATTTCCTACTGGGAAGGAGGCTTGTTTTCCTTCTTTTCAGGACAGTTCTTGGCTTGGTGGCAACCTGCCCGGCAGTACCAGCACAGGTTGTACTCGTTCAACGACTGCTTGGCAGCGCTGCTTAAGCTGCCCACGTACTTCCAGTACGGGCAGGACTCGGGCGGGGTTTTGAAAAACTTGGCCTCCTTTGCGGTGCTGGTCTGGGCACTGGGCTCGTTCTTCCTCTTCGGAAGGGACTCGGTGTGCGCCAGCCGAGCGCGTCGCGGCTGCTGGAAGTCCTGTGTTTTGGCAGGGTACTCGGGTTTGTGCACTGGTCTGGTATCTGGGCGGTAGCTGGGTCTGGTCACTGGGGTGTAACTGGATCTGGGTGCTGGTACGAAACAGGCACGTGCATTGGTCATTCGCAGGTCCTCGACATATGCGAATTTCATGAGGTTTGGCAGGGATTGCCAGGTGTTTCCATCCTTGTCTAGAATGCAGCGCTGTTTCAGGGATGGATCCATGCCTGATAGGTAATGGACGCACAAGGTTGCTTGAGATTCGTCGGTCAAGAGTCTGGTCACGTTCAAGAATTGCTGGGAGTACTGGGAGGCTGACTGGGAACCCTGGGTGATCATACGACCGACTAGTTGTTCGCGGGCAATGTCAACCGCTGAACGTACCTCGCCGGACACGAAGTTCGTGAGGGCCAGGATGAACTCGTTTTGATCGAACAGCATGTGGGACTCGATGTAGTTCATTAAGAACTCCTTGACCTCTGGATCGTCGATAAAGACAGACATGTCCTCGGGGTAGCGGTGACCGTTCTCGAGCAGCCAGCGCCTGAGCTCCTCGAAGCTCATCGCGATTAATCTCGGCTTGTTCTTGCACTGCTGGAAGAACGGCTTGTTCATCCGGCCTGGTGCAGGCAAGGCTGGGGGACGACGACGATAGTCAGTCTCGCGTCTGACAGGTACTGGGATTTGAACTTGGGTGGGTATGCTGGTAATATGCTGGTAACCCGACAGGATTCCCGACAGGACGAACGGCAGGAGTAACAACAGGCTGGGCTGGGACAGCAGTTGAACCTAGGCTGGTAAAAAGTGACTGCAAGAGTTGCAATTCACCTTGCTGGAGTTGTTTCTTGAATTGCTCGAACATCTCGTCCCGAGTGTAGGACGAGGTATGCTGGGCTGGTAGAGGGTCCGTGCTGCAGCCAGCGACGCAAGGTGTGATCAAGACTCGAGGGTTGGCCACCGCTGCGTATGTTGCAGGTGCCGGAACGTTCTCGGAAGCCACAGCGATGGGCTGGAGAGCTGGTCTCGGTGCAGCTACCGCAACTGGGACAGGGGCTTGTGCTGGTGCTGGTACTGGTGCTGGTGCTGGGACTGGTACAGGTGCTGGTGATGGTACTGGTGCTGGTGCTAGGACTGGTACTGGTGCTGGTGCTGGTACTGGTGCTGGTGCGGCAGCGACCATGTCGGGAATGACAATGGCGGGAAGCTGGACAGGAGCTGGGTTGTCAACTTGCAGGTTGTTCACTGCGCGTTTGGATTTGTTTCGTTTAGCGACCATTAGATTGTGAACGACTGCGAAAGTTCAGTAATCAGGAAGCTTATGCCTGGTCTGGACTGGAGGGTTCGGAATTCAAACCGTCGGAGTCGAACAACTCAAGTTACGACACTTACTGGAATCAGTCAACGCAACAAGTGCGTGCCTGGGACTCGGAACAAGGGCTGGAAATCCGTCGGCTCCGCCGAGCTTGACAGACCAGTAGTAAATACTGTCGAGTTGCTCTGGGGTTGGCCCTGATCCGGACACTAGACTGGGGTCGGTACTGGAATTCGAATAGTTTTAACCCTGACAGGTCTAAGGGACGCGACTGCCCAGCGCGCGTGTCTCAAAACTCTTTCGAGCCGACGGCAGGGTTCTGTCAATGAAACTGCGACAGGATCGAACCGATAAGGCTCTGGAACCACTGAAGAGGTCCTAGGTGCCCTAGGGGGCAGGACTCTTATATCTAGACAGGGACTCACTGGTACTAGAACGTGGAGGGAGGTCCGGGACGGTGTTGAGGGTAGACGAGTAGACGGAGAGGTTGACTGAGGGGGGACTAGGTGCTCACGAGGGGAGACTGGCTGGAGACTAGAGATTTGATAGTGGGACAGTCAGGTATTGAGCCTGATGGATTGATCTCGTCTGAGACTTCCCGATGCCTAGCAGAGCTCGCTTATATGGGAGGTGCAGGGTTTAACCCGTGAGGGTTCTGGTCTGGGCTTGCCAGACGTCCCTGCAGCTTCCGTAGCGGTGCGGAAGCACCGATAACGTAAGCCATGTCGCGTCAGCGCTGGTAATTCTGGGGTACTGGTTGGATGACCATTACACATTGATTCAGCTAGCTTTTGACGGGCTCGTTTAACTTTCTTTGACTGCGACTGTTCGGCAGTGGGAGTCTTTCAGAAATGTGGAACAAATCTGGGCAAATTTGCCTTGTTGATGTTTTCGTGGTCTGACTCTTTGTTTCGACTACGAGAGTCTGATATTTGCCTTATTGAAGGTCTTTCAGAATGATTCAGTGAATAAATAAAGGGAAGAAATACCATGCATGAGCATTAGGAAAGAACAATAAACACCGGGGGGCGGATTTCCGAATGGAAGCAGGGCCGGGCCCCGGGGGAAATCCAGCGGTTTCGCTTTTCTTCACAGTGACAGCGCCATACACCCTCTCCGCGAGTTATACATTACACATGTGGTATAGCACGATTGTGACGTTTGATTGCTTGGCTGCTCGGCATGGCCAATCGTGAGTTCGTAGTAACAATGCCCTGCCGAGGGCGGATTTCGGCTATGCGACGACATTTGTAGCGTTCGAATTTCACCATCATTGGACATTGGAATGTTTGGCAGCCTTCAGAGGGATCAAGCAACCTTGTCTTTTCGACAGGCGCCCGTCCGACAGTTCGTGTGAGTTAAACTCAGGGACGACTGCTAGGTCAATTTAACAATATACCTGATGAATTAAACAATTGATCTCAGTCCCCGCCCTAGGTCCAGGAGTCAATGTGGGTAGCGAAAGCGACGCGTTAACGTCCCGAATGCCCCCAACACAGCTCGTAAAACCACTGTAACGCTCTGCTATATAAGGTAATATAAGTCTATATATACGTAGTTCTTACTTCTTACTGAGTGACGAGTGCTGGCTGGAGGGGGTGGGCCGCCGGTGACTGAAGGAATGGTAGACCGACGGACACCTTACAACATACGGGGTCGAATCCGCGGCTGCGACCTAGTGTATTTGACCCCTACTAAAGCAACAGTATTATAGGATTTGTCACGGTATGGGGGATGCGCTGCGAGGATCATGCCCCTATGACCAACGCCGCCACCGCTGTGTTGGCTTATCTTTTATCAGAGTTGAATATGGATTAGAGTGTTGTAGTGTAAAGAGCCCCGCCTCGCTCAGTACTGTCACAGCCTGTTTCTGATTGACTGCAGAGAAAAAAAATGTACGACGGTCTAATGGCCTGCGGAAGAGTTCCGCATAGGTCGTTTCTGATTGGACCCTTCGGAACGAGACCGTGCAGGGTTCAGGGCGTACTGCTGTATTGCCGATTGTGTGCACATTATCCCTTCATTTCTCTTTCTCTTCACAACGTTTCGACCACATCTCTTCCTAATAACAATCTGCCTCCAATGGCTGTCGGTACCCTCGGTCTTATCCTCGAAGGGTCGTAGAAGGATGCCTGACGCGGCCTTTGTCCAGGGTCGCCGCCACGGCCACTGCCCGATAGGTCCATGGACAGAAAAATATAGGGGTTCTAATATATAATTAATGTCGATTCGAAGGCCTAAAATGTTCCGCAGACTGTGGAAGTTCCGAGGAGGGGGGGGGGGTCCTCGGAAAAAAGGCCGCACGTGGGTCTTCTAAAGGCCTGCGGAGCAGTTCCGCAGACCCCGTTTCTGTACGACAGGGCATGCGGAGGACTTCCGCAGTCAATCAGAAACAGGCTGTCAGTGTCTCCTCAACGTATCCTTAAGATACGATACACTGTCCATTATGTAGGTGTACAGCATGTACATCTGTATAGCCTTAGACTCAGTAGCATCCAGGGACGCTACAATACCCCTTCATCCCCCATATGCATGCCCAGGTGCATACAGCCATGGATGTGGCATTGTCGTGCTTGGTGATTACGTCAATGTATGCACCCATACCTTGCATCACAGTGCCAATGTGATCCTGAAAATTTTGGTATGCTGCTGCCATAGATTTATGCACACCCATTCATAATGCCGCTTATGCACACCCAATGGTGTACCCCACGCGCACACCCACGCGGGAGGGGGTGGACCCACGTGGGGGAACCCACAGTTGTCGGGTGGCATCCCCACTGGGTGGCCGTGGGTATACCCACGCACAGTTTCCCTGACGGCTCTCTTCCTTTTAGCTCCTTCTTTACTCCCCTCTGAACAGTTGGGCGCCCACGCGGCCGAGCTTTGAGCAGGCCCAGAGGTGTAACGCTATTGACCCATGCATTCATAATGCTCGACTCACTAGGTAGTGATAATGGGATACAGCACAGCGTCGTCGTCGCCTTGGCATGTCTCGGATTTGCCGACGGGGAGCCTCGGTACTTCCCTCTTCGGGTCTCCCGTACCCCGCCGCTGTGACCCCCATGTGTTTCTCGATATGCGCCACGTCAGCAAAGAAAGAAAGAAAGAAAGCTACGCCCTATTAGGGCGTGGAAGTTAAGGAAACAACGCAGCTTGGGGCCGTAGCCACATCCGCGCCGTTACCATGAGGCAAGAAAGAAAGAAGCAACTTCCTCACGGTGGTTTCCTCTTATGGGTGTGCTTTATTGGCCCAGGGACAGGCTTTGTGGCGGAAAAATATTCGAGCTGTCGTGCTCACCACACAAGGGGCATTTGTCCGTGGTACTTTTGCCCCACCTGAAAGCCACCTTGTTATTCCAAAGGCATCCATGTCGCCATCGAAGGGCTGTTTTCTTCTCTGCCAGAGTGACTCCTGGGTGGTTAAAGAAACTGTTGCTGAGGGTCCCATCAGCGATCGAGTGCAACCGTTGCCACCCTTGAAAGTATATGCTATCGATGTTGGATCGGCCCAGCTTTTGGCGCTCGTGAATGTGTGTCTTCAAGGCACCCTTCAGATCCTCTAATCCTTGCGGCTCTCCCTGGCTAGGGTCCTCTTCGTCAGGTTTTGTGAAAAGCCAGAAAGAGCCGTACTGTGAGGGTTCGGAGCTCACTGGAACGGTCAGATCGCATTCTCCCTTTTGTGTGGCTGCCCGTTGAGCGACCCCGTCGGCTTTCTCGTTTCCGATATCTCCGTTGTGGGCCTTCACCTTATGGAATTCGACTATTTTTCCTTGGGACGCCATGAGCTGGAGTTGGCCCACGATATGCTGGAGGAGGTCTCTGTGCTTGTGGTAGGTGAGAGACATGGGGGATCGGATAGCTTTTCGGATTTGGTACAAGGATGTGGCGCTGTCCACAGCTATCTTGGTCAAACTTTTCACTAGGGCTCCATAAATCCCTGCCAGTTCGGCTCTGTTGATGGTGTTTGTGGGACCTTCTCCAGCCGGGTTAATGGTGATGTCCTGTTGATCGGGAGTGGCGCTCGAGATGTGGAGGCCAGCGCCAGTTAGCTGAACTTTCCTGCCTTCTTTGAGGCTGGTTTCAATACAGCTGCCATCATCAGTGTAGGCTATCTCCCTCCAGTTGTGCTTCAGCGCGCTGTTTTCTTGGAACCACTGGAGGCAATTGCATGCGTCCACTGGGTCTACCTCCGTTGCTCTAGGGATGTCAGTGTCCCTTGGAGAACGTTGGAAGGAGCTTGATCCTATCATGGGCTGGGCATGGCTCAGCTCTCCTTGACCTTCTTCCACCCTATCCCCACATGGGGGAGGAGGCTGGGTCCATGTTGCGGTTAGCAGGGGGTTGGCCCTGGCTTGCGGGTGTTTTTCAACATGTGCGAGGGTTGTGCGGAGCAGTCTGATGAGGAGATCCTGTTTCCACCCGATTTGCTCGGACTGGGCTTCTTTGTTCCACACAACGATTATGTCCATGTGGCATTTGTGCATGGGAGGCGGGGTTGCTCCTTGCGTCCAACTCTCCTCTTTCCACAGGGGGAAAGGGGAGCTCTTGGCGCTAGCTATTCTTGTACAATATTTCGGGTATTTGTCCAACCACTTTTGGTATGAGGGTTTGCCTGACGATTTCATCCCCCTGGGCAGGTACAAGACAGTAGCTGTCGGTTCCCTGGTCATATCTGCAGACCATACTGCCCATCGGACTGCTTTCTCGAGGGATGGTTCGTCCCGGTTTGGGAAGGCATGTGAGTACCCTGTCCACCTGTGTTGGAAGGCATTTGTTTGTGCTTGGAAGGCCTGGTCCCTCGGGTATATACTCCAATAGGTGGTGGCGTGATCTCTGACTTGGAGGGGGCTAGAGAACCGTTCCTTGGAGACGCCAAAGTGCGTGTCTATCAACGTTCTGAATTGTGGTGGGATGCTGAAATTGTCCTGCATTTGTTTGGTCTGTGTCTTTGTCCCCTCCTTGTGTCTGATGATGAGGTCAACCATTTCCTCTTCAAAGGAGGATGGGGGAGGCGTCATTTTAGCATGGATGCCTTCATCTGCAGCCTGTTCATACAATCTTCTGAGGGTGATGAGTCTGTCTTTGGCGATTGTCCCGACGCACCGGCCGTTCCCCTTGTACACGCATGCCATCTCTGTAGTCATGATTTGGGTGGCACTCTTAGGGTTCCATGTCTCAATCTCTCTCACTTCAATTTTACACTCTCCCGTTGGTGCATCGATGTCCAGTTGCGGGTTAATTGGCTCCATATCAAAGGTTATCATTTCCCGGATATTGTCTCCCATGGTGGTATCCCAACTGCTGTGATTTTGGTGGAACCCTTGTTGGGCCATGTTAGACAAGTGCCTATCTAGCATGGTTCCTTCGGAGGTCCTCGCTGGTGGCTGGTCGTGGTTTTCAGACACCCATTGTCGTAGGAGGGCGGCCGTGTTTTCTTCGGTAAGGAGCATCTCTTCAGGTTCCCAGCTAGGCTTCCATGTGACTCTAACCAGCCCCTCCACTTGTGTGGTGCTAGTTGCATGTGTGCATGCCGGGCATGTCCATTTGTCTTGGGTGGGTCTCCAGTCCACTGGTTGGCCTAGGCATTGGACATGATAGTACTTGTAGCATACGTCGCATGTGATGATGTCATCATAACATCCCGATGCGTCATCGTACTGCAGGCTGTGTGGGTTCCAACAACCTTCGCATGCTGCAACACCTGCCCAATCGTGGGCATGCAGGTCTTGACCAAGTCCTAGAGTCTTCCGGCAACAAGCCTCTATCTTCTCTGGTGTGTACCCTGCCATGCCATGGTATGGGATGGCCCATTCATCAATGATGCTTGGGTGCCATGTGACTTGATATTGAATTTGCTTGATTCTGTCTTTCCCTTTTTGGTAGCGTCCTTTGCTTGGCTCTGTGACCATCCTCCAGCCTGTGATGGCTGCTACTTGGTTGGTGTGCCCATACATCTCTTGTATGACTGTTGCCGCCCTTTCTCCTTCTGATATTTTGCTTTTGGCAAATGCAAAAATGTGCTCTGCCTCCTTCCTTTTGTAGTCATGTCTGGTACATAGGCATGTTCCTGTTGTCTGGCACTTTCTGCGTGGGGCCGCAATCTCTTTCCGTAGGCTCGTAATTGACGAGCATCCTTGTCTTTTCTTGTCTCTGTGGAGGGTAGGGTCCTTGCGCCAGTGTTGTTTCTTCTTGCTGCCTTGCTGTCCCGTCAGGTTTGCTCTGCCCTCTTGTTGTTGGGTGGGGTCTGGGATATCAGCGAGGTCTCCCGGTCTCTCTGTTTCTGTTGCTGTTGGAGTGCCAATGTCCTTGGTATTCAGGTACTGGGTGATCAATGTCTGGTCAGGGTGAAGGGAAGCCTGGAACATGGTTCCTGTCGGCATGGGGTTTCTTGCTATAGCAGTGATGTACATGTTTCCCTCGTGTATCTCTCGTTGTTCCCTTGGGAGGCTCAACGTCGTGTTTCTTTTTCTTATCATGTCTCTTAGGTCTTTGTCTGCACCGGGCCCGTTGTTTGCCATGACTGAGAGTCTGTTTAAGGCTATGATGTGCTTGTCTTTGACATTTCTCCCGTATCTGTTTCTCAGGCCTGTCCCATCCATCAAGTGCTTGCCTCCCTGTTCTGTCCGGTCTGCTAGGTGAGTGATTCCTAGGTGAAACAAGGGTTGAAGCAGGGTGTACGCATTTAGGGGGTCTGTGGTTGGGAGGGTAGCAGTAGTGGCAGGGTTGAGCTGCTCTAGCGCTTGGGCGAGTTCCGGGGTATGTGCTGCGAATTGTTGCACCTTGCTTTTCATGACGATCAGGTCATTATCTGTGATATGGGACAGTTGTCTGAGCCGCATGCAATGTTTAGCCTGTTGGGTGTCTTTAAACCCTGAGGGGCACCCGCCCATGTATTTGAGCTGCTTCTCCAGGAGACTTCGAGTGACTGTGCCCATGCGCCCTTCATCGCGTAGGGATGTGATGAGCAGTTCTGTATTCTTCTTTGCGTATTCTGTCGCCAGGGATGCACACCCCAGCCCGAAGGACGCGACATCTTGGTGTACGGTAGCTGAGTTAGCACATCTCCACAGTCCGTACGCCTTCTTGACGGCTGTGGCCATGATGCTGTCTAGAATCTGAAGGTCAGCTCCCGTGCATGGGGTTATCCCAAAGGTGTTTGAGATTGAGGGCTTAATAGTTGTCTCAATGATATGCTTAATTTGTCTTGGAGTGGCATGTGAGGCTTGCAGCTCCTCAATCTTTTGCCTTGCCTTCTTTATCAAGTTTTGGTGTTGGAACTTCCAGTCTAGTGTCATCGTGAGCTCTGCACCGAGGTATCTGAAGGGATCTATTGGGGAGAGGTGTTGCACGTATTGTCCTTGGACCATTATCTGATTTTCCAGTTGTCTTCTTACTTGCACCAGAGCATCCTTGTTCCCATATAGTCCAGTGCGGATGTTTTGATAGAGGACACCTGATACTAGAGTTTTCCCAGTGTTGACCTTCATTTTCGCGAAGTCGGAGTAGAGACTAAGTTTCTCTGCTTGTACATGCAGGTCCGACAGTTTACTTGTCAGCATTGACAAGTCGTCTGCGAATGCTGCATTGCTGAGTGAGTGCTCCATGCGAGCGTTCATGTCATCTATGCATCCAAACATGTAGCCCCTGGCCCCGACTTGGGCCCACCGGAGCAGTGGTTCAATGTAGATGAGGAAAATGAGGGGTGAAAGGGTGTCCCCCTGTATGCTGCCCCGCCCCATGGGGATCTTGCCAGTGAGCTCTGTGCCCCATCGGACCTGGGTTGTTGCCCCCATGTAAAGGTTTTTAACTGAATCCACCGCATCTGTAGGGAACCCTAGGTCGTACATGATCATAAGGAGAATGTCGTGGTCCATCATGTTAAACGCTGAAGAGAAGTCGACTTGTAAGTTATAGATATTCTGGCCGGTGTGTCGCGCATCTTCGAGCGCCATGACTAGCATCTGTAGTTGGTCCATGGTGCTGGCTTTTGTCCTGAACCCCTTTTGGGTAGAGCTCAAAAGCAAGTGTTTTTCAGCGTAGTCGGACATAGCCCTTGTTTGAAGCCTCGTCCAGAGTTTGTATAGGGCATTTAGCATCCCGATAGGCCTCTTCTTATCTATCAAGGTTTCGTCCGTCCCCTTCTCCAACAGTAGTGTAGTACTTTGCTTCCATTCGTCTGGGGTCACACCGGTTGCCCACATGATGATCATGAGCATGAGCATGCACTCCTTGAACTCATGTGTCATCATTTTTAGGAGTTCATTTTCGATCCCATCTGGTCCTGGTGATTTCCCATCGCTTAGTGTGTGTAGGCATTCTTCAAACACTGAGGATTGCTGGATTGTTCTGTGCAGCCATGGTCGGTTTGGGAGACGGGTCGCCAGTGTTTCCAAGGTAAATTTATCGGGGCCCTTTGTCCACGGGTACTGCCGAGTGACCTCATGTGGGTGGTATTTGCCGCTCTTGGGGGCACATGGGGTCAGCAATTTGGTGAAATGTTCCTCCACAATCGAGATCATCTTCTTGGGGTCGTCAGTGATGTGGTTTGTGGCCGGGTCCACAAGGGCTTTGTAGTTGGTTCCGGAGGCTGGCTTCTTGAAGATGTTCCTGTTTGCCATTTTCGGTTTTTTGTTAATGAGGTCTCTGGTAGCTTTGATCTCTTGGTCGAGATTTTTCTTGTCCTGTCCCTTGTCCATGGTCTGGATCTCGGCCCTAATGCCTCTGATGACTTGTGAGAGGATCTGCCCACTATTCATGCCCACGTTTGTCTCCAAGGTTGCAGCTTCGTGAAGTCTCTTCTCCATACCGCTGGGAAGGTTAGTCTGGTTACCTATAATCTCTTGCATCCCTGTAGTTGTGTCGATAGCAGTATTGCTAACTTCATTTCTTATCTCATGACAAGTATGAAAGTGCTTGCATAACATTACTCTTTTTCGGGACAGAACCCGTGAGCGGAGGTGGGTGCCAGATGGGTTAGTGTTTTTGCACTCACATGTTTTTAAGGCGATCGCTTGTGTCTTCTGTAGAGCACTCAACAGTTGTTCACTTAGCTCATTCACTTTTACCGACGCATTTTGTCCCTGGATAATAGGTAAGCGATTGCTTGTCTTCCCGTCTTCGGACTCAATCCTGTCGAAGTACGGCTGAATATCTTCTTTAATTACCAGCTGCATTTTATGGTGCAGGTCTCGAGTCTCACCGGCGATACCCTCTGAGAAGGTGGAGATTTTGTTGGCGAAGGCAGTCTTGTCGGTGAGGCTGATGGGGCGGACCAAGACCCGGGTGGAGGGGCGTGTGGGCTGTTCTTTTAGAGTGGGGATGAAAATCCTTGTTTCTCAGTTCAATGATGCCTAGCAGGGGTGTGTGATCTGATTGGGTTCCTATTTGGAGGACGTTGGTCTTACTTTTGATGATGCTCATATCCAGGTTTGTGAAAATATCGTCAATTCTGCTGGTCGTGTGGGACTCACTAGTGTTGTTAGTGGGTGTAGGTGTAGGTGTGGGCTCGAGGGCTGAGGTTTGTTTCTAGGGGTGAAAGTTTAACTGCTTCAACAAATTTCCTGTGTGTCTCATCCTTGTGGTAGGTGTGTCCGCTGCTCCTGTCATCTTGAAGCAGCGTTGCATTCCAGTCGCCTAGCATAATATGGCAAGAAGGGTTGCCGTTTTGTGCTTCTTGCATGCTTTCCGTGAGTATGCTGTACATTTTTAGTCTCTCTGTCTCCTCCTCTGGTGAGCAACCTGCCGGCGCATAGACTCCTGTGATGTTGATGGGCCTGGAGTGGGGCATGTGGATAGCAACGCTCAGAATTCTCCCATTGCAGTTGTCGCCTTCTGTTTGGGTGGCCTTGCCCAACACTGCAATGTGTTCCTTGATGGCAATGATGACCCCTCGCAAGCCTCTGCCTTGTTCGCTGTGTGTACACGCCCAGTATTGATATCCATGTAGGGCTTCTTTCAACCATCTGGCCTTTTTCCGCTTGGGGAGCATGTTTGTCTCGGTGAGTACGAGGATATCTGGGTTATGCTGCTGGATGGTCATCTCTATGTCATACTTTGCAGTGTAGGCCCCCTGGACATTGGCTGTGATCATGCGCAACGTAGCCGGTTGGCAGGCTGTTTGGTCTTCTCTGTGGGGTGGAGCACTTGGCTGGCGTGGTAGGCTTGTTTTTTCTTGGGCAAACTTGTTTTGTAAGATCTGTTTCACCCTTGTTTTTTGCTGGGCTGGCTCTGGCGCACCAGTGATCGAGGAAGTGAGGTATGGTAAAATGAGGGGTTGAAACAGTTTGTTCTTTTTCTTTCCTTCCGTTGTGTGAGGGAGGGCGGTGCCACATTTAGTTTGTTTTTTCTTGAGCTTACGTACGTATCCTTTGGGCAGCCAATTTATTTTGTTTTGTTCTTTCAACACCGTTTATCCTTTCATGCCCTTGAATTGTCCTTCCTTTGATGGCACATCTAGGTGGGTCGAGGGCTGTGACATGGGTGGGGGGGGCTGCATTGGTGTTCGATGTATCATCCTGTTTCATGGTGGCATCTTGGTCTGGAAAAGATAACCTCATTTGATGCTCGGGCTCATCGTTTCTAGCGAGGCCATGCCTTGGTATGGGGGAGCAAGTGACGTCTACCTCACAATGTAGGTTTTCTTGCCTGGTTGGTGGGAAGAGTTGGCATGCTGTTTTGCAGTCGGCAAGGTTGTTGGCGTGGAAGTAGCCGTAGAAGTGGCGTGATGTCGTCCTCAGAACATCCATATTCCGGATTGCATCCTCTCCTCCTCCCGAGATAATAGCCCGATCGGGTTTCTCAGAGTCTAGCCAGTACCATTGCCCTTTGTAACGGCGCAGGGTGCTTGCGTGTTTGTATGGCTCTCGAGTGTGGACAATGAATGAGTCATATTTGTATTGTTTGTTGCTCTGCAGGTAGTCCAAGGCGCTGTCAAGTGCTTCGGTGGTCAGGTTTCTCAAGTCTTGTAGCTGGCTTACAGTGATAAGTTGATAGTCTAGGTGGAAGTTCTGGAAAACGAAGAAGGCCCAAGCTGAGTTTGCAAAGATCCCGCTAGCCTCAAATGGGGGGTTTCTAGAGTTGGTTAAAACGTGTTTGTGATTTTTGTAGGTGGGATTTTGCTTTTGCTTATCAAACCATGTCATGATGCTATCTGGTGTGTATAGCTCCTTCCCAATGTACATGGCTAAAGCGTGGGCTTGGCAGAACTGACGGTACTGTTGTTCGTAGTAGACTTCGTCAGGGATATGCTGAGGTCGACTTGTCCGCATTTGGGGTTCTCGTATTTTGTTTCTTATGGTTTCCTGTGTTATAGGCCTATGGGGGGGAAGTGTGGGGGACAAGGGGTGGATGCGACCGCACCGGTGTTCTGTGATGGCACATTTATTGAGGCGGGCCGAGCCTTGTATGTGGGCGATCATTTTTCTTATGATCTGCCTCAGGTGGGTGGTGGTGGATGCGTCTAAGGGGATCTGAGGGGACATAAATCTGATCTGTTGCTCCAGCGATTCCATGCCGCCGAGCGTCGCCAGCATGTCATTCCTATTTGTGACGTCTGTCGCTAGGTTTAGAGTGGCCTGTTCTACTGTGTTCGTGCTCGGCACTTCCAGGGTGTGGTCCATTATCACTTTCTGGTGTAATTGCTCGATGAGAGCATGCGTGAGTACGTCCCCAATAGCTGCAGCTGCATTGGGCAGGTTCATGTCGCTGCCGACTAGAGGGGTATAGTAGTGTCCCGCATGTGTTGGCCCCGTGAAGAGAATATTGATATCTTTGGGTTCTCCCAAGGTTGCGTGTGAAGGCTCTGCCCCAAATGTCTGAACTTGCAGGCAGTTTTCGACGAGCCGGAAAATGCGGAGCCTGGTGTGGATGGCAGCTGCTGTGAAGTGGACAGTTAAATTGTCTGCCCATAGCCCATGGTCAGCAGCCCCTCTCTGCATGGACTCTATATATTGTATTGGGGACATATTCTCTGTTTGGTAGTCTGTCCTCATGTTGCGGATTCTGTTAATAGCTTCGTCTGGTTCGGAAGCTATGGAATGCCGGAGGGCTAGGGTTCCAGCTGTTCGCAACTTCAAGCTAGGGTAGCCTGTTAGGTATTGTAGGCTATCAAAGAAACAGTCCCCATTAGAGTACGGGTAGTCGTGGTCGGCTTTTAGTTGGAAGTTGGCTTCAAGTAGCCTTTCTAGGGTGGAGGTTTGGTTATGTTTTCTTGCGTCTGCCTTTGTTTTGGGTGGCCATGCCCCTCCGACCAATCTCTCTTCTTTGTTTCGGTGTATGGTTTTGGGCGTCTCAAGGAATCGTTTCCGGAAGTGCTTATTTTTGTTTGCCCATTTTTGAGATTTTTCAGACGTCACAATTACTTTTCTGGTTGTGAGAAGCGTGGCCCGCTCTTGCATTCTAATAATTACAAGTGGCTTGTGCCGCCATTTACTTTCTAATCTTTTTGCTTGTTTAGAAATTTTTAAACTCACGTATTTCCAATTGTGTGACCCTGGTTTTTTTAGAATCAGGATTTTCGTGTTGATATAGTGGTAAACAATTTTTTCCATCTTGATTGGTTCAAGGGATTTTGCCTTTTTGTTGAATTTCGGACATGTTTGTTCAGGTGTGGACAGATTTTGTGATTGGTCAAGGACTGATAGATTCCAGGTCGTGGCTACATGGGCGGGCGTCGCACTCATGAGTGCAATAAAAATGGACATGACTTGGACAATCATAAAGCCAAAGTAGATCATAAAAAAACTGCCGACGTTTGTTGTTCCACACTTATGAACAACCTTAGTTCGTTGGTATTCGAGGCGTGCAGTTTCGGTCTCTCGAAAAACCATGTCCAACCTATTTGCTTGCGTGTGCGCTTCCAAATCAACCCATGACAGCCACCAAGTTGGGCGTGCATGCAGAAGGCTATCTATGGTATCATGACTAGTCTTCGTCCTCGTCCATGTTGTTGTCAGACCTAAACTGCTTTGATCCCTTTGGGTTGGCTGCCTGAAAAGGGAAGGGTAGGGGAAAATGATATCGTAAAAATAAGTGGCATGCGAGGGGTTGACAGGAAAAGTGTTTTTTTCAATGATCTCAGAGGAAAGCAAGCTACAGTTATAGGGCAGTATTTGCGAGGCGAGGAACCCATGGTTGCTCCAAATATAGGGGCACGCATCCCACATCATATATTCTCTCACAAGGTGGTTGAAATTATTGCATGGGCGTGACTCACTTTTACTGCCCCTGTCCTCATTCTTGCATAGATGCATCGGCCACGGCGGCAGCGGAGGAAGGAGGAGCAGTGTTCTTGAGCTCGTCCTCACTGCGGGGTCTTTTAGGGGGGTTGTCCTCTGCATTTGCGAGGGCACCCTACAGCAAGGTGCAACGTTTTGATGCTTATTTTGGAGCCTTTTCCTCTCGTATATTCCACTGTTATTTGATTTGGAAGTATGGCACATGTAGGCCCTTGACTCGTGCATGTAGCCGGGGAAGCCGGGATAGACAAGAAACGTTTGGTTCCAACTCACCCCAATGTTCCTCATAGTCATTGCAGCGGGAGGAAGAGCCCCGCTGCTCGAGCCAGCTTTGACGGGTTCATTAGAAGCCTTGGCTTTTTTCCCGGCCTTGGCAACGCCGGTGGCCTTCACCGCTGGGGCAGCCGGTGCCCGGGCAGCTGAGGCAGCCGGTGCCCGGGCAGTTGGGCGAGCGGCGGCGAGATCACCGACTGCGGCGGCTACGGCAGCGGCTGAGGCAGAGGCTTCGGGGCCGGGCTTTGCAGCAAAGGCAGCCGCGGCGGCACCCCCGGCTGTATCGACAACGATGTGTGCATACGCTGTGGGCGTAGCCGCTGCCAAATTTGCAAAGGCGGCAGCAGCTGGGCCAGAGGCCGCGGCAGTCTCGATGCACCTTGGGGCAGAGGTCACGGCCGTGAGACCCATCATATCTTCCCATTGTTGAGCCTCTAGGGCTGCCTCGTCCACTGCGGGGGCGGTCTCAGGGTGCGCGAGCCCCTCGCTCATGTCCACAGCCCAGTCTACCTCCCCTGCCCAATCGCTGCAGGCGTTGCGCATGGACTTCTTGATCGGGCTGACGAAGGTGTCTCGATTGGTGACCATCGCCTTGCCCACGAGCATTTTCACAGCCACCATCATAGGCAGCTGCATGGCGGCTGCCGGTCCCTCCCCTGGCTTGGCTGCTTTGGCGGCCTGCTGTGCTGCCAGGATTCGTTTGGCTATGGGGAGGAAGTTTGTACCCGGATGCATCCATTCCCATGCTTTGATGAGCGCTGACTTCTCCCGCTTGACCACCTCTGGCATGGTGTAGCCCTTGTCTAGGCAGTCCGGTGGCATGATCCTCACGGCCGGCCCCCAAGGTACCCCGCCGTCGGCTTTTGGCTGTATCAGCGTGTAGAAGGTTGCACTGACAGCTGCCGCGGTGCCAGCCGATCCCAAGGCGCAAATCACGGTGTCATGGAGGCCTGCCCCCGATGAAGCAAGGGGCTCCCTCCACCTGTTCATGAGGAAGGCCGCTGAGTGGTCGTGCCCAGCTCTGTGGGGGCACCGGTACCGATGTCGGCCAGCATGAATTGCTTCTGTCCCACCCCGTTGAGCTTTGCTGTGCCCGCTGCGCCCAGCCCGGCCATCCCGGCTGCCGCGGTCGCGACTAGGCTGTTTGGTCCCATTGCCGCGTCCTTGACGGCTCTAAGCAAAGCGGCAAGGTATTGGGTGTTCCCAATGAGCTGCTTTGAGATGCCTGCGAGGCACACTAGGTACCGGCATGCTGGTTCAGCTGGTTGCATGGCTGATAGGGTGCAATCGTATTCCCCCTCCCTGCTGATGGTTAAGGGGAGAGCCCCTTGCATGGCATCCATGGTCTCGGCTGCGCTGTACTGCATGGTCACTACACCGTTGCTGCCAGCCTTTATTTGCTGTACATTCGAGACGTTGAGGATCTTGAAAATGGGGTCGAGGGCCATTGCCTCCTCCACAATGTCTGCCTCCGGCCACAGAATGCAGCTAGTTTGCACCAATTTGGTCATCCTATCCATCATCACGACGTAGGCCTCCTCCGTCGTTGCGTGCGCCGAGCGGCTTGCTGCCTCTCTGTCCTGCAGATTCACCTCATGCTCGACCACCTCTAGGTCACAGCCCGTGTCAAGGGCCAATTGCTGTTCTGCGTCTGCTTTGGCCCGGCATGCCGAGACCTCTGCCTGCAACTCCCTTTCGCGACTCGTGGACAACTGCCACGCCCTGATCGCCTCCACCGCAGGGGGGGGGGGGGGGGGCGCTGAAAGGTTGGGTGCAGCCGCTGCTGTTGCTTTCTCCATCAGGTCTTCTAGTGCCCGCTGCTTGACCCCTTCTCCTTTGGACATCTGGAGCTTCACGGAGCTCTCGATGAGCAGCGCTTCAAGGAAGTCTTTGATTAGAGAGATCAACCACCTGCGTGTGGAATTGTGTTTTCCATAGTTGGATGGGGACACATTTTCTGCATGATATGTCATAAGAGTAAGCGTAGCCTCATGTGGAGACGATGTTTGTACATCATGCTTGCGAGATAAATGTTGCATGATGTGGTATTGTAGTGAAGATGGCCATCTGGGGAGTACATTGTAACGAATTTGGCATGTTAGAGAGTCGATTCCTGCGTGATGAAATTCCTCAGGCGCGACGTATGTCGCGCATGTATGATGTTTGTATTTTATGCGGCGCATGTAGCAGTCGTTAGGGAGAGGGGTACCGTGTGTGGTACTAGGTGGGGGGTGGGGGGCTGTGGGGCCCCACCTGCTTCCCTGGTGTTCCTTGTTGGTAGCCTTCCACGTGATCCGGAAAGCTACTTTGAGCCGCAGAGCCAGGCTAGCAGCATCGTCGAGGCCGGTAGTGTCGGCCCAGCTGACATCCATCGCTGTGTCTAGCAGTTCTCCGCTGTTCGCTATGCTGAAGTGTTGGGACATAGCAGTGTCCTTTTCCTGGCACCTGGCCATGATGAAGTTGATCGTAGGGATGCTGCTTTCAGACACATCCATCACGACGACCTGGCCTCTCTTCTTCGGCTCATCAAAGGCTGCGAGTTTCACTATATCGAAGACGCTCCCTTCTCGTACGAGGCTGAGGGTCGCTTGCTTAACCACTGTTTTGGCTGACTCCACCGTGTACGTAGGATGAGTGGCGTCTTTCTGCGCTAGTCTAGCAGGGAACGAACTGAATCTGAGCCTGCTTCCAGCCTGGGGCCCCTGTCGTCCAGTGAGGGGAGCGCAGGGCTGTCTGATGAAGGAACTGTTGGCTGCGGTTCGAGGGGCCATCAGACCAGGGACGAATCCTCGGCTATTGGCAACCACACCAACTCGCGCAGTATTGGCAGAAGTTAAGAAAACTCGCTGAGAGAGGTTGAGCCACGTTTCAAGATCGGCGGTGCGTGGGGAGTAGGGATCATGAATGTGCGCGACTGCGTCTGGATTGAGATCGTGCCGTGCTGCCATTCTCTTTTTAAATTGGAGTTTGTTGTGTGGGGGGAGAGCTGAGGAGAGGGCTGAGCACTCGGTGGTTTTGTACGTGTGGGAGTTAGGCCTGCGAAGTGCCAAGAGGTTGGCCATGGCATCTGGGCAGGTGTCGAAGAAGCGAGCGGTCTGCCATGGCCTCAGGGCAGAATAAACAATCGATGTGTTACTTTGTATTCCCTGCAGAATAGAAAACTCAGTTCTAGGACAGCAGAAGTGGTGGGTGGACAGCTGGGTCAGAAACGCGTTGTGTGACTGCTGCATGGAGATGTAAGACCAGGGGTAAGACGTGCGATAAAGACACAGCCATGGCATCGCGACAGATGAGTGATGCAAGATGCGCACGTCTTGTGTATATGTATGGGGAGGACTATCTTCAGTGTGCCCGACCGTGAGCTGCTCCCGTTCGCAGATGCAAGCTCTTGCCGTCCCACCTGCTAGGTGGGGTAAAAACCAAGTGCACACTTGGCTTACCTCATTGAAGCCCTGGGAAGCCGGGAAGATAAGCGCGACCTGCATTTCCACCTCAATCGAATCCGGGGAGGTCTGGAAAGTAGCCAATTTCCGACCGATGACATTGAGCTTGCATGCGGGTCTGGGTCCCTTTGAGGAGGTGTCGTCATGGCCCTTCATGCATTTCAAGGCTTGTGAAAGGATTTTTAAAGTCTTTTGATTTTGGTCAGAACTGCGAGTCTGGATGTTCAAAACATGTTGATGGGGATGTTCAACTTCGACATGCGCCTTTGTCCGAGGGATTCTTCTGTTCCACGTATCATACCCCTCGGTATATGACAGCGGTTGCCATCCTAGCATAGATTGTAGAGGCATCATCAGTGACAAAAAACCCACCACTCCTGTTATGGGTTTTGCATCACTGACGTTGATAGCCCCTACCTCGTCCGCATAGGAGGCGTGCACATGCACATGTGTGTGCATAATGCTCAGCATGACGATCGTGATCAAATTGACCACCTTCTTGACCGAAGCTGTCCGCGCCATATCGAGGGGATGATGCATCGTGTATTCGCGTAAAGGATTTACATTATTTTCCACATCAGCCACGTCAGCAGCCACGTCAGCAGCATAATGCGCTGCGGCGCTGCTTTCATTGCCTTGTCGATCTGCCCGGAAGGAAGACGATGTTACCCGGCGGGAGTGTCAGCGTGTCATGTCGCAGCGCAACGGCTGCCGCCATCAGCTGCCACCGTGGCGAATCATGTCACCATCCAATCACTGACCACCAATCTGGCAGATGAAAGACAAAAATACAGAAGGTGCGCAGCATGCTTCCCAAAGAAGACCCCGCTGTCACACATATCACTCGTTGTCGGTGGGTGGGCTGTACGTTGGATTGCTGGGTGGCTGACAGCTCGCATCCGTCAGCACTTTCGTGTTGGTGGTGCAGTCTAAGCGTGTCTAGTGGCAGTGTCTCCCTTCCATGTCTTGTCTAGGCAGGCAAACACCATGGGTAGGGAAACAAACAGGTACCTGGTCGTGCCGTCCAGTAAGCAATCTACAGTCAAAAGCACTGAGCAGTGCATGCCATGGCTAGGCAAGCATACACATGTCCGTGCCGTCCAGCAAGCAGCCTACCGTCATAAGCACTCAGCAGTGCATGCCATGGCTAGGCAAGCATACACATGTCCGTGCCGTCTAGCAGGCAGCCTACAGTCATAGTCACCGAATCCTCCATTACGTGTCTAGGCACGCAAGCACCAAGCCGTGCTAGCAAGCAACTAGCCTTGAGCTGTCAATAAAGTTAGTCAACCACACTCAGCAGGCAGATGCATATCGCATGTGCTGTCTATTTTCCAACCAGACAGTTGGGCAACCACTCTGTCAAGTCTTCCGATCAGGGACCAGAGGTGGTGCATCCTTCATTCAGCAAGCAACCACCTGGCCGCCTGCTGGTCAATTGCCAGTGAAGCATTGTTGCTCGAGGTGATCCTACAGCGTGCAGGGGGACAAGGCATGTTTAAAACAGCTTGGGCAACCTCGCCTCACTTAACCTTTCACCCAAAACCCTACACCATGCCGCACATTCTGCCCTTACACGTAGATCCTCTGCCCTAGATCCCTAGATCATCACCCATGTGTCACACATTGACCTGTAAGCTGGACCCGATCTCACATTTCCCCTTAAACCCAAAATCCATATCCAACATACCATTTCCTTAAAACCCGTATCCTGCACATCTCCCATGTTCCCTTCTCCCTGCCTCACACTATCCCCCTCAACCCGCAACCCCAAGCTCCTCCTCACGATACCATTCTAAACCCTAATCCCTCAAGCCCGAATCCTGTCTCACATTTTGACCTACTGAGGACAGAGCTCCGGCGCTGCTCTTGCAGCACACGCCTGCAGCGGCAACAAAGGGCATGTTTCAGCAAGATCATCGCCCCAACCATCGCCCCAAACCACCATCAGACAGTCTCGGCGAGGACGCAACCTGAGCCCCTGAAATGCATGTTACCCGTACTTTGCTTGCATTACATTTCATTTATGCACACTTGAGGGAAGGAGGGAAGGGAACGCAAATCCACGGTACGATACCTTTCATTATCTCTGCTCTCCGCACATGACATTTATTTTACCTGACGATGTCCTCGTCGCTCTCAAACACCGGATTGCCGGACGACGGGGTGGCAGAGGAGGGTCCAGTGGCTGCCGTCACATCAGCAGCAACCGCAGCAGCCTCTGATATAATGCTTCCACTTCCTTGCGACGCCTTCCATGCCGCAATCCACTCTTTGGCCGAAGAGGGCCCCGCCGCAGCCGCATGGTTCCTGCTCTGAGCCGCCTTCCACGCTGCAATCCACTCTTTGGCCGAAGAGGGCCATGCAGCAGCCGCCACCTCTCCTGCATGATTGTTCTGAGCCGCCTTCCACGCTGCAATCCATTCCTTGGCCGAAGAGGACCCAGCGGCTGCCCCTGCTGTCGCCAGCGGTCTTTCCGTCACTTACGCAGTTGCCACCGCCAGCGGGTCGCTGCTCTGCTTCGCCTTCCAAGACGCAATCCAGTCTTTAGCTGCTGGGACCACAAGGGACTGCACGTTTTGAACAAAAGGCACATCGCTACATCTGAATTCAATGATTAACACAAGTCGTGAAAATTATGTTGTACACACATTTTTTTAGACATTGACAGGTAACGGCACTGGTAATTGATCCTCCCTTCTAGTGCGGTTCGCTGCTCTGCTTTGACTCCCAAGCCACAATCCAGTCCTTCGCAGTTGGGACCGCCACAGACTGCCCAAACAAAACACATCAGCATACCAGTACCATGATAAGCAGGAATCGCGAAAATTGTCCACAACACATGAAATCAGTCAAAATAAAGACGAGAACCGGTCCCGATAACAGTACGGTATTCCAATTTATATGATACCGGGTATGAAAGGCCTGCCACAGACCAAACAAAAACATCACATCAGCCTACGATGATTAGTATAATAATATCAAATGTGGGTATCATCCATGACAAACATTTTTTCCAGACTACGGATCCCTTGCCAAGCTACCTGTTGAACCCTTAGGGCAGCCGCTGAGTCATACCCAGATCGCTTATTGGCAGTGGACACTCTCCAACCACTCACCTATCCATTAACATAATTCAAACCCGGCCACGTGGCAATCCCTTGCCCAACAGCATGTTTAACCCTCAGGGCAGCAACCGCGTCTTCGCACCCAGATATAGAATCAGCAGTGGACGCTCTCCTACCACTCACCTGATCATGAAATAACAATGTAGGTCTGCAGCCTGCCACTAGGCTATACCGCGTCCATCGGCCTGCCTGTCCCTGAAGGCAGCGGCTGAGTTGTAACCAGATATCTAATCGACAGTGGACGCTCTCCACCCCCACACCTGTTCATCAGCTGCAATAGCAGCACTGCCACGCCGAAATTCACTGTCCAGCTGCCATTTTCTTTCTCGAGGCAGCGGCTGAGTTGTAACCAGAAAGGTAATCTGCAGAGGAAAGTCTTCAAACACTCACCTGTTCCTCAGACGCAATTGCAGCCTGCCACTCCGCAATCCACTTTCCAGCAGCCTGCTTCTCTCCCTCAAAGCAGCCGCAGAGTCGTACCCAGAAACAGTGGCTGCGGCCGGTAGCGGCGACGCCAGTGCTGCTGCCGCTGCTGGTGGCATCACTCGTGTGGAGAAGGGACCTGCCCTTGCTGCTGCCGGCTGCTGAGAGACCACAGAGTCACCACCCTTATTAAATATGTTGGTGAGGAAGGCTCGGAACGAGCCACCAATACCCACAGCCTGGGAGTCTCCGCCCGCCTGCTCCTCCACCTGCTCCTTCTGCTACTCCTCAACATGCACTTTCTGCTGTTGCTGCTGCATTTGCGTCTGCTGCCGTTTCTGCTCCTGCTGCTGCTGCTGCTCCTGAGCCTGCTTCCATGCTGAAATCCACTGCTTGACATTCTGCTTGTCCCTCGAGGCAGAGAGAGAGTCATACTCTAGCGCAACCGGGGCTGCGGCGGCTGCCTTGGGCTTTGCGCTCGCTACCATGGCCGCTGCAGCTTTGGCTGCTGCTGCTGCGGCTACCTCAGCCTTGGCGCTGGTAGCTGCGGCAGCCTGAGCCTTGGCGCTGGCCGCTGCATCTGCGGCATCCTGAGCCTTAGCGCTGGCCGCTGCGTTTGCAGCAGCCACTGCCTTGGCGCTGGCTGCTGTGGCTGCCGATGCCTTGGCCGTTGCGGCATCCTTGGCATTCACGATGGCCGCCGCGTCAGCCTCTGCCTCAGCCTTGAAACTGGCCACAGCATCAGCTGCTGCCTTTGCCTTGTCCTTGGCCGCTGTGGCATCCTTAGCGTTGATGCTGGCCACTGCGTCCGCTGCAGCCTTGCTTCTTGCGCTGGCCGACGCCGCCGCTACCTCCTTGGCCTTGGCGCTGGCCGCTGTAGCTGTTCAATCATTGCCACGATGGACTGGGCTAACCGGCTGCCTGTAGGCCTCCCGGATGAGCCGATGGCCCACCCCTGGTGCACAACACAAGTAATAGAAAAGTCAGAAGAATGTTGACGTGAATGCCTTGAAATTGAAAGCCACAGGTTGCAATGAAGTTAGCGCTCACAACAAATACTTTGTCCGTGAGGGTTGATTGTCAAGAATGAGATGCAGCAAAAATGAACTCGAAGCAAATTTTGTGTGGATGACATTCTCACCCCTCGCACCCTTCGCATATTGGCATCTTTGTGTGTGTTATGAACTACTGGGTAGAGCCCGACGTGCTGTTGCCGCTGCCACAGCCGCTGCTGCCTCCGCCACCGCCACTGCTACCACAGCCACAGCCACTGCCACCGCCACCGCCAAGGACCACGACTGTCAGAGAATTCGTGCATGAGAGCTTTTTCGTGTTCACTGACGGCACTGATCAGGGCTCCGCGACGACCACAGCCTGCTATAACATCATCCTCCGCCACCTGATCAGCTCCGGAAGGGTGACACATGGTCCCACCGGCACCATGCAGCACCTGCTAGACAATAGCGACGGTTGCGGGTGTCAGTTAAAGAGTGGCGGGGCGATCGTCTTGAGGTCTCAGATGGTGAAACCAGGGGGAGTCTTGAATGGGCAAGTGCAGCACCAGAGCCTGAAGCAGGAGACAGCCCGCGGCAAGGGCATCGCGGACTCAGAGGGGGGATCTATCAAGGTTGGATGTTCGAAGGTGCTTGGGCTGCAATACCAAGATGTGGAAGACACAGCTGCTGTCCTCAGCGGCGCCGATTGTGCGGTATGCCAATAGATACATGCAGGTCCCGGCTATGAAGATGACCAACAGTCAAGCCCATGTAGACAGGATTGTCATCTCTGAGCGCACCTACTTCCTGGCTCCAACAGCGCCTCCCGGCCTCGAGGGTGCCGCTCCCATAGCTCAGACGGTGAACAAGAAGCACCGCTTCTCCTATGCAACTGACGGCACAGCCAGCTGGTCTCCATTTTCCTGTGGCTGCAAGCCCTGCTGCACAGGGAATTTCACAACGTGCCTGGAGCGAGACATGGTTCAAGCACCGACCCCTGACATCCTGAAGGCAGCCTCGAAGCCGCGACAGAGAGCAACATGGCCCAGTCTGCAGCAACGTGTGCTCGACTGCATCCTGGCCAGTGCCTCAGCCGCGGGGTCCCTGGGCCGCTGCCGCACCGGGAAAATCAAGGTCAGTAAGACCGTCACGATGCCTGAGGTCCGGGCAGTGCTCCGTGACATGGGACAGCCAGAGCCCCCAAGCATTGCTCGGAGGAGGAGCTCACGACCTGGGCCCTGAACCACCTGGGCGGCGGTGAGGATGAGGAGCAGGAGGAGAGACTGTGGGAGGACTGGGAGGGCGAGGGCGAGGGCGAGGGTCATGGGGACAGACAAATGGAGGAGGTTTCTGAGGAGGAGGACGAGGAAAGCCAGGTGGAGGATCGGGACCGAGATGCCGTAGACTGGGCTGTCGGGGACGCATGAGGCTCTGCTGACAGTTAGACCATACATGGTAGGCGCATTTACCCCTGATGCATGGGCAGTGCGCCGCAGGGATTATCCGGGACAGGACATTGACAGCATGAGTTGAAGTCCTCCTGTGTCATGTCTTTATCTCCCCGTTTGTTTTTATTGTTGATGAGCACTGCTCTTGGCTGGACAGACTCTGAACCACGATTCATCAGCCTGTGTAACACATAAACAACCAATTGTTAGGCTCCAGCTTGCGCAGTGAAGCAACACATGCGCCTAAAGACTTGAAGACTCTAAGCGATAAATACAGCTTGGATAAATACAGCTTGGATAAATACAGCGAGGTCAGATGACAAGAAGGCAAGCTCGCTGCGCACCAGTGGGCCTCAGCATCCCTCCCTGCCCTCCGGCCACGGCAGCCACCCACAGTATCGATGTCACAGTCGTTCAACATGTATACAATTGCTGATAAAAAGATCGAGGCCGTGTCGCGCCCAAAAGAATTGTTGCGCATGAATGTCCGGAAAAGTGGGGATTTGGTGGTGGGGACAACCTCCTATTCGTTCTTTCTTCTTCTTGCGCTGAAACCTTTGCACGCTAAACTGTACAAATTCGCTGTTTTTTAACCTTCGAGACATTTTCGCTGTCCGGACTGAGGTGAGATAAGTCTTGAAGCTGGCCCCCTTGAGCTTTCTTTTGTTTTTCTCTTCTGGAATGCGAACGTAGCATCGACTAACTCATGCGCCTGGCCTCTCCTTGGCAAGAAGGCCCAGGTTCCTGCAGTTTCTGGTTGTATTTTGCGAACCTTGTCACCTGCTAGGTTTCTTGCAAGAAGAGGCCAACACTATGAATGCGCGAATTGAGTATCTCGATGCAAGAACCCTGAACAATGCCGTTTATTTTGCCTTCCAGTTATGACTTCAATCAAGCAGGCGCTGCTCAACGTCCACGGGGAGAACGATGGCAGTGTCGGAGACATCATTGGCGCCCTGACTGCAGTGGGCTTCAGTGGCGAAGATCATGCGAATGGTGCCTTCGCCGGTTTGGCCCCCCAGAGTGTGCTAGGCCTGAATCTGAGACAGCAATCTGCAATCACAAGAGCGCAGCAGCAAGTGGCAGGTGCGGAAATAGACCATGCGCCATGGAGCTTGCCAGACTCTGCAGGGTACATCCCTCCCAGCCCCCAGCAGTTCTCCAGCCCCTCCTTGCCCACAGAGGAGTGCAAGGTGGGGCTGCGCACAGACGCGTAGCCCAGTCCCTGGGGTGGGGCAGCGCACCCCTCTAAAACTCATGCGTTCACACCGCCTGCACCCCCTGCGAATGCCCTGCCTCACGCCAACCCCTCCCTACTGCTGCCGCCATCCCCCTAGCTGAGCAACATACCCTGCCAGCCGCACTATCAGCCCTGTTTCTTTTCACAGCCGCCGTTGTTGGGGCTAGGGTCGGGGGTCCAAAGTGTCCCTCAACATGGACTGAGCAGTGTTAGTGCGGCGGTCCGGCCGGTGTTTCTGGGGGGAGCCGTCCCCCTACGCTGCGACTCACTGGGGTCGCATGGCTGAGAGCTGCACTTGGCCGCGCTGTTGGCCGCGCTGCTGTTGTTCAGGCTCCACCCTGGCCTTTTTCTTGGGCCTTCCCATTCGGGGCCTGCCTTCGTCATCGCTAGTCTGCACTAGATTTGCGCGAGTGTCCGTGTTATTTGCCGCTGCAGCAAACATGCTCAAAATTCCGACCTGGACTCTGGGATGACTAACGTGCACCTGCCTTTCCTCTCAAGTTAGTATCAGACATAGCTAATTATGCTTTATGTTCCTTAGGTAGTGGCCAACAACAGGCATGCAGGCAGGTGGCTGCATGCCGCCCTGGAGCATGCCTCACTCCGCAGGGTGCATACCCCCAGCCCCAAAGCATGGCATGGGGCCATCCAGATCCATGCCCTCATACTAGGCAAAATGGTGGGCTAGGGCTTTCCTAGGCAGGAAGTTTGTTTGCACGCCTGGCAATTACGTCTTTTTATGTCCCGTAAAAGCTTGCATCTTGACATATGACCTATGCTGGTTCATGTTGAAGTTCTTTATTTTGCTATCCTCCCCCCTCTGTTGTGTCCTGCTTGGGTCCTCCAAAAGTCCTGCCTGTGTCCTGCATGGGGCCGTCATGGGCCAGACTCTCCCCATGCAGGCAGCAGGACAGCAGGCCCTGCAAGCCCTGTCCCACTGCGTAACAAAAAGAGCTACCAACTGCCCTCACAGCTGCATGGGGTTTCCTTAGCTTGCGGATGAGTGCGCGACCTGCGTCAGGGACCTGCCAGGAAGCTGCCTTTAAGGAACCTGGTCAGGGACCTAACAGGAAGCTGCCTTGAAGGAACCTGGTCAGGGACCTGACAGGAAGCTGCCTGTCGTTAACCAGGTGTGGGACCATACAGGGTCTGCCCCAGCAAAAAGGGCACACTAGAAAGCCGGGGCCCACATGCCTTTATCTGCCTTGATGTGCCTTGCTGCCCCTCTCGCTTGTCCCTAGCAGCCTTATGGTCTCGCAGTGTCTCCCTTGTTTTTAGCCTCCTTGTCATGCTGTTTCCCCAGTCCTCCGCAACTCTATATGTACCCCCACCTGCCATGCTGTCCACTGCCGCCACCTCCCTGCTGTATGCGGCCCTCCCGATGAGGCCTCACTGGGGTGGCAGGCGACGGACAGTTGTTAACAGGCAGACAGGTGCATAACAGGCAGGCAGGTGCATAACAGGCAGGCACACAGAAACTTTTGGGGTACCAAAAACGTAGGTTTTAGCTTGCTCTCACGTTTCCTCTCGTTCATCAGCTCCATGATGATTGATAACTACATTTGAATCATCCTCTACGTTTAGACCAGGTCCAGCAAGTCTCCTAAGCACTCCCAAGCGCTCACGAGCCAGTCGTTCAGGGCTACGTTCATGCAATATGGCTGTCATGCAATACGAGTGAACGTCTGTAACTTTATTATATCATTTCGCAAGGGCCCAGGCTTCATGATGCAGAATGCTGCTGAAATGCATTTGTGAACCTGGTCATACTCCACACGTGCCATACGTGCCAGGCACAGTGTGACGATGCGAAGAAGACAACAGCAGGCCTAATTTCGACGCACAGCCTATTGTAAATATATATGAATGGCCTCTACTTCGCAAGCTTGGCCGGAGAGGCAAAAGTCCCGACGTGGTGAATTAGCCACAGGACCCGCGAGTTCCCCCCACTTGAGGTCGACTGCTTTGTGCTAGGATCATTGCTTCTGCGGAACCCTCAAGCACCACCATGTTGTTGCTGCCCTCGTTGCCGTCCCTCTGCCTCCCTCCTCCTGCCGCCCTGGACCACCCCCATGCATGCCATGTGTCACGCGACCCCCTTCACGGCAGGTGCTGTCACACGCCCCCCCTGCAGGGCAGGTGCTGTCACACGCCTGTCCCAGGGGTGTGTGGGACTGCCCAATCAGTCCCCGCATGGTCTCCCAAGAGCCCTGGCATGGGCCAAGGAACTCCATGCCTGTGCTGCCATGCGCCATCCAGTGTGGCTGGCTGCGTGCGCACGGGGCCTGCCGAAGGGTAGCTGAACTGTAGCTGAACTGTAGCCCATCCATGCGCCTGCCATGTAGTGGCCAACAACAGGTATGCAGGCAGGCGGCCGCATGCCGCCATGGAGCTTGCCAGACCCTGCAGGGTACATCCCTCCCAGCCCCCTAGCAGTTCGCCAACCCCTCCTTGCCCACAGAGGAGTGCAAGGTGGGGCTGCGCACAGACGCGTAGCCCAGTCCCCGGGGTGGGGCAGCGCACCCCCCTGAGACTCGTGCGTTCAAACCGCATGCACCCCTGCGAGTGCCTTGCCTCACGCCAACCCCTCCCTACTGCTGCCGCCATCCCAGCTGAGCAACATACCGCTGCGACTCACTGGGATCGCAGGGCTGAGAGCTGCAACCCGCTTTGAATGTCCCCCCGCATGAGCTCCCAAGAACCCCAGCCCTCCCCCTTACCTCTCAACCTCCACTGCTACCCCTTCCCTGCCTCGCCCACACGACCCATGCACATGTGCATGCGGCCCATGCAGCTGGGCACAGATAACCTACTGCCTGGCTTTGCTATTTTAATTATTTCCTGACATTTTGTTTCATCGTGATTGCAGCGGCAGCGGTGCAGCCGGCGGCGGCGGCGGCAGGTGGGCGCAGGGAGGGGATCTAGGGTGGGGTGGGAGGGGTGGGGTCCGTTTCACTGTTGTCAGCAATTGAACACACTGGGCCCCGGCACTCGAGCGACGTCCATTGTGGCCGCTAACAACAGGTGATTCATTTTATTGGCAGAAATCCCTGCCTCCCAAACTGCTGCGCCTCACTGGGGGCGAAGGGCTGGCTGAGGGGCAGGTAGCTAACGGACCGTGGCACCCTGACTCCCTGACACCCTGGCATCCTGGCACCCTGACACCCTGACATCCTGACATCATGGTCCTCTGGCACCCTCACACCCTGGCACCGTGGCACCCTGACACCCTGACACTCGTGTTGCAGCCCCGCTTTCTACGTCGCAATGCGTAATGCTGACCCTTGTGCTCCCCGGGCCCTGCTCTTTTGGGAGTGGGATGCCCCTCAGGTGTTCAAGAGATCTTCACCCCACAATATGATGTCTTCCCTATGTCTGCCATAAAGTGCGTCTTCCATGTTTTGAATCTAGTACAAACATGCCTCTCCCTTGCCTTTATGTACCACTCGCTGTCTGCTGCGCCTTCGGCCATTTCTTCTGCAACACCATCCACTTCAACAACATCCACCTCGCCATCTACCACACCCTCCACCCATCTGCATCGCCATCTATCACACCATCTACCACACCCTCAACCACGCCAACATCACCTACTGCTCCATCTATTCTCTCGATCATCCTGCAGGTGAGGGGGAGGGAGGTGTGTTTTCTCAGTACTTTCTTGGGATCTCTGGTAGTATCCATTCCCCCCGTGTCCCCCCCCCTCCTGTCCTTCACCAGCCTTATACCTGAACTCACACAGGCGGGCTCTGGAGTGTGGGGTCGGGAGGGGTCGGGAGGATGCACCGCACCAAGGATGGCCCAGCCACCATGACCTGGCACAGTGGCGCCATGTATTGTAGCGGCCACATTTGAAGCTAAAAGTGTAGGCAAGTGGCGCCTCATGCATTTATTTATTAATTGTTTCTCCAATAATAAGGCATATTTGGCAGGCCGCCCCGCAGCCGCCAATGATTGGGGCCACATGGGAGGGATGGGTATGGAGGAAGGGGTAGATCCTCAACCAAGTGTGACCCATCAAGGCCGGGACAGGGACCTGGCTGGCGCACTGGCCGTGTGCCAGCCAGCGAAGGCAGCTTCCTGGCAGCTCCCTAGCCTTGCCCCGCCCCCTGCACACCGTGCGGGGTGCATGATTGCCAGACCACCTTTGGCAGGCCTTGAGTGTCTGACTGCGTGCAGCAGCCCCTCTTTCCGTGCCCGGCCGCGCTTGACCGCCCTCAGCCCTCCTACCCCCCTGGCTGCCCTCCTGCTTATATATATACGCTTGATACCTGTCCGCACATGAGGCCAGCCTATGCTCAACCCGCCTGGTCACATCTGCAGCCGCCTGGTCACATCTGGAGGCCGGAGTGTAGCCGATAAATAGCTGACAAGTAGCTGAACCTTGCTAAAAAAAATGCTGAAGGCCCTTCCAGCCTGCCCTATCCCCGGGCCCCTTAGGGCCCGCCTGCACAGTACAACCAAGGGGTGGCACACACGGTTGGCTGCCATTTAAGTGTAGGGTGCAGGGCGGGGCTGGGTGCAGGGAAGGGCATGGCGTGAGCGCAGAAGCCCCCCGCCTCTCCCTGCACCCTGCTCCTCCCTGCTCCCTGCCCTCCCTGCACCCTACCTTTTTGCGGCAGCAAACTGTGTGTGCCGCCCCTGGTTTGTACCGTCCTTGTGGCCCCCCGTCCCGCCCAGTTGTGCTGTATGCATCACTTGGTATACAGCTACACTCCGGCCTCTGGCCAGATGCCCCAGGTGTCTGCTTAGGCCTTCGGCAGCTGATCTCCCTCCCCTCGTTTTCGTTCATAATTTTATTTAATTGTGCTACAAAGCCGTATTCTGCAGCCTAACCCGCGAGCTGAAGGTCCGAACATTGACCGTCCCAAGCAGCGTCGATGGGTGCATGCATGCGGCTCACTGCCTTCCCCTGCCCTTCCTTTTATGTAGCCAAGCATGCAGCCTAAGCCTTGGGCCGTCATACCTGGAGCCGGCAAGTAGCTGATAAATAGCTGAACATAACTAGGCCCATGCTAGGGGTGGCGAGCTCTTAGGCCCACGTAGCATGCCTGGTCGCATTTTGGGCACTCCGGCTGGAGGTCTGAGTGAAGGGATGTAGTGTAGCTGATCTGTAGCCTTATATTTTGCGAGGGTCAGATGCACATGAAATGTACTTCAGCTATGGCTTGGCCTCTTGCTGTGGTCCCCCGCCCTCCTGAGTACAGTTAGACCACCTTTGGCAAGCCGCCCCGCGTCCGCCAAGGGCCAGTTAGGCCCGAAACCTAGACCGGCCACCGGCTGGAGTGTAGCTGTCCAGTAGCTGAGCCTCATTACTAAAAAACTGATGTAGGCCATGCTTGCTTCCTTCCTGGGGGGGAACACACAGGGGCACGCGGACCCCAGATGTGGCAAGGCATGCTGCTTTTTGCATGTTGTGTCATGCTGACTGAAGTGGCGGTGGGGGTGCTCCTCTCGCCCTGCCCGTCTCCCCCCCCACCTCCCATTGCACACTGGCGAAGGGTCAAAAAATGACGGATTCTTGCTGCTGCCCAGCCCTTAAAGGCGAAAGTAGCTGAGCCTCATTACTAAAAAACTGATGTAGGCCATGCTTGCTTCCTTCCTGGGGGGGAACACACATAGGGGCACGCAGACCCCAGATGTGGCACGGCATGCTGCTTTTTGCATGTTGTGTCATGCTGACTGAAGTGGCGGTGGGGGTGCCCCTCTCGCCCTGCCCGCCTCCCCCCCACCTCCCATTACACACTGGCATAGGGTCCAAAAATGACGGATTCTTGCTGCTGCCCAGCCCTTAAAGGCGAAAGCGCCGGTTTTGGGCGTGGGGGGTGAGTGGGGCCCTGTATGATGCATGTTGAGAGCTGTGGGAACCACCGCACCCAGGACCCAGCACACCGGCGCCGCCCGTCTCTTTCCCCACACCTGCCCCTCCCCCCGCATTTGGAGCCCCGCTGAGGGGGGGGTCGCGACTCGCACCGCATGCACCTCCCATGAGGCGTGCATGCCATGCAGCGGGGCGCGCAAGTCCCTCCCAAGGCTTGCTCTCCACATGCAGCTGAGGTGTGGTAGATGGGGCTCTAGGGTGGGTCCGAGGGGTGGGGGCTGCCGTTCTTCTGCATACCCACGCTTATTTAAGTCGTGAGTACCGTTAGACCATCTTCGGCAGGCCTCCCGCTGCCGCCGAAGGCCCATTATGGCTGGTCCCATGCCTGTGAGTGTGGGGCTCGTCCCACTATGGGGCTGATCCCCCTACCCCGGTTCTGCCTTCCTCCCATTCCGCCTGCGCCGCTTCTTCTTTCTCTGCTTCTCTGCTATCCTCTCTTCCTCTGCCCACACTTTGGCTGTTGTCTTGTTGTTCAGGATTGGAGAAGCTTCTGAGCGAGTTCAAGCTATTCAAAAACAAGGTCGAGCACCTGGAGAAAGGTTGGTCACGACGTTGCATGCCGTCAGCGGGGTGTATGCATCGGCAGTGGCCCTCAAGACTGTGCTGAGGTCGCGATCTATCGTCCACTTGCCTTTTTGAATGACTGAACCCACGTCCGTGCACCTTGATTGCAGGCGCTTTCTTTATCGACGACGAGGTCGACGTGAAAGTGCAGCGCTGTGTGGTGGTTCTAGACGGAAACCTGGTGTGCAAGTTGCTGTTGTTGAGCAACGCGTGCACCGCATCAGTTGTCAATTGTTCATGATGGCGCATGTCTTGCATTGCTTAAAACACACTTGTAGCTCTTTTCTCGCCCTGGTCGCATTTTGCCTGATGAGCTTTGAACTGTGGCGTTATGTGCAGGCCGATGGGAGTTCTCTGACTGCTTCTAATATAAGCAAGCGTGACTCAAGCGGCCACAACCTGGTGAGTGTCAAGCCTATTGATGTCGTGACAAGCTTGCTAGTGCATATACTGGCATTACTGTGGTCTGCATCACCGGTCGAGTGCATGTCTTCATGCCCGCATAATGACTCACCAACGCCTATGCATGCATGTGTGGCGCAGCCGGAGTCCTCAGGGTCTGTCATTTCCTATAACTGCACTGGATTCTTTTTTCACGAACGCGGCTTGATCGGCACCACGCACCACGCTTTGGAAAAGATGGGGAAAAAGGTGAGCCCGAAGACGACGCATCCTGCTTGGCAGATGATACTGTTATTTTCAAGCAGCGGGAATCCATTTATGCACCATCCGGCCATGGACGATAAATGCATGTGTTTGTCGCGCTGTATCCAATGGATTTGCTGACCTCTTTTGCCGGCATGGCGCAGGTTGTGGAGCCACCCTTCCATGAAAGGATGGTTTTGTGCAGTTTCCTCAGCCCTGCAGTTTTGATGGTTTACATACTTTCGTTTAAACGTTGCTTCCTTGCCCTGATATTTGTGTTGCTCACAGAAGGGTGACAAGGTCACTGTGTTTGTCCTTGCCTTTGGCAAACGGGAGGGCTTTGTGCAGTGCGAGGTGGAGTGCCTCAACAAGGAGCGTGACTTTGCCCGCCTAAGGTATTCACGATGCACTCCAAACACGCATTGCGCAGCTTCTGATCGCTGCCACGCCATGGGGACTTACTCGTACATTACTTGGTCAGGGGTTGACACGATTGGGCAAGGACAGCATTGGGTGCCTTTTGCGAGGTCGCTTGTTGGTGATGCAACACACTCATAACACCATGTCACATGACACACATGAGTTGAGCGGCATCAAACTGGGAGGACGCTCATTGCATGTCCGGTATAGCCATGTGACATCTGAGGACGGGCTGGGATGCTGCACCGCAGCTAAGCCACGTTCTTGCAAGCTATATATGATCGTGCGATGGACTGAGGGACTGTTTGGACTGTGCCTAGTTTAGCTGGTTGGGTGCGTCGGCATTAGGGAAGAGACATCCGTATGCTGCTCCTTGGCTCATTCATTGCAGAATGTTGGAGCCCCCCAAGGAAGGCGGGCCTGGCTTCGAATTCCTCGAGGTCTGCCAGAAGGAGCACCTGCCGAAGCTGATGACAAGCGTGGCCCTCGTATCAGGCCACGTGTACGTCGCCCAGGTCGAGAAGAGGGAAGTGCAGTTGACGTTTGTCTTAGGCCATGTGGAGAGGTGCGGGGCGTGATAACTGCAGTTGTGATGCTGCTCGTGTTAGGTAAGCCATAAAAAAAGAAGCCTTGTCGCATTGCATGCAGTGTCTTCGAGCATGCACCAGGTGGCATCATGCCACATACCTAGGCCTAATCAACATTAACATGATTTTACTTGACTTAATTCCCGTTGGTGTGCTTGCAGCCTCAATGACGACGAGGTTCGGTGCGGGACCCAGTCCTTCCCCGGTGACAGTGGTTCATGCATCGTCTTAAAGGACGGCAAGGTGGTTGCAATGCATGTGAGTTTGCGTTATTGCATCCACCGGTTGCTTTGATCCAACTGGCGTGGCTGAAAAGGGGATGATGATCGTGTTGTGGAAACAAATGATTAGGATGTTGTGCCATGTTTTCTTAGAATGGGCATGCCTAGCAATGTGGAGCATAACTTTGTGTGTGTTGTTACTGTTTTCTTTGAGAATGGTGGTAACCAAGGCGAATAGCATTGTGCGCAGTTGGGATTTTGCCTGACCTCACTTGTTTGCCCATCCCGCCCCTTTGCCTTATCTCTGCCTGACCTCACTTGGCTGCTCATCCGCCCCTCTGCCGCATCTCAGCCCCGTCACCTTGCCACGAGTGTTGCATTGCTTTCTGCTGGACACACTCTTTCTCACACATCTCACATGATAACCACATTGCAAATTGACGTTGCCCTCTCCTGGCCCACCCTTGCAGTTGGCGGAGCTCAACGCCGCAGAGCTAAACATATGGAACAGCAACAACTCTGAGGACGGCGGCGGCAGCGAGGTCTTGGGCTCGGCCCACAGCTACGGCCGCTCAAGCAAGGCCTTGTTTGTGTACCACATGTTGCCATAAAGGAAGAGGCCTCTGGCCGTATGCCTCAGCAGCTTACATAACATAACATAGCATAACATAACCCCATATGTCAACAATTGCGATGACTTACACTAGCGCTTCGTTGCCATTGATTGAGAGGCCGCTGCAGGATCCATGCCTCTAGCTTGTGGCAGGGGGAGCTTCAGGGGAAAGGGCCGTGGCAGACTAAAAACCTAAACTGCCGGGTGGCAGTTGATGCACGCACCACGCCTCCCAAGGGGATTGAGAGGGAGGTGGGGTTCGAAAGGTGAACGGGAATGGGGACAGGAAGGGGGCGGGAATTTACCGACCTTCACCAGCCTCCGGCCGGATATCCAAGCAGCATCCCCTTTTTCTCGCTACTTCAGCAGCATTCTCATGTTTTTCCGACTGCCATTTACTTATTTGTAGAAGCTCCATAGGTTGCTTCTAATGCCTGTATGCTGGGCACCCTCAGTAACTGCGGCCTGCCGGGCGCACTCAGCAACAACGCCGTGCTTGGTCCCCTCAGCAGCATGGGCCTCCTCGGCGCCCTCAGCAACAACGGCCGGTTCAGTGCCCTCAGCAATAGGCAATAGCAGCCTGCTCGGCGCCCTCAGTGGCAGCGACCTGGTCAGTGCCCTCAATAGCAATTGGCTGCTTGGAGACCTCAGCAGCAGCTGCAGCCACTTCTGGGGCAGCAGAAGCAGCAGTGACAGCACCTACAGAGAAGAGGGACGGCTGGCCCTCATGCAAAGTAGATAGCACACTTTGTGGGAATGTTAATCTTGTATGCTTCAGTTCAAGTGCAGTTAAGATACGGTTGACTTCTGTTTGGTTGGGGCTCAGGCAGTTTTTTCTGTTGGTGGTCCTGTGGGGTAGACCCCCAGGCTTTACCCTTTGTTTCTCTGTTGTGAGGCCCTGTTGCTTCTCTTGGTCCTTTCCTAGGTTTGTTGCCCAGGTCTTTCACATTGGGATAACGGCTGCTCGGCGGCCGGCCTCCTTGTAACGACTTGAAATGAAAAAACATTTCAGGGACATGATCACTGGCAGTTAGAGGCCCCCAAGGATACAAGTTCTGCAGGTTTTGGCCCAACTGGGATTTTGGAAGCTCGCAAAAGGTGGGTTGCCCCATCAAAAAAAAAGAATCCCTGCTGCTGTGCAGAAGCTAAAGGTATGAGGGTTTAGAGCGTAGGATTTAGGCTGGAGTCCCCCGTTCACACTCACCGCTGACAGTGATTTTGGTGGTGAGGTTCAGCTACATTTCAGCTACACCCCGGCCTCCGGCTATGCATGCCGTGCCGTCGGGGCGCTAGTGCTCTATGCATGCAAGCAGATTGTTGTCGTGCGGGCGGAGCACTAGTGCGCTATGCATGGTGCTGTCATGCCGGCAGGGTACTAATGCAGGCAGGCAAGGTGTTGTCGTGCCGGCAGGGCGCTGCTGCATGCATGCATGGTTATGACGTGTGCCAGTATGGAGCTACTGCATGCATGCACGATGATGTCGTGCTAGCGGGGCGCTAGTGCGCTTCTACGAGGAGGCAGGGCAGGTCATGTCATCGTGGCGCTTTGTTGTTGGCTATGCATGCCGGCATGGTGCGGTCGTGCCGGTAGGGCGCTACTGCATGCATGCGGGGTGTTGTACTGTTGTCCTGCCGGCATGACGCTATGCGTGCATGCATGGTGTTGTCGTGCGGGTGGGGCGCTGGCGGGGAAGTCATGCATGCATTCAGGGTTTATGTCTTTCATGCGGGGAACTACTGCATGCATTGTTCTCATGGCATATGTTACCTGCTGCTCTGCCTGCATTGTACCGGCAAAGAATTATAACCTGCTTGAAACGTGTTTGTTGCTGTTCTCATGGCCATTCCTGCGCGAAGGCCGGCATCGGCATTAGGGCGCCGCAGAGGTGCCGGGCGCTATCAAATATACTCCTCCTCGTCCTCCTCCTCCTCGGTATCCTTGGATGGTTCAGCCATTTCTGAGCTACTAAGGGGTCGGTCAGACTGCGTTGCGTTTGAGGTTGCGTTTGGACTTCCAAACGCAAACGCAGACGCGAAACGCAGGGGGGGGGGGGGTTAGCGTTTGGATAAAACATTGGTATGTTTAAATGGAATCAACTGCGCCCTTATCTTCTGATAGGCTATTTACGATTATGAATGTCAAACGCAACCCACCAAACGCGATAGTCTGACCGACCCCTAAGGCGTCATCAAAGAGCTCATTTGCATCGATGATTATATATTTAGCTCAAGGTTTCGACTGAATACGTATGTTACCGGTGCATAACACATTTTCACTTTTAAGGGGTCCACCCACCGGGTTCCACGCCCGCGCCTGTAGGGCATGACAGCACCCGACACCCAACCGCACCCGTAAGGCTAATTCGTCGTTTGGTCACGGTCACACAGTGTAATTTGTGTGGGTACCGGTATAACGAAATCGTCAGACGCATCCATTCTCCATTAGGCCGGGCTCACACCTGACTGTGACAAAACCAAAACAGGCGAACGGCCGGTGGTATAAGCTTGTAAGGTACCAATGGACATGCTCGTCTTTGTGAGCCCCTCACTGTACGCTGTCGATGTGTTTTCGTTGAAAAAATCGTGTACCGCACCGATGTGTGGGCTCGAGGTATGGAGCCAATTGTGCCGTCAGAGCCTGCCCCTCATGACCACATCAGTCTCAAATGATCCCCGACGACAACTGGATATAATATCGCAAGGTTTAGGCATGCATAACCTGCCAGGAGCGGGATGTGCTCAAAATCTCAATATCCGGGAGCAACGGTAGGAAACTCGTCATAGATCTCTCGTCCTCACGCTGCCTGACTTCACATTGATTCCTGATTTCTAGGTGGAATATGGATTCTTTGAAGCTGACGGGGAAGCAAACCTGGCGAATGCGTTCTCTGTCTCAGATCTGGCGTGAACCTCACTTCAAACTGACGGTGGAGATGCGACAGAGGACACGTTAACGATGAAAGGTAGGATATCCGCGACTTGTAGAAATGCTTAACATGTCAGATGGTCTGCCCCCGCACTGCGAAATTTGACTGAGCCTGACTACTACTGCATGGCTGCCTGCTACCTCGAATGACCAACTTCTGAATCTGCAGGGAAATCAGCCAAAGGCCATCAAATATTTCCTTGCGAATTCTGGTTCATCATTAAGTATGCTGTCTCTCAGGCAGCAGGGCCCAGGTAAGGCCATCTATTGCGAGCTCATGCAAGGGCTTTGTCGCATGGGCCTTGGTCATCACGCGAGAACACCATCAACCAAACACATACCAAGTTAAATATGCACGTATCCCCTCTTCTTCTTCACAGACAGTTGAGTGTTTTTGTCATTTACAGTATCTGCGGGACGGGAGGACACCTGCATGGGATCATGGTGGATGATGTTTGAAGGTGCGTCCATGTTCGCACACCTATTCGCATTTCCGGGAGGCTCTCTGCAAACCCTTGGGAAAGGCGCCAGCAAGGCTGAGGTGGATGCCTTTAGGGCATGGGCTGATGGGATGCTGGTTAACGATATTTACTGGTGTGTCACTTTGATATAACATGCTTCACTGAGTTGAGCCTACTGCCAGCAAATTACAGCTTCACTTCACATCATCCAATGGCATTTTGATTTTTTGCTGTGATTATTTGCTTATTTCACGCCTCCCTTTGCTTGATACCAGGGCCCTCCCCAACGGTGGCCCCTTTGACCAACATGCCTTTCTGGCGGGCATCGCCCGGGCCCTTGAGCCGACAAACGCATCCAACATAAACGCTCAGACCCGGCACGCAGTCAGCAATGTGACAGTTGCTATAGAACAAGTAGTGTTCTTCAGTTTCAAGGTAAGATTATCCTTTACATAGCAATTCAAGAAACACTCTTACATCATATCGAAACAGTTCTTATCAAAAATCTGTATTCAGATGGTCATAAGATATTCCTAATCTTTCTTATCTTTTCTATTCAGGTCAAGAACAGGTTGCAGAACAAGGCTGGGAACCAGGGAGCCAGCCATGGGAAGGGGATTGTGGAGGAGATCGCGATTGTGCAGGCTGTGGGTGACAAATACGGATGGGCCACCATGACAATTCGTGTGTATGGAAAGAACTGCTAGCTCCTTTGAGTAGTTGGCCGTTTTCAGCCACTAGAGTGTTGCATGTTATGAACACTTATGAGCACTGGGGTCTTGTGACTGGGTAGCCCTTGTTCTTAATGATTGTCATTTAGAGGTGAACAATGAAGTTGGTTTGTTGGCCCTTGGTATTGGGTTATTGGCCGAGGATTGGGCCTGTGTTTTATGCGGGTTGCCTAGGTTTAGTGCATGTGGCCAAGGGCAGTCCCAGTGATTCAAACACGTTGGTTTTTGTGTAATAACGCTTGATTCCGGCTTCAATGTAATTTGATGATGTTGTCATGACTGTACGTGATTGATTCCGGCTTGAATAAGGTGTTGATTGTTATGGCTTGATTCAAGCGATGGCCCGCTAGCTTGATCTCCGGATTGATTCAAAGCGCCCAATTCAATCGATGGGCTTGATTCCCCCTTAATTCCGGCTTGATTCAAGGCGCTTCATTCCCCCTTGATTCCGGCTTGATTTAAGGCGCAGGATTCTCTCTTGATTCCGGCTTGATTCAATGCGATTGATTCTCTCTTGATTTTGGCTTGATTAAATCCGCTTGATACCCGCTTGATTTCGGCTTGAATCAAACGCTGGTTTCAGTGGCTTGATTCAAGCGATAGCCCGCTTGATCTCCGGTTTGATTCAAGACCCTGTTTCAAGCAGGATTATCTCCCATTCAAGCGGATTTCAAGCCGCCCCATGTTACCGACGTAGTTCACAACGAATGAATGAACTGGTCAGCCTTGGAGCGGCGAGGGTAGCGCTTGCGATCCATAGTAGGGCAAAGGAAGGCTTTTTTAGTTATGGGTTCAGGGAAACCTTTGGTGCACATACCTTGGTCATTCTTGCAAGCTCCATTGTGCTTTTTACAATCATGCAGCATACAGGTCATAACCAAATGATACATACTCTTCCAGAATGGCTTAGCGCACTCAGAGTACATGTTCAGGTCGGGCACAACAACAGTGATTTCATTGTTTAACAGCTCAACATCATGAAGTTCAGTCATCCATATAGCAATGTGCGCATGGGCTGAGCCTCGAGACTGGAACTCGATCTTACAAACCCAGTACTTTACCTGAAGATGGAATTGTCTCCCTTAGTCGCTTGCCAAGGTGTCGATTAGGAAACCACTGAAGTCGCAAGGCAAAGAACCTATTGACTTCAGATGGAGCTTTAGTAAACAGGTTTTTTAAGCTACGATCTGTCCATTTAACTCTGGGCTGCAGCTCAGCTAATTAGCACGTCTTGGTCCTCTGTGATGAATAGCTGGTATTTATGCGCCTCGCGTGGCGGGAGATATCATACTGATTCAAATTTGGCGGGAGCTGCAACGCCTGATGACGACGACGATTTCGACTTCACATTCGTCGCATCCCGACACTACTCAAAGGGACGCGGGCAGTGACAAGCATCGGCTGGCAGTGCGAGGCATGAAGTGTGTGAACACAGTTTGAATCCCAGCTGTCAGCTGTGACAGGCACTGTCCCTGGCAGTCATCGATGTTCACTCTCTGGCTCACGGTTTCCTCTCGCTGTTCCACTCGATGTGATGTGATACCTAACAATAGCTAAATACACCAGCGATGTTGATGTTCGCATACATACGAGGTCGTGGTGACGAGCGTTGGCCAGCGATGACTGGCTGACGACGCGTCGGTTGCTGTCGGTTTGTACATCAAAATGGGCTCTTTAATCTACTATGGTGCCGTACGCAAGGGAATTGTACATCAAAATGGGCTCTTGAATAATAGACCGGGGCAACTACGAGTTACACAAAAGCCATGGCCTCCCACCCCACAGAAAACGGAAAGGCGGATCAAAGGATCCCCGCCCCTAAAAGCAAGAGAGAGACAACAGGGGGAAAAACTAGTTCCCAAGGAGGCAAAACAGAAATACACGAACTAGCCCTCAACACAGCGAACGACGTCCTCATCAAAAGCCAGAGCCTCCCACCCATGCCTGCCCTGATACAATTGCTGAAAGTTAGTGCACACATGAGCGCACGCCCTTTTGCTAGTGCGGCTCCTGGCATGCGCCGGCTGTAGGCTGAAACCAGGCGTGCTAGGCGGCCGCAAACCTGTGTTCGGTGGCGGGGTCCCTAGGGTCTCCTCGGCCGGCGACCTCCATCTGCGCCCGCTCATATGCAACGTTCATTAGCGAGAGCACCTTGGCGACGGGGAGAAGTCGTAGATGGGCCGCTGCCTGGCGCAGCTTGGGGACGGCTGCTCCCCGAGTCCCCGCTCTAGCTCCTCTAAGGCACCTAGCAGTTCACTGCACCAAGTGCGTCCTCCAGTGGTATGACTAAGTTGCGCGAGCTGCGTATCAGCTGCCATGGCTGCCGCCATGAATAGGCTGTCTTCCTGTGCAACCGCTGCATTGTAGAAGCGAAGGGCATGGCGCCACCAACCTCGTTGTAACGGTTGGATATGTAGCTTCCTCATGACTCCCCAGCTGGCGGCGGACGCATGGAGCCCCGTTACCTGGCGCATGTGCCGTAGAAAGCTGGACTGCAACTCGCTCTGAGATAGGAGATAGGGCTGCGGTTCCGGAGGCAGTACGTGGGTGGGTGGTAGGCTTTGTTGCTCGATTTTCGGCCGCGCAACCCCAAAAAGAATTTAAAAAACGGTCGCGCATCGACGTAATTTTAATTTAATTTAACGCCGCGCAGCACAGAATTTAATTACACATCGCACATCACTGAAATAATTTAAATTGCCGTCCGCGCAGCACTTTCAGCCAGTACTGTCAAACTCTGTTACAACTTCGCTTGAAGCTAGCAGGACCCGCATACCGTAGCCTCCTTCCCTTTCCTCCGACGATTCCTGGCCTCAGGAAGCGTGTGGCTATTGGTGCCCGGGGGGCTCAGTGGTACTACGGAACATGGCAGTCCACCCTGAGGTCTGCGGTTCGAATCCTGACAATGTTCACCTATGAGTACCGGTAGTGCTCATCTGAGTCATCAGTAGTGTTGCTGTGCATGTCTATTTGAGCAGACTTGACAAGGATGACTAAACGGATGTCGAATCAAACAGTCGCGCGCTAGCGCACGATTTTTGTAAAAAGTGCTGTTTTTAATTCATACCGCGCACCCCCGAAATAGTTTTTTGGGCACCTGACTAACGCTCCGCGCAACGGACTTTTTGAATTAATATTATCGCGCACCATGTCCACGCACCCCTATAATTATTTAATTTCGAGCGGAGTCAAAGGCGTTTTACGGTAGTTACCTTAACCACTGTTGCAAGTTCTGCAACTTATAAGTCTACGTCACACCTCTGGGCCCTGCTAAAAAAGGCTCGGCCGCGTGAGCGCCTATCTAAAGAGTAGGGAGGACAGATGGAAAGAAACACAGAAGGGGGCAGGACAACAGAAAGGGGGGAAAAGTGGGAAATAGAGTGAAGGGACACTACAATAGGCTGGGAAGTTCCAACCTCTGAGAATGTCTACGCCTCAACGATATTTACCAGGTTGTCCACAAAGGCCAGGGCATCCCACCCAAGCCTGTCCCGGTACAACTCTAATAGTCTCTATGTAACAGAGTTGGCACGTCCTAAGTGCCATGCTAATGATAGATAGAGATGGTAGCTAGGATACCATGCTCTTAGGTTTGCTAGTTGTGTATTTCTCTGCACAGACTGAAGATGTTATCTTACGAGCGTATTCTAGTTAGAGGCTTACGGAAGGTAGCTTCGCCTCACTCTATTGTGTAAGCTGTCGGTAGCTAGGCTAGCTTTATTCCTTTGAGACACTTTCTTATCCGAATCTTGCGTGACTGTTTTATGGCCTGCCTTGGCCTTCTTATACTGAGACTCTGTTGATTCGTGATCTGGCTTATTGTATGCCGACTCTGTTGCTCTGCGATTGTATCGAGATGTAACCAGCGATTCTCCACCGTGTTCCCGACTCCCCGGTCTCCGCTTCCTCTCCCAGCATTGACAGATAAGAGATACATGTAATGGTCATGTAACCAGTACCCCAGAATTACCAGTCGCTGACGCGACCTGCCTTACGTTATCGGCGCTTTCGCTCCATACGGAAGTTGCAGGGTCGCCTGGCAAGCCCAGACCAGAACCCTCACGGGTTAAACCCTGCACCTCCCATATAAGCGAGCTCTGCTAGTTATCGGGAAGTCTCGGACGAGATCAATCCATCAGGCTCAATACCTGACTGTCCCACCATCAAATCTCTAGTCTCCAGCAGTCTCCCCTCGTGAGCACCTAGTCCCCCCTCAGTCAACTCTCCGACTACTCGTCTACCCTCAACACCGTCCCGGACTCCCCTTCACGTTCCTCTACTAGTGAGTCCCTGTCTAGATATAAGAGTCCTGCCCCCTAGGGCCCCTAGGACCTCTTCAGTGGTTCCAGAGCCTTATCGGTTCGATCCAGTCGCATTTTCATTGACAGAACCCTGCCGTCGGCTCGAAAGAGTTTTGAGACACGCGCGCTGGGCATTCGCGTCCCTAAGACCTGTCAGGGTTAAACTATTCGAATTCCAGTACCGACCCCAGTCCAGTGTCCGGATCAGGGCCAACCCCAGAGCAACTCGACAGTATTTACTATTGGTCTGACAAGCTCGGCGGAGCCGACGGATTTCCAGCCCTTGTCCCGAGTCCCAGGCACGCACTTGTTGCGTTGACTGAGTCCAGTAAGTGTCGTAACTTGAGTTGTTCGACTCCGACGGTTTGAATTCCGTACCCTCCAGTCCAGACCAGTCATAAGTTTCCTGATTGCTGAACTTTCGCAGTAATTCACAATCTAATGGTCGCTAAACGAAACAAATCCAAACGCGCAGTGAACAACCTGCAAGTCGACAACCCAGCTCCTGCCCAGCTTCCCGCCATTGTCGTTCCCGACATGGTCGCAGCAGCACCAGCACCAGCACCAGCACCAGTACCAGCACCAGCACCAGCACTAGCACCAGCCCCAGCCCCAGCCCCAGCCCCAGTCCCAGCTGTTGCACCTGTTGCAGTTGCTACCTCGAGGCCAGCACTGCAGCCCGTCGCTGTGGCATCCGAGAACGTACCGGTACCTCCTGTGCCTTCGTACGCAGCAGTGGTTGCACCCCAGGTCATTGTGACACCTTACGTCGCTGGTTGCAGCACCCACCCACTACCAGACCAGGCTGACTCACCCCCTCCCCAGTTTTCTCGAGCCATGTACCGCGAACTCGAGAAGCGACTCAAACAAGGTGACACGCAATTACTGCAGTCGTTGTTTGAAATTCTAGACCCTACTTCCGTCACGGTTCATCCTGTCGTTAATCCTGTCGGAAATCCTGTCATCAATGTTCCCACCCAAGTTCAAATCCCAGCACCTGTCAAACGCGAGACTAACTATCATCGTCGTCCCCCAGCCCTGCCTGCGCCTGGCAGGATGGGAAAGCAATTCTTTCTCTCATGCCGAGACAAGCCTAGGCTCATTGCCATGAGCTTCGAGGAGCTGCGCCGCTGGCTGCTGACCAACGAGCATCGATATCCCGAGGACATGAGTGTCTTCATCGATGACCCAGAAGTCAAGGAGTTCGTCATAAACTACCTAGAGTCACACATGTTCTTCGAGCAAGACGAGTTCCTAGCCTCGCTCACAAGCTACATCTCTGGCGAGGTACGGTCTGCGGTTGATATCGTACGAGAACATCTAGTCAGTGGTGTGATTACACAGGGTTCACAGTCCACTTCCCAGTACGCACAGCAGTTCTTGAACGTTACCAGATTACTGCCTGACGAGTCCCAAGCAACCCTGTGCGTTCATTTCCTGTCCGGTATGAACCCAACCTTGCGGCAGCGATGCATTCTAGATCGAGATGGTAATACTTGGCAATCTCTGCAGCACCTCATGAAACTCGCATATGTCGAAGACCTGCGAATGACTAGCGCACGCACCTGTGTCGTACCAGTACCCAGTTCTAGTTACCGTCCAGATTCCAAGCCCCATTACCGACCAGTGACCAAGCCCAGCTACCGCCCAGATACCAGACCAGTGCACAAACCAGAGTACCCTGCAAAAACACAGGATTTCCAGCAGCTGCGACGCGCTCGGCTGGCACACACCGAGTCCGTTCCGAAGAGGAAGAACGAGCCCAGCGCCCAGACCAGCTCCGGCAAGGAGGCCAAGAACTTCAAGACCCCGTTCGAGTCCTGCCCGTACTACAAGTACGTGGGTGCACTGAGCATCGCTGCCAAGCAGTCATTGAACGAGTACAACCTGTGCTCGTACTGCCGGGCAGGTTGCCACCAAGCCAAGAACTGCCCTGAAAAGAAGGAAAACAAGCCTCCTTCCCAGTAGGAATTTTTGCAGGAGGTATTCCCGGGTCTCCCTCCTGTCTCTAGATGTCATGTGTGCACTGCAGTTGAGAATCACGTGTCTGACTTGATGAACTCTAGCTTCCTGACGTACGACCGAGTGATTTGTAACGAACATTTGAATTGTACCTGCACGCTTCCAGTCATTCCAACTCTCCAGACAAACACCAGATTTACGTTGCAAAAACCAGAAGCCAAGCTAGGCTTTATTTGAACAACAGACCCAACACCAGTTCATGTCTTCTAGTTTCCTCCAGACAAGCAGCAGGATTACAACCGCTACTACAACACTCTTTCCTAGTCAAGAAATACGAATCCAGTTCAGCGCTTGGTACCGCTATGAATAAGGGTATGAAACCATCCCCAGTACTTGCCTTTGTAATCCCAGCTGATACAAGAGAAACAGCCTAGTGTCGAGTTCTAGCCAAGATACTAGTTGATGATCGAGTCCAGATATTGCATACCAGCCAAGACAAGGATGTAAAACAAGATGGAAATCACCAAGATGGTGATGACCAGCCTCTAGCAGCAACCTACCACGGCCAAGCACATGGCAAAAACCTCAAGTGTCTATTTGATTCGGGGGCATCCTCATGTTTCATGGGAGCCAAACTTGCCAAGAAACTCGGACTCCAGATTCGTTCAAGTAAATATCGAGCAGTGGCCACGGCGGCTGGTCGAGACTGTACTGTCCTAGGTTCTGTGAGTCTCATTGTCACGTTCGGCCGGACTGACTTTGAAGCTACAGTTCACATCCTCCCAGCGTTTCTAGATACCATTGATTTAATCATTGGCGAGGACTTCATGAAAACACACTCTTGTAATTTGCAGTACAGCCCAGGCCAGTCTAGTCTCATGACCATCTCTGACGGGGTCGTTCATGAGGTCTTGAATTCGTGTGTTTTACGTGGCACAGGTGCAGTACAGGTTGCTCATGCTGTGAAGACCACTTCTAGCCCAGCCGATCCGACCCATGACAATAACGCTGGACAGTGTGACGCTGAAGACGAATCCCGACCATGCCGTACACGTACGAAGACCGATCAAATCCCAGCTGGCCTTGCTGCCAAATTACTCAAGTCTGGTCGCCACCGAGCATTCATAGCTGTATTGACACCACATGCTAGCGAACCAGACGAGGAGTTACAACCAGTACCAAATCCAGAAGGAGAACTAGACCAGAAAACCAGTCGAGAAAAACTAGCAAACATGGACCATGTGCACCCAAACCAGCGTACAGCGATTACTTCACTGATCGACGAGTACGATGACATTTTTTCAGAAACCCCTCGAGCTGGCGGAGCGAAGGTCCCACCTCTAGAGCACACGATCGATCTGGTCGCTGGCGCTAAACCACCTTTTCGCAAGAACTTTCGTCTCTCTCCAGCCGAGTCTGAAGAACTCAAGAAACAGGTTGCCGAGCTACTTGACAAAGGAATCATCACCCCTGTCAACAGTCCTTATGGAGCCCCAGTCTTGTTCATCAAGAAACCAAATGTAGGACTTAGGTTCTGCCTTGATTACCGAGCCTTGAACGAACGAACTGTCAAACTACGCTACCCACTACCAAGGATCGATGATCTTCTAGATGCAGCTCGCGGAGCTTCATGTTTCTCTTGTCTAGACATGGCAGGTGGCTTTCACCAACTGCTAATTTCCGAGGAAGACCAGCCCAAGACAGCTTTTGCTACACCCTTCGGCCATTATGCATGGCGTTGCCTGCCAATGGGTCTTTCGAACGCGCCCGGTCAATACCAGAGCACTGTCAATAAAATCTTTGCTAATCTAGCATTCGTCCTCATTTACATTGATGACATCATGATCCTGTCCCAGACACCCGGGCATCACCTCCAGCATTTAAGACAAGTGTTTGACAAAATACGAGAATCAGGACTGCATGTCAAATTTTCCAAGTGCAATTTTCTGCAGGCTCAAGTCAAGTACCTAGGGCACATTCTTTCGAAAGAAGGTGTGGCTGCCGACCCAGACAAAATTCGAGCGCTTACCGAGTGGGAATTCCCGACCAGTGCAACAGGCGTCTTGCAATTTCTAGGCCTAGCAAATTACTTTCGCAAGTTCATTCCTAACCTCTCCAGGCTGGCAGCACCCTTGTACCATTTGACCAAGAAAACCGTCCAGTTCTCAGGAGGAGCTGACGCTCTGCTGGCTTTTCAAGCTATCAAGGAAGCGTTAGCTTCGCCACCAGTTCTTGCATACCCAGATCCAAACCAATCGTACGAACTCGTTTCAGATGCCTCCATCACTGGATGTGGTGCAGTGCTTACGCAACAAGGTCGACATGTCGCGTACTTCTCTGCCAAGTTCTCACCTGCCGAGCGCAATTACACTACTGGCGAACAAGAACTCCTTGGAATTATCAAAGCTCTCAAGGAGTGGCGATGCTATCTAGAAGGCGGCAATGGCCTAAACATTGTGACTGATCACACCCCCCTGACATTTTTCTCCAAGCAGCCCACCCTGTCACGTAGGCAAGCAAGATGGAGCGAGTTCCTATCACGGTTCGAGTTCACTGTGAAGTACCGACCAGGTGCTACCAACCCAGCTGATTCCCTTTCGAGGTTGCCACACCAAGGACCTGCCCATGCTGCAATGATATTTGCAATCACAGTTAACGAGTCCTGCCCAGATTTCATGCAACGAATCAAGAACGAGTCTAGCATTGATCCAGAATTCAAACATTCCAGTACAACTCGAGAATGGTCCCTTAGCAATGGCTACTGGTCACATGCAGGCCTAGTCATTATCCCAGCAGCACTTCGACAAGAAGTCATTCGAGATCACCATGATACACCCCTTGCAGGACATTTCAATTGGAAGACAACACTGGACCACATCAAACGCCAATTTTGGTGGCCCTCAATCCAATCAGATGTACAGCAGTATGTCTCATCATGCATGTGCCTCATGCCAGAGAAACAAGTCTGCAAACAAGAGGCCTTTTGGTCTAAACCAGCCTCTAGAAATCCCAGACTCCAGATGGCACACTATTACCATGGATTTTGTGTTTGACTTGCCCCAGTCTGCTAGTGGTCATGATGGCATCATGGTCATTGTGGATAAGCTTACTAAGTTTGTTTGTCTAGCTCCAGTCAGGAAATCTAGCACTTCTGAGGATATTGCTCGAGTTTTCATCTCTCATGTATTCCAGCATCACGGTTTTCCTAGAAACATCACTTCTGACAGAGTTGTACGATTCACTTCGTCATTCTGGAAGACCATGTGTAAACGCCTTGGTGTGCAACCCAGATTTTCAACTGCTTTTCACCCCCCGACAGATGGTCAAACGGAGCGAATGAATCGAGTCGTCGAAGAAGTGCTGAGGCATTTCATTGATGGAAACCATGTCACTTGGGAAGAACTCCTACCGGTTGTTGCTATGTCCATTAACAATGCCAAGACCAGTAAGACCAGGCACACCCCGTTCTACTTGAACTGTGGACGCAACCCGTATACCCCTTTGTCAATCGACATTCCAGACAAGCAAATTCCAGCTCTTGATTCAGTCTTCAGTGACCTGGATGACACTCTAGTTCAAGTTCAAAAGCTGTTACGAGCTGCGCAGGATCGCCAGTCGTCGTACGCTGACACGCGCTTCCGAACACCTCACACTTTTCAAGCAGGTGACCAAGTCCTTCTGTCAACACGAAACTTCAAGTTCCAGACCGGAGTTAAGAAACTTCATCCCAAGTATATTGGCCCAGTAACAATCATGAGTTTAACTTCTGGTGGCAATGCTGCTAAAGTGCAACTACCCGAGAATTACACTCGAGTACACCCAGTCTTTCACGTGTCACTCTTACGACCGTTCAAGCCCAGTACCAGTTCAAACCCAGTACCTGTCGAGCCTCAAGTCGTGGATGGTTTACCATTATACCAAGTCGAGTCACTCTTGTCGCACCGCATTCGACGAGTCGGCAAAAAGCGAGTCAAGCAAGTCCTAATCAAATGGCTTGGTTACGATGACACTCACAATTCATGGGAGCCACTCAAGAACCTGACTCCTGAATTACTCCTTGTCGCTCAAAAGCTTTTTGAGTAACCAGCACCAGTCCAGTAATTAAGGTCCATACCCCTAGTCCCAGATCGAGACCTAACTCTAAAACCAGTCAGATTTTTTTTAATTTCTGAAATCCTGTCTAGAATTCTTTTGAGATACGATACTGCCCGGCCTGGCAAGCTGCTCAGACTTCAAATCTTATTTGAGTTCAATCTAGATTCAGTCTTGAGAATTAATTTTCTATCTAGCCGGACAGTCAAGTACACAAGCAGAATTAATTTTTCTGATCTAGCCCATTCCAACGTAACTACAACGAGTTTCCAGTGTTTCAAGTTCAGAATTCGGTAAAACAAACTCTGCAACATTTCATGCTCCAGTACCACTGACGTTTACCTTCCACCGCGCTCGGCACGCAGCCAAGGGGGGAGGTATGTAATGGTCATGTAACCAGTACCCCAGAATTACCAGTCGCTGACGCGACATGCCTTACGTTATCGGCGCTTTCGCTCCATACGGAAGTTGCAGGGTCGCCTGGCAAGCCCAGACCAGAACCCTCACGGGTTAAACCCTGCACCTCCCATATAAGCGAGCTCTGCTAGTTATCGGGAAGTCTCAGACGAGATCAATCCATCAGGCTCGATACCTGACTGTCCCACTATCAAATCTCTAGTCTCCAGCAGTCTCCCCTCGTGAGCACCTAGTCCCCCCTCAGTCAACTCTCCGACTACTCGTCTACCCTCAACACCGTCCCGGACTCCCCTTCACGTTCCTCTACTAGTGAGTCCCTGTCTAGATATAAGAGTCCTGCCCCCTAGGGCCCCTAGGACCTCTTCAATACACGTAAGGGCATTATTGTCTATACTGCCCTGCTTCATTTGGTTTAGAGCTGTTCGATCCTTCCTGTCTTCCATGGCAGTGATGATTTGGGACCTACCGGTATCACGCTCCTACTATTGCCAAACGTCGCCACTGGCCAAACAGTCGCATCTGAACACTCAGATACACGTTGCTTGCTGTCGCTACTTGGTTTAGGACAAGGTACTCGCTTGCGCAATTGCTTGACACCCGGTCATGCTTATGCGCCTGCTTGCGACCATAGGTCAGGGCTAATCATCGGTACTCGCTTGCGGATTTGCTTGACACCCGGTCATGCTTATGCGCTTGCCTGCGACCTCCAGCGACGACCGTCGTACCTCATCAGCCATGTAGGCAGTTGCATGGCTGTAGGATTCGCAGTGCCCGTCCAGTATGTAAACTGCGTAATCTCGATGGGTGACTCGACTGGCAGGCTGAACTTCATCGTGAACTTCAGTGTGAGACTTTTTGAATGACCGGTCAGCGCAACAGCCAGTCTCGGCGACAGGAGCTTCTATCTAGCGAGTAGTTACTTCTATCGCAACGAGCCATGAGTGCTGAATTGGCATTTCGTTTTAATTCAATTTCGTAACGACGTGGTTTGAAGATGAAGGGAGTATGGAACCCAGATTCGGCACGCTCGGGATTCCGATTTTCCAGAATTTTTTGATTCCGTCCAGATTTTCGCCCTAGTTTTGGAAGTCCCTTGTGGCCGTCTCTTCCATCCAAATCAAAGAACGACGGTCAAAGCAATTCCCATCTGAACCCGTGGCGTAGACCTAAAGAGTTGTACCGCCTAAGCCAGATGCATCAACTTGATGGTGGGGCAACTCACGGAACCCGGTCATAAGCAATTATTAGATGTGCCCCGGAGTGCACACATTTGTTTTGAGGGAGAAGGAGAGATGGGTCAGCTGATGGGCATGAGAGGAGTTAATGCTGTCCGTCGAGCTAGGACCATTGACAAGCCGGTGAAAAGTAATTGCCGTGCATCGTCTTGGGACCACTGACCACAATAGGCCGAGTAGCCTCAACACCTTAGGGTAATGTCAAGACAATGTTGAGTTTCGAGACGTAGATTCTTACATGTCAAGACAGAGGTTTCTTTGCACGGAGATGAGGTGTTCCTAGAATCAGCCCGATATCTATACACCGCCCACGGGATCCTTGCGTGATTCGTCTTGGGTATTCCACTTCTAACGGCCCCGTTGTGACACGCTAATGGATTAAGGATTTTCCTCCTCTAGGTTGCGGATAGTGCTTTAAGCCATCCAGACTTTTTCGGCGAAATCTAGAACATGGCTTTGACCCAAACGGCAGTTTGTCTTCGCGTGTGTGTCACCATGCCATCTGATCTGGAGTTCTAATGCACTCTCACCGTAACTGGCCGAGATGAGCTCGCAGAGAGATGAAGATGTTCAGCTCACAACATGAATGCACTATCATGGTTCATGGTTGTATGTGCCGCATACGATATGCAGATCTTGCATATGCAGCACCGGCTGATTGATGGCTTATGATGTTAACACTTCCGGCTGCGGAGCGCGACAAGCGAGCGATTGCCTCACGCGTATTTTAGCGGCCTTAGCTTCATCATCTGGTGGATGAGTTTTGCAAAGCACATCAGTCCATCAGACCAGGTTGCGACAGAGTAACCAAGCCACAGCTTGGGTTTCGTACTAGGGTACACCCTCGCTCCAGGCAGAAGAGTCATTATCCCTGGCCTGCCCCGTCTGGTGAGATGGGGGGTGATATCGTGTACTATGTTGCACTTTATCCATTCATGGGTTGAGCATTGATTGCGTTCTACGCATTTGCTTGTAAAGATTTTGAGCATGCCTTCATGCATCGGTTCAACATCTATCCCATGGCCACGCTACCTAGGTTTTTGTACTTTTTCCGGAGTTGTCTTTAAGATTTATGCATAGCCTACACCACCGGTTACGTCAAGAGTTTAGAGGAGCATTAGTCGTTGGTTCCAGGGGAAAGGAAACTACAGTCCCGGGGGAAAGGAAATGACGGATTATGTTCAAGAAGACGAAGAAGACGAAGATGGAAATGAAGACGAGTAATTACGAGCTATTAGATGGTTGAAATGCTTACTACGGCGTGATGGAAGGTAGCATACCTATTGTTGTTAGGCTCCGATGTGCTCGATATGTTGACGTCCTTCTGTAGTTCCCATGACATGATATTTTACAAGCAAATAATTTTATGACTTTTGAGAAAATGAATTAGATGGCAGTTTGATAATTGTTTATGAATGAGTACGCCAGACTTCCGTCGACTGATCATCGTATGGTATTCTAGTTATTTTGCCACGAGCATGTTAGTTTTGGATTGCTCCGAGGGCGTCGCCTGTTTGAAAAGGGAGGAGAATGTAACAGAGCTGGCACGTCCTAAGTGCCATGCTAATGATAGATAGAGATGGTAGCTAGGATACCATGCTCTTAGGTTTGCTAGTTGTGTATTTCTCTGCACAGACTGAAGATGTTATCTTACGGGCGTATTCTAGTTAGAGGCTTACGGAAGGTAGCTTCGCCTCACTCTATTGTGTAAGCTGTAGGTAGCTAGGCTAGCTTTATTCCTTTGAGACACTTTCTTATCCGAATCTTGCGTGACTGTTTAATGGCCTGCCTTGGCCTTCTTATACTGAGACTCTGTTGATTCGTGATCTGGCTTATTGTATGCCGACTCTGTTGCTCTGCGATTGTATCGAGATGTGACCAGCGATTCTCCACCGTGTTCCCGACTCCCCGGTCTCTGCTTCCTCTCCCAGCATTGACAGATAAGAGATACACGTAAGGGCATTATTGTCTATACTGCCCTGCTTCACTCTAGCACCGTTCGGAGGACCTGCCCATCCCCGCTCTCTAAGTTAATCATGCACGCTGGGGCATTGAAAACAAGCATGCAGCGCGTCCTCCACATGGTCGCCGTCTCCCCTAGCCCAACATTGCAGGCAGCACCGTCTGTCACGCTACTGACCATTGCGCCGTCCTCTAGTGTCAGCCGTGCAGCCTTAAGTTCGTGTGCACGGGAGCACACTCCTTTCGGCTGGTGCGGCCCCTGGTTGGGTTGGGATGGGAGACGGCCAGGCAGCACGGAGATGTGTTGAAGAGACTCAGTGCTGGACAGCTTGGTAGTACAGAGATCTGTTGAAGAGACTCAGTGCTAGACGGCATAGCTGTAGGTGTAGACAGGCAGGTGAGTGTCATCATGTGGTAACGGACAGGTGCGTGCCAGCTTGTCAGTGTCGTTACACCTCTGGGCCCTGCTAAAAAGGCTCAGCCGCATGGGCGCCTGATTAGAGGGAACGAAACAAACACTAGGGGGCAGAAAAAAAGGGGGAAAGTGAATAAAAAGACAGACAAAAGGCTGGAAAAGAGAGACAAAGGAAGTTCCAGCCTATGAAAACATCTACGCTCCAAGGATATCTACCACGTCTTCCACAAAATTTAGGGCATCCCACCCAAGCCTGCCCCCGGTACAACTCGAACAAGTCTCTAGCACCCTTCGGAGGATCTGCCCAATGCCCATCTCCGCTCTCTTAGTAAGTTGAACTTGCACACTGGGGCCATGAAAGCATGCATGCAACGCGTTCTCCACATGCTCGCCGTCTCCCCTAGCCCTACATCGCTGGCAGCACCTACTGTCACGGTGCTGACCGATGCGCCGTCCTCTAGTGTCAGCAGTGCTGACGGTGCTGAGCCACAGCCTTAAGTTAGTGCGCACGCAAGCACACTCTCTTCGGCTGTTGCGGGCCCTGGACTGCCCCTGGACTCGGCCGCGTGGGCGCCGAAATGTTGGGACAAACAAAAGGAACTTAAGAGAAGAGGGAAATGGCAAGAAGGAGAAGAACAGAAGGGAGAAATAAATACCCCTCCCCCCAGAGGAAGGGCAGGCCGAAGTATTCCCGCCCCTGTCAAGCCTGCAACAAGAAAGCAAGAGAGGAACACAAGAAGGAGATCGAAAAAACTTTTCCCCAAGAAGGCAATAAAAGCAACAAACTAGGCTTCAACAATGCCTACCACGTCCTTAACAAAAGTCAGAGCCTCCCACCCAAGCCGGCCCTGGTGCAACTGTTGACAGTCCGTGGCGCCTGCCCAACCTCTCTCCCTAAGCCTCTCCTTCACGCTAGGGCACTGGAGGCAGACATGCAGCGCATCCTCCACATGCTCGCTATCTCCCGTTGCCCAACACTGTTGGCAACACCGTCCGTCACGCTGCTGCTGACCGCTGCGCCGTCCTGGAGTGTCAGCCGTGCTGACGGCGCCGAGCCGCAGCCCTAAGTTCGTGCGCACGCAAGCACACTCCCTTCGACTGGAGCGGCCCCTGGCCTGTCGCGCTCCACACACCCAAAACACGTCAGGCAATGACACTTCCTGTCATCCTACCTTCAGCTACAACAGCTGCCAAGCGACAGATGAAATCCGACGACGCGACCTACGCCTACGGCCCACCGGGTCCGCCGTAGGCGCTCCCGGTCCACCTACGCCTACGCCCCTCCCCGCTCCAACCTACACCTACGCGCCCGCCGTAGAATGAAACCAGGTGCGGTAGGCGGCGCAGACTTGTGTTCAGTGGCAGGATCTCTGGGGTCCTCTGTGCCAGCTGCATCTAGCTGCGCCCGCTCATATGCTGCATCAACTAGCGCTAGCACCTCTCTGACAGGCAGCGGCTGCAGGTCAGTTGCTGTCTGACGCAGTTTGGGATCAGTTGATCCCAGCTCCAGCTCCAGCAAGGCACCTAGCAAATTACTGCACCAATTGCACCCTCCGGTGCCCTGCCTGACAGCGAGTTGCATGTCGGCCGCCATGGCTGCCGCCATGAGTGGGCTGTCTTGCTGTGCTGCTGGTGCGACCGCTGCGTTGTAGAAGCGAAGTACATGCTGCCACCAACTTCGCTGTAACGGCTGGATCTGCAGATCCCTCATTACCCCCCAACTGGCAGCGGACGGAGGTAGCCCTGCAACCTGGCACAGATGCTGGAGGAAGTTGGACTGCATCTTGCTCCTGAGGCAATGCCGCCGCCTAAGGTGATCGGTGGCCCCACGCACCACATCAAGGCCATGCGGCGGCCATGGTGCAACGCGGTAGCAAAAGGCACCACTCTACCTTGCATGGCCTTCCTCATGCTGCCACTCTCATGCTGAATGATGCCCAAGAACTTGAAATCCTGGACACGCTTCAGCATTATCTTATCAGAGCCATACATGCAAGGATGGGCTGATTGCCGGCGCTGCGCAGCTAAGCGGCTGCCAAACTCCAAGTACTTCATCTCAAATCTCGTTCCTGCCATCCAGCCAGGTGGCCACGTCGCCTCCGTATCGCAGTTAATCCCCCTAATCCCCCTAATCCAATCATAAGCCATGATGTAGCTAAAATGTAGCTGAAGCACCCGGAAATAAAAAGTGTTCACACATTCCCCGCACCCCCTTGACGACAGGACGTGGCACCTCTAGCAGCAGGAGAGCGCATGCATCTTCAGCAGGCTACTGGGCAGCCACAGCTGAGGGCCGATGGGGGATCAAACTTGCCCCGATCATTGGCAGCTGGCCCAAGCAACGCTGCTGATTGCAGCAGAGGAGTACGTCCCTCGCGCAAACAACCGCTGCTCTTGTAGAGGAGGTCTGCATGGCCTTTAAAATGGCTTTGCTATATTTAACGACCATGCGAAATCGCTGCATGATTGCCCATGGACCACGCAACAGCCTCTGCATGATTGCACATGGACCATGCAACAGCCGTTGCATGATTAAACATGTACCATGCAACAGCCTCTGCATGATTGCAGATGGACCATGCAACAGCTGCTGCATGATTGCACATGGACCATGCAACAGCCGCTGTGTGATTGGACATGGATCATTTGAAAACCATGTGACATGGCTGATGGTGACGCGCTGCACCACGCGCACCTGGGAAGCACATTCCATATGTCCCTGGCAGGCAGCTGGGCGGCCACCACTGCATCAAACCTTGACTGGCTCGCAGGCCACGATGTAGCTGACATGTAGCCGAGGCACGCATGCCCTGTACCTGGTTGATGGCAATGCGTGGCAATACCGGCCATGCGCCATGCACAGTGTTGTCCACGTGCCATGCAAGAGAGCACATTCCCCTCACCTGGTTGATGGCCATGCGTGGCAATACCGGCAGCGCGTGGTTGTTGATCGCGGGCACGACCTCGATCGGGTTGTGGGAGGCACCGGGAGAGAAACTGATCTCAATGCGGAACCGCTCGGGAGCAGTGACGGACACGGTCTTGTTCTCATGCATCCTGAGGGCACATGTTCAGGATGAAGGGTTATGGATCGAGTCTCATGCATTTCGAGGAGCAGTGTCGCGACTGCAGTGTCTGCTTTAACATCATTAAAACCATCCTGTGGGACACGGGCTTAGGGTGAAGGGGTGACTGAAGGGTTTAGGGTTGATTCTCAGGCATCCATAATGGATCCCTAATGGACCCTGCACGAATCAGTCTTGTTTGAACGCCTACCCTAGATCTATATCTGGACTGGATCTGGACTCGATCTGAACCATGATCCCAGCTGGTAAGTTTCTTCCCGCATTCAACCTGCCCCCCCCCCCCCCTTTCTCGCAGCGTCCTCAGGTCTTCAACATGATGGGTGTGAGGCTGCCCCCCTCGACTTCCCGTAGCCCCTTAGCGATCTGTCCAGCAGGACCTGATCTGGATCTGGACTGGATATGTAGCGGATCTTCCCCCTGTTCCCCACTGGCAAGACATTCCCTTTTCGCTGAAACCCTGATCTGTATTGTTGAGGGTGTCCCCCCGCCCCCCCACCCCCCCCCCCAGCAGGAACCTCACCATGATGGGTGTGAGGCTGTCCCCCTCCATATCCAGCAGCCCCTTGGTGATCTGAGCCATGTACAAGGAGGCTACGTGTTAAGCAGATTTGAAGCATTGTGTGGAACTGGTGTGAAGCAGGTGTGACGACCGTTGAGCATCCGTTCTCCACAGTGCTAGATCTTGAGAAGGTTAGAAGGCTAGAAAAAGCCTGCAACGCCAACAAGAAACGTCAAGGCAAAAACCGAAAGACCTGAAGACCTGGCCCAAAGAAACGACCACCAGCTGAGGCTAAAGCGTCATGCGAGTGTTAAAATAGCACCTTCAGCCGGACAAAGACTATGACAGCAAAGGAACTGCAGGAAGCATGCGGGTGCAGTCTTGGACAGAGAGGGCGGGGGGCGTTGAAGTTGCCGAGTCGCCGCCGGATGCACATGCCTCCGCTGTGCTGCCACTAAGTGCAAACAACACCCTCAGGTTGGCTCAGGTTGGCATGGTCCCCTCCCTCAAAATCCAAGCCGTCTGGCAAGAGGGCATACCGCCGCCTCCGAGGCAGCCCATACTTGAGGGTTAGGCACCTGGGTGAATGGGTTGAACAACGACGGCATGGCATCATACACTGCTATGCCGCAGGAATCGGTAAGTATCCTTATGCCATTGATCATCCGCTCCTGCTCAGAGCCCTAATCAGGACGATGTGGGTCACCAGATCCGGCTGGGATCCAGCTGCTGAATGGAACATAAGGGTAAGCCTGACAGGAATGGCAGAGGACGTGTTCCAAATAAAGATGGTGGCAAAATCGCTGGCGGCGTGCGTGGCCTCCCCCTATGGTCTATTGGTCTGAACCCTCAGGACTAGGCTACCGGTAGATTCTCCTTGGAATGGCATCTTCATTTTGATTAATCTTCGTAATCTTCGCCCAGTCACTAGCTATCGAGAACAATGACCGACATTGACATGCCGCATGCAGCCCAAGACCTTCTGGTTCACATGGAGGGGCACAACAGCCAAGGGCGTGTCCGACTGCCTCATGCCCGTCGCGGTATTTGCGCTTCTGTTCGCGGCGCTGCATGCATTCCATTCATAGGATGCCGCGGATATCAATGAACCAACGGAAGATTTCAACGTCTCACAATTTCTCGAGGATCTGCCCGCAAGCAGCGTGGAGGTCGGAATGGCCCGCAAGAAGTGGCGGGTCAAGGGGCTGAGGGCCGGGGCAGCCGCGACACACTTCAAGAAAGAAAGAAAGCTACGCCCCGTGGGGGGCGTGAGTGTTAAGAAAACAGAGCAGCCTGGGCCGAAGCCACATCCGTGCCGTTGCCAATCCGTTACCGTGAGAAAGGCTTTTAAAATGACTATGGCAGAGGCCCTCAAAAGCTTGCATATGCGCCAGCCTCAATATTGGAGACCAACTCTGTAGAAAGATCAAGTATACTTGGTACCCTGATATTTGTCTCCCTATGCAGCCTCTAGTATGCATCCCGGTACTTGTTGTCAGCCGGTATGGTAATGGCGCGGTTGCGGCCCCAGCCCATGCAGCCACGCATTGTTCCTCAGTGTGCGCAGAATGTCGTGAGCGGGCTATCAGTCCTTCCAACTTGGATAGAGCGGCATGTTGTGGGTCGAGCGGTTCTCACGCTTCCTGCTTCAGCGGAGGAGTAGTCTTTCTTTCTTGTCCCCAGCTGCCCTCAGTGTGTTCACTTTTTGAACTGATAGTGCGACAGAGGCGGCTGCTAGCATTCCAGTTTCCAATCTCCTTTTTACCCTATTCTAAAATGTAAATACCGTACTACCATAGGTAGGTGCTTAAATGCTGCCAGGCCAGGGGTCCCAAGCAGGGCCCCTCTTGCCCTCTTCTTGTTTCCATGTTAAAATTTTGACTCAAGAAGAGGGCAACGGGGCCCTGCTTAGCCACTACATGCATCGCCAACCCACGTGTGTCGCATTGCCTGAGGCTGGGCCGTCTTCCCCGACACGACTAAACCGGGCCCCAACCCTTTATACCCCCCACCCCCCTGGGCACCTGGATGACGAGGTCCTTGTATGCGTTGCATGTAAACCACAACCAGGCGCACACTGGTCGCATTGCCTGAGGCCGCTTGTGTCTGTGTGCCTGACTGCAGCAGGCCGCCGCCAACGTGATCTGCTGCAAGGGATGGGCAATGGTTTCTTCAAGCCACGGGACCTGCAGCAGGTCTACATAAGCAGAGGTGACTAATTTTAGTCGGTCCTGGGTACAACTCGTACCGAAACACGGTGTTGATTATTGGTCTGTGAGTCGAGAGCAATGGCTCAGCCCCACTCTGGGTCCACCCCTATGGGGGGTGCCCCAAGCAAAGAGGTGGCAGCTAATGGTCTTTTTTTAAGGGATCTCCTTCATGGGAGACTGTAAAAAAAGTGTGCCTAGAAAAAAAAAGTGACTAAAAAAAATCGTGGGGATCTTCGCCACCTTCCCCGGGATCGTCCGCGACTCATGCAGTATTGGTGTCAGTCGCTTACAGCCTAGCACCGACGATACTGATGAAGCGGAGGTCGCGAGTTCGACACCTGCCGGTGGCAGAAAGAGTTGTTACAGACCATGCGTTATCGCACTGACAAGCCGATGGTTGTTCGCATCCGAAAGAAAACAACCCTGAAAAAGAGCGAAGGGTTCAAGAAAAAAATACACCAAAAGAAACCCGGGGAAGTAGGCGAAGATCCCCACGACTTTTTTTTGGGATCTCCTTCATGGGAGACTGTAAAAAAAGTGTGCCTAAAAAAAAAAGTGACTAAAAAAAAAAAAAAAAAAAAATCGTGGGGATCTTTGGCACCTTCCCCGGGTTTCTTTTGGTGTCTTTTATTTTCTTGAACCCTTCGCTCTTTTTCTGGGTTGTTTTCTTGAACCCTTCGCTCTTTTTCTGGATTGTTTCCACCGGCAGGTATCGAACTCGCGACCTCCGCTTGACAGTATCGTCGATGCTAGGCTGTAAGCGACTGGCACCAGTACGGCATTAGTCACAAACGATTACGTCGGGTGGGTGGCGGGCGAGAGGTGTCATCGCCGCGCGGCCCAAAAGCTTTTCGAATTCATGTCGCGTACACCCGACGTTGGGTGCAATAGAATCGCATTGCTAATGCGCTGCTTTTGATCGAGGCCGCGCTTGCGGCAGAACACTACGTCGCAACCCACCCCTGGCCTGTGCCTGCGGACCGTCATGAGCCGTCGCTTCGGCATAGTAGGTTTGGTGTGCGTGTTTGTGCTTTTTTTCTTTTTTTTGAACCCTTCGCTCTTTTTCAGGGTTGTTTTCTTTCGGGTGCGATCAACCATCGGCGTGTCAGTGCAATAACGCACGGTCTACTACAACTTTTTCTGACATCGGCAGGTATCGTACTCGCGACCTCCGCTTCATCAGTATCGTCGGTGCTAGGCTGTAAACGACTGACACCAGTACGGCATTAGTCACGGTCGATTACGTTGGGTGGGTGGCGGGCGAGAGGTGTCATCGCCGCGCGGCCAAAAAGCTTTCCGAATACATATCGCCTACACCCGACGTTGGATACAATGGAATCGCATTGCTAATGCGCTGCTTTTGATTGAGGCCGCGCTTGCAGTAGAACACTTCGTGGCAACCCACCCCAGGCCTGTGCCTGCGGAGCGTCGTGAGCCGTTGCTTCGGCATAGTAGGTTTGGTGACCGTCTTTGTTGTTTTTTTTGTTTTTTTAGTCACTTTTTTTTCTAGGCACCCTTTTTTTACAGTCTCCCATGAAGGAGATCCCTAAAAAAAAAAAACGCACACCAAACCTACTATGCCGAAGCGACGGCTCACGATGCTCCGCAGGCCAAGCCAGGGGTGGGTTGCCACGAAGTGTTCGATTCCTGCCGATGTCAGAAAAAGTTGTTGCAGACCGTGCGTTATCGCACTGACACGCCGATGGTTGTTCGCACCCGAAAGAAAATAACCCTGAAAAAGAGCGAAGGGTTCAAGAAAAGAAAATACACCAAAAGAAACCCGGGAAAGGTGGCAAAGACCATGATTTTTGCACATTACTTCAGCAACTAGGCCATTACCAACGTTCTGGAAAACCTCATGCATTCTGCCTGGCCCATCTGCTTGGACCGTCTGATTGAGACCTCTCATGGGAAAACAATACTCCTGCATCCCGGTGCCTGCGATCCCGATCTCAGTGGCCAGACCATTGGCATCGTTGACGCCTTCGCCAGCCCGAGCGCCCAGTCGGACCTCAACCTGTACCGCTCCAACTTTGGCCTGCCGGCTCTGACCCTTCAGCAGTACGATCAGACCGGGAACGCGATGAAGACCTCGCAGTCAAAGGAAGCCGGCTATGTGGCCTATGATAAGGGGTGGGCAGGTAAGACTGGAGGGGCTTGGATCAGGGTATATTTTAGCCCGTTTCAGCTACAAATCAGCTTTAAATCATCTACAAATCAGCTACAAATGAGCTACATCACGGTCCACGGCCGTGCGGGCCTGGCGCAGTAAGGTGCTTGCTGCTTGGGTAGATGCCTAGATACTGGCATCCTGCAATTAACAACCCGAGGGCATGCCTCTAGGGAAAGTGTGTGTCGCACCATAAAGCAGTAAACGTGCTAATATGGTAAATACCGTAAACTCCGGTCAGGACACCTTAGAGAGGTGTCCTCTACTCACAAATACGGTACATCACCGTACACTCATGCTCCTTGTACTACATACAAGAGCTTGTTAACAAGATAACTGTAACTGGAAGTCCCTAACTGGATATCTCTGCCTGGAAGTCTCCGCCTCTTGGGTACCGCCCCTACTACTTTACTCGCGATGTGCGCTTCAGGTCCGTGGCGGACTTCTTTCCTCACGGCAGTGACGGACGCCTACGGGCAGGCTCAGTGACTATTCACTGGCTGCGAGTGCTCAGCGAGTTAAGCGGCTAGCTGGTTATTTGTTTGTATAGCAATTGACTTAGGGAGCACAGGCCTTCTGGCCGTCTGGGCGCGATCCAGCTGGGCTATGTTAAGGTGCACTTACCGCGTGACACGCGGTGAGGGTGACGGGACGTAGACTGCGTACTTCTTCTTCAGCAGGGTCTCGGTTCTCTACTGGGGTACTTGTTTCCAGCTAGATCAGCTGAGGCTGAGCTAGTCTTGACTCGGGTTGAGGTACTGACTTATATGAAAGCTGCTGGTCTCGTAGACTGCCGGTGCTTGTTACAAATAGAGGTCTGCCCTTTAGAAAGGGACGAAGTAACTAGCCAAGGCAATTGCCGGGATACAGGGACCCGGCAGGCAGTCTGGAGAAGCTGCGGAGTCACCGAGGCCGCTAACTGCGGTCTAAACGGTTCTGTCACGTATACGGTAATATACCGTGACTGCTGTCGCACCATAAAGCAGTAAACGTGCTAATATGGTAAATACCGTAAACCCCTGTCAGGACACCTTAGAGAGGTGTCCTCTACTCACAAATACGGTACATCACCGTACACTCATGCTCCTTGTACTACATACAAGAGCTTGTTAACAAGATAACTGTAACTGGAAGTCCCTAACTGGATATCTCTGCCTGGAAGTCTCCGCCTCTTGGGTACCGCCCCTACTACTTGACTCGCCCCCCGCTCCCCAGCGTTAAGCCCTCCAGGCGTGCGCGGGGAGCCGGAAAAGGGGTGGTACTGAAATAAACTTCTGGAAAAATATGTACGTAGAAGCTTAAATCATCTGCCGTAAATCTGCCTGGTTCAGGCTTTCTGCAAATCTGCCTGGTTCAGGCCTTCTTCAAACAGAACTTGAAAAGAAAAAAACCACCGAGTTTCGGCTGAAGCGCAATGCGCGGCATCCTACAAATTCAAGCTGTTCAGCCCACTACTGGCTAGCAAACAGGGAAATTTCAAAGTTATCAGGTCAAGCTAAGAACAACCGCTGCTCTCGCCCAACTGCGCCATAGCCGCCTGGTCTTCCATGGCCACAGGAATTGTGCGCCGTAGCAGCGTGATCCGCCTCCTACTGTGCTATCATTGCCCGAGTTGACTAATTCTCCTCGCTCATCATTGTCATAACATATGTACTACCGTAGCCTTGCTGCTATGGTGTTGGGAGGAACAAAATTTTCCCTATGCTGCTGTGATAGCTTTAACTCCACTCCTGCATCTTCCGTCTTTGGTCCGCTGGCTGCCGGCCCACTGCCTGCTGGGTACTAGGACAAGCCGCGCTGCGTCTGCATTCCTGCTCTGTAGGCGCCTGCCCGCTCCTTGCCAGTTACGGCGTGGGTGACGTCACGTGCTCAAGTCTCGGTAAGCTCCTCAAGGGCTGACTCCTCTTCCTCCCTTGCTGCTTCTTTGGCCACCTTAGCCCTTCTTGTAACTGCTCTCGGGGTGACATTGGCCTCTCCCCGGCCAGTGGTGTACGAGATGTCGTACAATCCGTTCGCCATTGGTCTTGCGATGCCCCGCTCCATTTGCCTTGTTGCTGGGTTGGTGGCCATGACTTCCACCTCAGGCCTGTCCATGACGTTGGCCTCCTGAGCTGTCCTGGCAGCCGCTCTGGCTGCTGGGCTCGGCCGCCCCTGGACCTGCAGACTGCGATCTTCTGCAGCGGATCCTGGCCTTGCCGCTGGCTCAACTCCCTTGTCATCAGGCGCGCAAGTTGGGCACAACCACTCGCCCTCAGGCACCTCTTCGAGTACTGGTACCAAGCAATCCATGTGCCAACCTGTATTGCAGGCATCACACAAAAGCATCACCTCTCCGCGGTCGGGCAGCTGGCACACCTCGCATGACAGGCTGTTATTGGGTCTGGTTCCACTGAAATCAACCACTCCCGTGAGGTTGGGCAAGTGGCATGGAGAACAATTGACTGCATTCTCTGTAACTGTGAGGCCATCTGCCCCCTCCAACACCACGGTTCCCGTTGCCCCCAGTGTTTTTACCCTGAGGATCTCAGGCCTGGCCTTGGGATCGAGGCTGCGTCGCTCTGATGAATACTTCACATACACGTAATCTCCCTCTGCAAAACGCCTGACCTGGGGAACATACCCTCCCCCACGAATGCGTGCATATCGCAGCTTGTCGCGGTGCTGCGCAATCTTTAGATGCTCACCCGCGACTGGCAGAGCCTCTTTGATCCTGGCCACTCTGGCCAAGAGCAGGTCTGCTGCCTCCTCTGCTGAGGCCACCTTGGCTGTGCTCCAGAGGTCCGCCCCCACCCTGGAGGGGAAGGTGGGTCTCTGCCCGAACAGCACCTCGTACGGCGCCATGCGCGTGGCCTGCTGCGGCGAGCATCGGAAGCCTAGGGCTACCCAGGGCACCATCTTGTCCCAGGACTCGTCGCTGCTGCCCTCCTTGCAGCACTTGCGCAGGCCTGCCTTGAGGGTCTGGACAGCCCTCTCTGATAGCCCGTCTGCCTGGGGGTGGTTGGCAGAAGTGGTGCGGTGGTCAATGAAGCAGTCCAACAACATGTCCTGAAATTCACCCTGGAACTCTGTCCCCTGGTCTGTCACCACTTCTGCGCATCCCCCGAATCGCGCCACAACATTTTGAAAGAACGCTAAGGCCGTCACATCAGACGCCTTGCTTGGAATGGGGATCAACTCCACCCACTTGGAGTAATGCTCCACACAAACCATCACAAACCGATTGCCCCTGGAAGTGGTCGTAAATGGTCCACACAGGTCCACTCCCCACCGGAAAAACAACCCCTCAATGGGTAGTGGGTGCAGGTTGGGCTGTATATGATTGAATGTGGACGCCCTGGCCCTGTCACACACACCACATTCCTGCACTGCCTTCTTGACTGCTGCTCTGAGTCCCCGCCACCAATGCTGCTGCATGACCATGAAGGCCGTGCGGTGGCTGCCAAAATGGCCTGTACCGGCATGGGCTGTCTGGATCACTGCAAGCCTGTCCTCTGGCCTGGGCACCACACAACGTCTACCGTCGGGCATGAGTCTCATCAGTACTCCTCCCCTCTCTGATTCCCACTGGAATGGCGCAGCTCTGCGCTGTATTCTGGTCTGTTCTCCTAGCTCTGTTCCCGGGACAAATGCCTTCTCACGGAGAAACCTCAATACAGGTTCATCTGCCCACACATCAACCCTGACCGATGGTCCTGCATGGCATCCTGGCGGGTCCTTCTCACCCTCCGTGTCTCTGGTCACCATGATTTCAACCTCAACTTGTTCCTCAGGCGTGTTCCCACCTGGTTCTTGTGCCGCGTCGGCCCAGTCTGCCGCAGCCGAATCTCCCAGGCACTGCCTGTATGACGCGGCCACTTCTCCGCTGCCCGAGCATGCGTTTCCTGCAGTAGCAAGGGCATAGTGGCTGGACATTAAAGTTGCACCCATCACCGGGTCCTTGTCCGGGCCTGGCAGCCTTGCCCTGCGTTTCAATTCTTCTGGCATGATTTTAGCACACTCAAGTGCCACATTGAGCCATGCACCCAGTGCCCATGAATCCATGCACCTGCCCAAGGCTGCCCTCCTGGCTGCCTCTGGGATATCTGGGCGCGGCAATGTGGACCCCACAGCGTACCCCATAGCTCGCTCACGCTCGTTTGCATTGGGCTCCTGCAAGTCCCCCATGGGCCTGTACACCATCCCATTTTGCCCGTTCCTAAAAGAATATGATGAGGGCGTGGCCATCAGACATGGCAGCACCTTCCTGGGCTGGCCAGTTACGTTGATGCGGTACCCCCCATTGTCCGGACACGAGACTACCTGGGCCTTGCTGCCCTTGTCCAGAATGTCGTCTACTATCCCCTCGTGGGGTCTGGTCGACGCACGAATCACAAACTCAATATCTGCTGCAGGGGCGATATTCCCCCAATAGTTGCGGGTGCGGTGGGCGTAAGACCCCACCTGCGCTGCGTCAAACAACGCCGGTGTCCCCAGAATCCTGCACACCTCCTGAAAAGCCTCAACACTGGCCTTCACACTCTTTTGATTCAATTGCATTGCCACATTCTCAATCAGGTACGCTGGCGGCTTAGACCCCTGCAGTAACTGTAGTGTACCCAACAGCTTGACTAATGGGAAGAAAGACTTGCTTCTCTCTCCCTCGAGCCCCCGCCCCTTGCCTGCTGACGAGAGGTCCTGGCACTCCCAGCCTGCTACCATGAACCACTGGCGCCCATCCTGGGCGCCCGCCTCCTTGAGGTGCTCCGCCGTAATGGCGTACACCTCTTGGGGCAACGCTCTGAAAGCCTTATCAAACGCTTTGACTGGAAGTAACTGAGGGTATCTCCTGTGTAACTGCAACAGGCGACCCCCTGCGATCTCTCTGACTTCCTCACTGATATCAGCATACAAGTACTGCACCACTGGGATACCCGCCCTGAGCACCATTTCCAGTCCTGAGCACATACCTCCAAAGGGCTCGAAAAGGACGACTCCCTTGGTTTCCATGGCCCTCACCGCCCCACTCTCCAGGCAAGCTGTGTCCAGGCCTGCGTGTGAATGAGGGGGTGTTGCCCTAGGCAGGTCAGCAAGAACATCACTGATCATTGTCCTGGCCCGCTTCCTGTTGCTGAATGCCTGTTCTGCTGTGCTGACAGGCTGCGCTTGCTCATCATCGTCAGTGGCGGCAGAGGATATCTCCTGCCCCACCTGTGCTGTCACGCAAGCTGCCTCTGCAGCTCGCAACACCTGTACTCTCCTTCTGCCCTCCTGCGCCATGCGCACTATCTGGTCTGCATGCCACTGGTTCACTCTGCCCAACCCCGTGAGCAAAGCTACTTGTTTCCCACCTGCCTCCTTCTGGACTGCTGGCTCGGGAGCGGCTGTGTCGAGCCTGGCCCCTGTGCGGTCAGCTGAGGATGGGAGCGGCGACCTGGACGGGATGTCCGCATTCTGGTGGCATGCCCCTGAGCGGTGGACAATGGTAATGTCGAGCTCTTGAAGCATGAGAGCCCACCTAGCATGCTGGCCCACCAACGTCTGATTGTCCATGAGGTAAGTGAGCGGCTCATGGTCAGTGATGAGATGCACCTTGCACCCAAACAGCATGTGGCGGTATGTGCGTGCTGCATACACTGCAGCCAGCATCTCCCCCTGGAACGAGGAATAGTTCCTCTCGCTCTTGTTCAGGGATCTGGACGTGCATGCCACCATATATTCCCTCCCGTTGTCGTCACACTGTCCTAGCACGGCGCCTATGCCCTGCTTAGAGAAATCTGTGTACAACAAGAATGGCCTTGGCGGCCCCTTGCCGTCTGGCCCTGTCCCGCTGTAATCTGGTCTGCGCAGGACTCTTCCGCCCTCGCACATCTCTGTTTTGATCAACTGGAACGCCTGCGACTGCTCTGGCCCCCACACAAACGGGATCCCCTTGACCAGCAATGCATTGATGCATGCTGCCTTTTTCGAGAAGTCCGGGACGTAGCACCGGTAGAAATTCAAGAATCCCATGACCTCCTGAATGTTTTTCACCGATGTGGGCTCTGGCAGCGCCATAACTGCTGCTATCTTGACTGCGTGCGGCGTGAGCCCCTGGGCCGACACATTGTGACCTAGGTACTCTACTGTTGCACACCCAAACAGGGACTTGTCGGGGTGCGCCCTTAATCCTACACTGTGGAGCATGTCCAACATCAGCTCCACATGCCTGATGTGTTCTGCCGGCGTGTCACTGTACACTAGCAGATCGTCAATGAATGCCACGCAGAACGCACTCGGGCCTGCCCTGGCAATCTCCTCTTCCATCATACGCTGAAAGAAGGGAGGCCCATTGCGCAACCCGAAGTTGAGCTTTGTGTACATCCAAAGCTCAGGTCCCATCCAGAAAGCTGTCTTAGGCTGGTCCTCGACCTTTATAGGGATCTGCATGAACCCCGACCGGAGATCAACCTTGCTGAATATCTTGGCAGTTCCCAGGTTCTGAAAAATAGTCTCCATCCTGGGGATTGCAAACTCCTGCTTAGCTGTACGCAGGTTTAACCTGCGCATATCGTGCGCTATCCTGTGGTCAGTCCACTCCCCAGTTTCAGCGCTCTTCTTGGCTGCTACTACTGAATTGGCCGCAAACTTGATAGGCCCCCCCTGGGGCACCTTGACTATGATGCCTGCCTCAATCATCGGCTGACACTTTTCCTTAAAAATCGCCGCCTTAGGCGGTGGCATATCCCTGGACTTCTGAAAGCACGAACTGACCTCGTCTTCTAAAGCCAGCGTAAACTCACCCTGCGAGCCGCAGTAGCCTGGTAGATCCTCCATGGAGTAAGCGAACGCTCCTTGGCGATCCCGGAGGCTCTGCTCCAGGCTCTCCTGCTGCTCCGCAGTGAAGTCGGGGTGCTGGCCCAGCAGCCACCCCTCCTTGGTCTTGACGTACTCCGCGGGCGGCTCCACTACTCCCCCCGGCTGGAACATGTCGATCATCTCAGCCGCCTGCGGGTCGTCCTCCGCGGGCGGCTCTTCCCTGCCAGTGGTGTTGCCGCTGTGCCAGCTCTCCTGCTGGCTGCAGGCACCCCTCCTGCTGGCACCCCCCGTGGGAATGACTGCTGGCGGGCGCAACCATCCAGACGACAGCTTCGCTGCTGCCTCTTGTCCCGACACGAAAGCCCCTTGGCCTGCTGTAAATCCTCCTCCTCGCACCCCCTGCTCGGTGGCTCGCGCCCCCGGCACACACACCGACAGCAGGAGCCACACCAGTATCAGCTGGAGCGTCCCCGTAAGGATCCCCTTAAATGCTGTACAGGTGAGGAGTCCTCTGCAAGCTGGCATCTTCCACGTGGGTTGCTGCTGTAGGTGCTCTGTGGGCTGTACGCATGGTTCTGCACTCTGCGCTGGCCTCTGCTGCCCTCTGGCCCATGTGATCTCCAGGTCTACCTGGCTGATCCTGAGTGGCAGGACTGGGCAGTCCATTCCTGGCCTGCTGCCGCGGTTCCTGTCCTCGGCTGCCCTCTGCGCATTTCCTGCGCGCCGCCTAGCCTTCTTTGACTTTTTCCCCGCAGGTCGGCAGTGTCAGCCCAAACCGCACCGGCCCTCTCTGGCCCTGCTCCTGGGATCTGTCCTGTGCTGCCCTGTGCCAGCCGCTCCTGCCTGTGAGTAGCGCGCTGCACAGCCTTGCTGCTGCCTGCGCCTGCAGGCTCTCCTGGCCCATGGCCCTGTCGCATGATTTCCTGCGCGCTGTCGGCCTGCCTAAGGTCCGTCCCCTTGCTGGTTCGGTATTGGCTGCTGCGACTCATTGACGGCTGCTGGGCGGTCACTCCCTGTGCCTCCATCGTTTTGAGGGCTGAAACTCTCTCCGTCAGCTCCTCCTGTAGCTCCCTGACTGCCCTGCTGTAACCTCCCATCCTGGGGTTCGGATCGGGCTGTGGCAGCATTCTGAGTCGGAACAGCAGGCTAGCCTCCTGGCTTGCCTCTTGCTGCCCCATTTCCTGCCTTCTTAGCACGTCCAGTTGATCCACAAAGTTCCTGAGCACTGCCACCCAGCGTCCTGTGCTATATGCTGCCGGGTCACCCCAGGGCTCCTTTGCTGCCTGTGCTGGTGGGCTGATCTGGACGCCCCCTGGGCGCCTGCTGCTTACCTCGCCTGCTGCTGCTCCATGGAGATTGCAAGCGTGCTGGTCCGCTGCCTGCCGCGGGCTGACCCCCACTGCAACCTGGTGTGCCTTCTCTTCCAGGGTGATCACGTTACTGAGCTCTATAGCGGCCCGCCTGCTTCTGCGCTCCTGCATTGCTGCTTGCTCCTGAAGGACGCTGCGCATCCGCGCTCGCCGCAGCTGTGGCAGCTCTTCCACCAGGTCGTACCTTGGGCTCCCTGGTCCCGGGTCGCTGTTGGAAGGCATATAATTGTCCTCTGTATCTCGAGCCTCTGCTCTGGCGACGCTATCCTGGTCCGGGGGCATGGCTCCTCCCTCGTACCACTCCTCATCTGACTCAGTGATCTCTACCAGCGGTGGTGGACCCTCCGACAAGTTGTCGCTGAACTCCGGGTTTCTGCTGTCCACGTCCTCCGTGAGCTGGTTGCTGGCATTGTCTTGGGGTGCCCGGGGCTCTGCCCGTCCCCTAGGCTCAGCTTCTAGTGCTGACGGCTCCAAGGCGTCCACGGGCTCAGGCAATTCCCATGAGGATGCAGCTGCCCCGAATGTGGTGACGAATGCTGCTTGGGTCCATGCTGGCTCCTCTTCCAGGATAGGGCCGTCGGTGGCAGCCGTGGGTTCCTCCAAGACGGGACTGCGCCTGCCCACCAGCCCGCGTCCTAACCTTGGTTGGTCCCCCAGGGCTGCCAATTCCTCCTCAATGCCGGCCTCCCCTGCTCCTCTGAACAGGGGATGCAACGTGCGCACCCCTGCCGGATGCGCTTGTCTCCACAACTGCACTGTGATGACGTCTGCTTGCCAATAGGGTAGCATGCTGCTTGCCCTATTGTCGTGCCACGCTCTCCTCTCCTGACGCACCCACTGGAGCACGCTTGCTTCCAGCTGTTCCACTGCGAACGGTGAGCGCGCAAGTTCCTCCTCTCCTTCCCACATGGCTCCCGACGCTGGCGTCCTTAGTGGCCCGTAAGGCCAGGTGGGACAGGCTGTTATGGCAAGAGGGGCCCACTGCCCTTCTACGCCCCACACGTGCTGCATGGCCGCTGACAGCTGTCCTGGGAGCAGGGCTCGCTGCAGCGCCAGAAGCATGAGTGTCCACGCTGTAGGATCTGCACCCCTGGCGTGTGTGTAGGCATGGAACTCTGCCTCATCCACCGATGCGCATTTAGTGATTGCCACGTCGCCTTGGTGCCTTGCAAACAGGTAGACGGGCCTGTCGTCCTGAGTGGCATGCATGTGGATCCATGCTGCTGACGCAGGTAGCTCCCCCTCTTCCACCTCCTCGTAGTAGTAAGTTACTAGCTGTTGGACCGGGATGGCCGACCTGGCCTCCCCGGGTGCCGCCCCCCATGGCACGGCCTGTCTTGCGACCATCCTGGGAATGATGATGGACGCCTCAATGGTCGCCTCGCACCGCCTTGGCCTGCCAGGATGGCACAGCCCTTCCTCGGCTGGGGCTGGCACTGCTGTTCCCTCTGACCCTGCGTACTCGCCCATGGCTTGCACTGGCACATAGAATGCGCGGTCTCTGAGAGCCACGCTCCCCATCAGCTGACGCACGCAGTCCTGCGCCCATGGTGATCGCATGAACCCGGGCTGCGCGCCCTGCCACAGCCCTTCTGTGCGCGCGCTGTTGGGCATGTCTGGGTGCTCCCTGGCTGCCGCCTCCACCGCCGTGATGCCCTCTGCGACTGCCAGAGCCACCATTTCATGTACGCAGCTTGCATAGATGGGGTGCCGCCCCCATCTGCGCTCCATGTAACTGGGCATGTTTGTGCTGGGCCGTATGTACCCTTTGAGTGCTGCCAACAGTAACACCGCAGTCACTGCATCCCCCGGGAAGATCATCCGGGCTACCGCCTGGCTGGCTGCCCGCCTGTTTGTGCACATCTGCACGCCGCCTTCCCGGAGCCTGTGGTTTTGCACCCTACACAGCCCGTCCAAGCAATCTGCTGGCATGGTGAGCATGGCCATGGAGGTGGACGCCTCTGGCATCTCTTCCCCCAGGCGGTAATACTGCACAAAGGGCTCGCTCTCTGGTGGAGCTGGCGGATACGGCTCTATGTGGGTTCGTTCTCTGCTGTAAGATCTCTCTCTGCTGAAGGGCTGGTCAAGCTGGCTGTTCCCGCCCCTTGCGCCAGACCTCCCTCCCCTCTCACTGCTGTGCTGCGTCTCTTCGTCCTTGTCTACTCCTCCCCAAGCGTTGCACCTGGAGGTAGTGCTTTTGTGGGTCCTAACGGGCCCCGCCAGATCGTCCCGCTGGCTCCCTGCTGCAGCCCCTCTGGCTGCTGGGCCTCGGTACACCATGCTGGTCGGCTCCATGGTCCCGGCGGCTGCTCCCGCTACCCCTCTGCCTGTGCCTTGCTTGCCCTCCGGTGTACCTGGACATAACATGGCAAACTCTGCCTCACGCAATGGTGACGGTTCTCTAGGTTCATATCTGCCTGCTGACAAGATGGAACCGGAATCGGTCTCCCACCCTTCTTCACTGTGCTGGGGTACCGCCTCCCGCTCGCGTCTCTCAAACTCATCCCACTGTGCATCATACTTGTCCCATTCCCTGTCTAGGAACCTCTGCATCAGATTTGGCCATCCTACACACGGAGCTGGGGATCCTCTGGAGATCCCTCAAGAATTCCATCGCATGTGTTACGGATCTGGCCGACCCTGCAGGCATAGTCCCATAATGGTTCATGGCCAACGCTTCTACAGCCATCGCCCAGTGGTTGACCTGACTGGCTACCTGCCCTTCTGGCACCCTCTGGGGAGCCACCTGAACTGGTCCTGCATGACTGACCTCAGCCTGGTAGGCACCCCTGTCCTGGCTAATTTCCATGTGGCCTGTCATGAAGCACGTGTGGCCTCCTGTCCCATCCCACCTTGGCTGCTCGCCCTGTTCTGGTGGTTCCAGTTGCGCTGGCGGTCCTGGCCACGCGCTTGGGCCTGCTGCTGCCTGCTGGAAGTCCCCTGCGCGGGGAGTCCCCATGGCTGTCTCGAAGTTCCTGCGCCGGCTCCCTATGGGTACCCCCTGGCCCCTGCCTGGTCCCCAGGCTCCATAGCTCCGCGCCGGGCCTGCAGGTGCCCCTGGCCTGTCGCTTGTCGGCACGGCCTGCTCCGGGTTGGTGCACTCGTTGGCAAAGTGCCCAGGCTGGCCGCACTTGAAGCACAATCCACCATGGCGTGGTCCTAGGTTACGCCGAGGCTCTGCCACCCCGCTGCCCCCTGCCAGGGCTCTGTCTGTCGGACTGGGGCCTGGGCCTCGCTGGTGCTCCTGCCCCTGCCTGTAAGGCCTGGCAAACTCCTCAGGGCGCCGTTCCCTGGATCTGCCCCTGGGCTGGTCCCTGCTGGGTGACCGCTGCCTGCGGTCCCTGCTCCTCTCCTCACTGTTGCTGCGCTGCGCCGCGCCTTGCCGCTGGGTCCTGGCTGCCGGCGTTGGCACCGTCCCGTGGCGCTTCTCACTGATGGCCCTTTGCGCGCTTCTGTTGCGCTGTCGGAGTCTTCTGTTCCCTGAGCCGCTCTCGTCGCTGCTAGAAGAACCGCGCTGCTGCTGTTCTCCCTGCGGCTCCCCCATGCCGGAAGGCTCGATCTCCATGTCTGGTAACGGGGACGGGGTCTCCATCATTTCCCTGAAGTCCTTCGCCATTGCTGGGTCCAATTCAACTGGGAGCGGCTGCCCGTGGTTTGGCAACCCCCCCAAGTGTTGTGTTCCCAGGGTCTCCTGCAGCTTGACCAGCTCATCTGCCCGCAGGATGTACTGCCGATGAACCTCTGCCATGGCCTGCTGAGCATCCTGGATGCTCTTCCACCCCGCCAGCTGGCCTTTCAGGTAATCCACGATTCCCGCTGCCTGCTTCCACATCTGATGTTCTCTCCACCTGAGAGCTTTTTTCAGCCCGTCAACTTGCCCGGTCAGCCTGCCGATGTGCCCGTCTTGCGGGCTGGTCCCTGGCTCTGGAACCTTTTCTACGCTGCACTCCCCTTCCTCCTCTTCTTCCTGCGCTTCGTCATTGCTGCTGCTTGCTGGTTGCGCAGGAGGCCTTGCTGCCCTTGGCTGCCCCTGCAGCTGCCGCTGTTGCGCCTGCCTACCCTCGCCGTCGCTGGCCTGTTGCACACTAGGCCCTGCCACCTGCGGGTCCTTTCTCAGCTGCTGCTGCTGCTGCTGTTGCGCCTGCCTGCCAGTGCCGTCGCTGGCCTGTTGCACCCTAGGCCCTGCCACCTGCGGTTGCCTTTGCAGCTGCTGCTGCTGCTGCTGTTGCGCCTGCCTGCCAGTGCCGTCGCTGGCCTGTTGCACCCTAGGCCCTGCCACCTGCGGTTGCCTTTGCAGCTGCTGCTGCTGCTGCTGCTGCTCTCCCCTGCTGCGCGCCGAATTTGACTGTGCAGCTCTGTCGGCTGCAGCTGTGCCAAATCTCCTCTGCTGCGCTGCAGGCGGCACTGCCTGCACTGCAGGCGTTGTCTCAGGGGTCCGCGAAAGGACTTGAATCCTCCTCTCACACTCCTCCGCCGAGTGCACATCTGGCTTTCCGCACAAGGCGCACGGGTGGCTGGGGCATGCTGGCATGAAGCCCCTGATGATCTCTCTCCCATTGTCGGAGATTCCCGTGGCTCTGCGCGCTCTTGTCACCTCCTCTGAGGTTGCTGCGGCGGCCTCTGCCACTGTTGCCTCGATTGGCACCAGCCTGTGTCTTTGTAGCCTGGGGTGTACCTGGTTGCTGGGTCCTGCGTCCTGTCCAGCTCTCATAGCGGCACCTGCGTGTGTGGCCATGGAATGCTGTAAGAGCGGTTCGTGCTCTGTTTCGACTGTTGCAGCTGGCCACCCCTCTCTTTCTGCGAATCCACACTGAATTCCTGCCCATGCCACTGCTGCTGCCTGGTACCCCCCCTGCTGGAGATGCCCGCATTAGTGGCAGCGTAAGGTCCCTGACCCCTTGCGCTCTCTGTGGGCCCTCTCTGGGTCGTAAGGTCAGCCTTCATGCTGCCTCTAAGACCCCGTTATACTTGAGGAACTCCGGGTTCCCTACCAAGTGCTCATATGCGTCCGGTGGTGTCTTAACGACTCTGACCACCGTGGGCTCCATAATGGCATTGGGCCCTCCGTATCCGTACACCACATAAATGAACAGTACTCCATACAGATCTGCCCCTGCATTGTCTGTGGTACGTATCTTTTCATCCGTACGCACCAGCTCCGCCCCCATGGCAACTAATTGCTCTGCAATATTGACAGTGATGACATGGCACGTGCATGCGGAGTCCATGAGTGCTTTCTGAGCCACCAGGACCTTCCCTTTGACCATAAGTCCCACACACTGCTCCAGGTTGCTTCTGTCATTTTTGAAATACTGCAGCTTGGGTGCAGCTGTCACCGTTCTACCCTCTGGCCTGGTGTTACTGGTCTCACCCTTGTAGTCGTAGTTGTCTGCTCCCATGGGCATCGTGGTGAAAGACAGCGCTGAGAGCCTCTCGTTCAGCTTGAACACCTGTAGGCGGATGTCGGACATATCGTCAGCTAGTTTACTCAATACCAGCCTCTTTGCCCCCTTCCTGGAGGAAGGTTCCACGCATCCTGGCACTGGTTCCTCCTCCTGAAAAGGTTCTGGACTTAGGACGGGCGTTATGAACCGCCTGTTTGAAACCCGCAGGCTTGGGTACCAGCCCAACCTGCGTCATGAGTGCTACGGACTCGCTGAGCATCTCTGCCATGGTCTGGTGCCAGCCTTCTGGCTCAGCCTGCACCGTTGCATTGCTGAGATGCGACACGTGGGCTGCCTGCTGCGCCTGACCTCCCTGGCCAGGTCCAGGCCTAGGATACTGCCTGTTGTTCTGATTCCTGTCATACGGCCGGCCTGCAGCCTGTCCCTGCTGCGGCCTTGGCGGTAGGGGGTACTGCTGTTGCTGCGGATACTGCTGTTGCGGCTGTCTGGCCGGTCCAGGAGTGATGTCTGTAACCAGGGGCATAGGCCTGCGCTCATCCCTTGCCCTGGGCGTCCTGCAATCCCTGGCTAGGTGCGTCGTGCTACCACACTGGTAGCATGCTTTGGCTGCGCCTGAGGCCCCCTCAGCGTTGTAATGTGCCGTCCCCGTTTGGTCCGCCCAGGTAACTCCTCTGGGTTTACCATCCATCCGTGACTGTGGTACTGCTGCTGAGCCTGCGGGGTGCACAATTCCATCAAGGCGTGTCCGCATCTCCCACTGTCCTGCTCTCTCTTTTCTGCCCCTGTTGGGTTGTGCCTCTCCCTGGCCAGGCCCGCTGTTGGTTATCTGCCTGAAGCCGGTTCCTCCCAGGTCACCCATTTCCAGGGCAAACCTCTCCCACAGCACCACCTGCTGCGTGAGTACTGCGATCTGGTCTTCATCGCTCATGCTGAGGTACCCTGGCACCGTCATTACGAACTTGCTCAGCTTGGCTCTAGCAACCGCTGGGAGTCCGTCATGGAACATGCGCGAGACCGAGTGGCTTCTGCCGAAGTGATCTACTGCATCCCTTGAGATCTGCAGCAACTCTGCCGTTGTCAGCACTCTGTGAGCAAATGCTTCCACCGTCTCCTCTGGCTTGACGTCCGGGTCTAGAGTAGTCTTTACTCCTAGCCTGAGGTTGGTGATGGCCGTCCTCTCCTCTGAAGTTGGCTTTCCCACCTCCTCCTGGACCACCCTGATCCACAAAGTGAGTAGCGAAGCTTCGCAACCCTGCTCCTCTGCTGGGGCTATCCACAGCTGCCCGATCCGCTCCACCTCTCTGGCAATTCTGTTTCCTGCGTGGGGCGCTGCCCTGATGGCTGCCATCAGCGGCCTCATGCTGGCCGGCTTGCTGTCCCACAGCTTGACCAGCGACTTGATCAGCAACGTCATAGCTGACGGCGACTGGCACGATCCAGCTATTTCACCTGCCACCACAGCCAATGCTGGCTGGTCATCCGACATTGCTAACCTGTTGTGTGATCCCCAGTATCCACACGCCTGGCAATACTTCTTGGCTGCAACTGCGCCTGGGTGTGACATATCCAGGACTGGTACGTTGCCTTGGATGGCTGGGATCTTGGCTACCTTGGCTACCCCTGCCAACTGCAGTACCATCTGCTGCTGCAGCTGCAGGTTCACCCTCGCCTGCTCCCGATCGAGCCTTTTCATTTCCTGGTCGCTGGACTCCTGTCTGGCCCCCGGCCTGCGTCTGTCCGCTCCTCCTGGTCCCGAATCTACTGACTCTGACCGTGACCCAGGTCCTCCACTGCCGCCCCTCGATGGGCTGCGGCCTGAATGATACCTGTCATGTCTGTTATAATCCTCATCCTGATCGTGAGCGTCTCGTGATGGCTGTCTGCCCGCTCTGCCTGCCGAGCTTCTACTTCCTTCAGGTGGCGGTCGTTCTGATTCGCTTCTGCCTGGTCTGCTGTCAGATCCAGGCCTCCAAGACTGTGCTCTACCGGGCTCTGCCTGTCCCCTGGGCAGTTCCTGGTCTTGCCATTCCTGCCGCACTCCTCTGCTGTGTTCCGCTGGTCCCCTGGATTGCTCCTGGCTCTGCTGGCTTGGCTGTTCCCTGCCCTCTGCCTGTCCTCTGGGCGGCTCTTGGCTATGCTGGTGAGGCTGTTCCCTGGAGTATGCCTGCCCCCTGGGCGGCTCCTGGCTCTGCCGACCTGGCTGCGTCCCGCCTGTGTAATTCCTGGCATAGGAATCAGACTGTGTTTCCTCTCTGGCCTCCTGTATTTTTGGACCACTGCTCCGTGCGCTGCCTGCAGGATCATTCCTCCTGGCTCCCCTTGCTGTGCCTGACTGCCTGTTCCTCAGGAATTCCTTGATGTAATCCACCTGGGTTTCCTGGTATGCGTTCTCTTTGTCCTCGACTATGCGTAGCAACTCATAAGACTCTTGCCTGCTTGCTCTGCGTGTTGCTGTGCTTTGCTCTGCCATCCTAGCGAGTGATCGGCTAGTCAATTCCGCCCTTTCACTGGCGGCTGGACTGCTGGCTCTGGGCGCTTCCCTGCCCCTTGGCCGTCCTCTGAGGCTGGGCTCGCTGCTGACCTCGAAAGCTGCAGATCTGAGTGTTGGTGTTGGCGCGGCTCCCGCCTGCTGCTGCCACCTTTGCACCTCCCTGAGCCCCTCAGGCCGCTGCACCTCTGTTTCAAATCCTTCCCACGCCTGGCCCTCCTCATCCTCTGGCTCTGATCCAGGTTCCTCCTGGTCTCCTGTGACCTCGTTGCACCATTCATCTGCGAAGGCTTTAACAGCCCTGGCTGCTTCGCGTCCCGCCCTTCCCTTGGATACCTGTCCAAGGGCGGCTAACAGTATCGCCCTGTCCAACCCTGTGTGGGGAATACCCAACATGGCCTTTGTTGCCCATCCCCGCAGATGATGGGCCTTGAACTCCTCAATGGCTGTGACCTGGTCCTGGAAATGCAAGAACGTCCTGGAGCAAACTTGCTTCCACAGGTCTGTTGCCCACTGCAAAATTCCTGCCCAACCGATCGGCCCTTCTGACTCCTCATCGCCGCACACTACTCCCACTGTCTTGGAGCGTTCTGGCTCTCTTTGCATCTGGCTGCTAGCTCCCTCCATGGATTTCTGCACAGGTCTGTTCACGCTGGGTGGAAAACTGGACAGCGGTGTGCCGAAGACTGTGGATCCAGCTCCTCTTCTAACCAGTGCCTTGCGCGGCTGCAGCTGCTGCACGGTACGCAGTCCTGCTGTAGTCTGCTGCCCCTGCTTTTCCTGAACTGGGTCTGGCTGTTCTTCCTCGGATATTAGGTCAGCCCAAGGCTTCCCTACCGGCTCAGCTGGTTTCTCCCTTTCCTTGCCTGCCTGCGAGCTCTGTCTGCCCGCTGCTGGCTGGGGCTCAGCTTCCTCGTGCTTGACCCCTGCAGGCACATTCCTGGCCCCATCTTCCTCTGTCTTTATTCGAGGTTTGTCTGTGCAGGTTTTATCACAGCCTGCAAACTTGTCTGAAGCTGCGGCTACCTTGGCCCTTAGATCCGATTGGCTGGGCTCTTTTTCAACCCGCTGTGCAACACTTGCCACCCTGGGCAGGCTCTGCTGCGGCTCGGCCTCAGGTTCACTGCTCTGTCGCGTGTCACAGCTCTGGGATGCTTCCGTTGCTTGATCCGAGATCAGCTCTGGGGTTCCCGCTTGAGTCTGCCCCTGCTCGAAATTCAAACTGCTGTCTGAACCAGCGGGCAATGGACCCCCTCGACCAATGCCTTTTCGTGTTACTAGTACTGCACCATCTGCCTGCGCCCCTGCCCCTCTGGGTGGTACGCGGCCCGGCTCAGGTACCCTGCAGTCCTCTGCAGGCGGTTCCACTGGCCCTGCCAGCTTTTCCGCCATCAACAGGGCCTCTGCCACAATCTCAGCACTAGCATTTTTTAGGTCTACACCCGGCTCCAGCCCCCTCAGACGCCCACTCTTCCGTTGGACGTCAGGGTGCTGGTGCCTATCGGGGTTCAGATCTACGCCTGTCATCTCCACAGGCATTTTACGAACCGCACTGTCCTGCAGGTGTGCTGGCGACACCCCCTACAAAACCTGCTAACGTTAGGCTTCTGCCCCTTATCCCTACTGCAATCTGGTGAGGATCTGCTAGTCAAGGCCGGACGGCAGGTACAGCAATTTCGCAGGATAGGCCTTGCCCTCTGCTGTTATGCTCACTAAACTTTTAATCTGGCGGAATCCTCCTTCGCCCTTTAGTCCCTCCCACCTTTGCTAGCTGGGCTGCCTCTAGCTGGCACACGTCCCTTGCGGATGTCTCGCCTCCGGGCGGATATATCCTCTTGCGCTGTGTCAGTTCCTCTCTGACGTCCTGCGGGGATCCTTTGGTACACCACAAAATTTTAAACTTGGATGATCTATCAACAAGTTCACTTCTGTCAATGATGAACGATTGGATCCACCTGATCACAATCTGCAGTCACACAGGAATTATCTGCTGGGTGTATAAATCCACAGCCAGATCCTCAAGCCTCTCCTGGACTCAACACTAAGTTGCCACTCTCAGTGATTCTCAGGGTTTAACTTGGCACTCTCTATGGAGATTACCACAGCAAAGTGCAGTTCAAATGCTGTCCAAGGTCGTTTGCATACAAATAAATTTCCAATTTCGCTGCACAAGCACCTTTAGCAGGAATTGGCAAATTAAGCTGATCAGGCTAAATCCACTTCGTCCCTTTCTAAAGGACACGCGATGTGCGCTTCAGGTCCGTGGCGGACTTCTTTCCTCACGGTAGTGACGGACGCCTACGGGCAGGCTCAGTGACTATTCACTGGCTGCGAGTGCTCAGCGAGTTAAGCGGCTAGCTGGTTATTTGTTTGTATAGCAATTGACTTAGGGAGCACAGGCCTTCTGGCCGTCTGGGCGCGATCCAGCTGGGCTATGTTAAGGTGCACTTACCGCGTGACACGCGGTGAGGGTGACGGGACGTAGACTGCGTACTTCTTCTTCAGCAGGGTCTCGGTTCTCTACTGGGGTACTTGTTTCCAGCTAGATCAGCTGAGGCTGAGCTAGTCTTGACTCGGGTTGAGGTACTGACTTATATGAAAGCTGCTGGTCTCGTAGACTGCCGGTGCTTGTTACAAATAGAGGTATGTCCTTTAGAAAGGGACGAAGTAACTAGCCAAGGCAATTGCCGGGATACAGGGACCCGGCAGGCCCAATACAGAGTACGGTAGAACCTGTCAAACTTATCCTGCGTAAGCGGGTTTCTAGGTCTCAGTTCAAATCCGGAGGCTCCGCAGAGAAGCTGCGGAGTCACCGAGGCCGCTAACTGCGGTCTAAACGGTTCTGTCACGTATACGGTAATATACCGTGACATGTGGACTCTGGATGATGGTAACGGTGCAGATGTGGCTTCGGCCCTGAGCTGCGCTAGCTGCTCCCTTAAGCTCCACGCCTCTGGGGGGGCGTAGTTATCTTATCTTATCTGAGCTTTGGATGGAGCATAGGGCGGTGCTGGGGGGGGAGATTGAAACTTGCATCATGGACATCCTTACATTGGCGTCGGCCACGCTTTGATTATTTTGACCTCCTCTAGTTTGCTGATATTCTGCAATGACCGATACAGGCGAACAGATGCTGGACCTGGCCATGGCCAGCGCCATGTGCCCCTGCTGCCCGCTGATCTACGTCGGGGCCAAGAGCACCTCCTCCTCAGACTTGTACGCGGCAGTCATGACGGCCGTCGCCAAAGGCGCCAGTGTGGTGTCCATGTCCTGGGGTAGTGTGGAGGCCAGGGGGGATGCCCAGGCCGACGCAACTACCTACAATTTCCCAGGAGCCTCTAGCGTCGTCTTCACGAGCAGCACTGGCGACGATGGGTGAGTCCATGGCAGAATCCGGCCTGGCCTGTACCATATCGTGCCATATCGCACCGTATTGCGCCGTATCGTGCAGTGTAGTGCCATATCGCGTCGTAACATGCCGTATCGTGCAGTGTTGTGCCGTATCGTGTTGTAACAAGCCGTATTGCGCTGTATTTTGCTGTATATATCCTGCTGCTTCATATTGCCTTGATAGTACAATCCCGATTGACCTGTGCCGTATCGAGCCGTTTTATGCTACCTTGGTGGCACAATCGGGCTTAATCTGTGTCGTATGGAGGCGTATGGAGCCGTCTGGAGGCGTATGTAGCCGTATGGAGGCGTATGGAGGCGTATGGAGGCGTATGAAGCCGTATGGAGCCGTATGGAGGCGTATGGAGCCGTATGGAGGCGTATGGAGCCGTATGGAGGCGCATGTAGCCGTGTGGAGGCGTATGGAGGCGTATGGAGCCGTATGGAGCCGAATGGAGGCGTATGGAGCCGTCTGGAGGCGTATGGAGCCGTATTGAGGCGTATGGAGGCGTATGGAGGCGTATGGAGGCGTATGGAGCCGTATGGAGGCGTAAGGAGCCGTCTGGAGGCGTAATGAGCCGTATGGAGGCGTATGGAGGCGTATGGAGTCGTGTTGTTGTCCGTATCATGCTACCAGGGCAGTGCTGTGTAAAGAGTTGGGGGGGGGTCGAATGCTTCCAGAGGAAGTCCAGGGAATCTCATGTTTTATGGGCTTGCAACAAATGATTACGACAGAAAAACTGAAACCTGAACCTAAACCTCACGCACCGAGCCTGAAACCCACAACCCACAACTCGAAACCTGAAACCTGAAACACTTTCAGGTACGCCGGGGGTGTTTCCTACCTTGCCTCCTCCGCTTACGTGGTCGCTGTCGGCGGCACCTCCTTGAAACCGGACTCCAACAGCAACCGCGTCTCCGAAACCACATGGAGCCGCGCCGGACGCGGCTGCTCTCGCTACATCAGCAAGCCCTCTTGGCAGAAGGACACTGGATGTGCTGGACGCGTGGTGGCTGACGTGGCGGCGGTTGCAGGTGGGTCAGGGCAGCTCTCAGGTTGGTTGTGATCTGCAGGAAGAAAGCGATATGTGCTAGACGTACAATGGCGGCTGTGGCAGGTGGGGCAGGGCAGCTCTCAAAATGTGCAGGACGCACGGTGGCTGATGTGGCGCCTATTGCAGGTGGGGAAGGGAAGCTCTCGGGCTGGACGTACGGTGGCTGATGTGGTGGCGGTTGCAGGTGGGGAAGGAAAGCTCTCGGGCTGGACGTACGGTGGCTGATGTGGTGGCAGTTGCAGGTGGGGAAGGGAAGCTTTCGGGCTGGACGTACGGTGGCTGATGTGGCGGCGGTTGCAGGTGGGGAAGGGAAGCTCTCGGGCTGGACGTACGGTGGCTGATGTGGTGGCGGTTGCAGGTGGGGAAGGGAAGCACTCGGGCTGGTCGTGCGGTGGCTGATGTGGAGGCGGTTGCAGGTGGGGAAGGGAAGCTCTCGGGCTGCATGCACGGTGGCTGATGTGGTGGCGGTTGCAGGTGGGGAAGGGAAGCTCTCGGGCTGGACGTACGGTGGCTGATGTGGAGGCGGTTGTAGGTGGGGAAGGGAAGCTCTCGGGCTTGATGCACGGTGGCTGATGTGGTGGCGGTTGCAGGTGGGGAAGGGAAGCTCTCGGGCTGGACGTACGGTGGCTGATGTGGTGGTGGTTGCAGGTGGGGAAGGGAAGCTCTCGGGCTGGACGTACGGTGGCTGATGTGGAGGCGGTTGCAGGTGGGGAAGGGAAGCTCTCCGGCTGGATGCACGGTGGCTGATGTGGTGGCTGTTGCAGGTGGGGAAGGGAAGCTCTCGGGCTGGATGCACGGTGGCTGATGTGGAGGCGGTTGCAGGTGCGGAAGGGAAGCTCTCGGGCTGGACGTGCGGTGGCTGATGTGGTGGCGGTTGCAGGTGGGGAAGGGAGGCTCTCGGGCTGGACGTACGGTGGCTGATGTGGAGGCGGCTGCAGGTGGGGAAAGGAAGCTCTCGGGCTGGAAGTACGGTGGCTGATGTGGTGGCGGTTGCAGGTGGGGAAGGGAAGCTCTCGGGCTTGATGCACGGTGGCTGATGTGGTGGCGGTTGCAGGTGGGGAACGGAAGCGCCCGGGCTGGACGTGCAGTGGCTGATGTGGTGGCGGTTGCAGATGGGGAAGGGAAGCTCTCGGGCTGGTCGTGTGGTTTGCTGATGTGGTGGCGGTTGCAGGTGGGGAAGGGAAGCTTTCGGGCTGGACGTACGGTGGCTGATGTGGAGGCTGTTGCAGGTGGGGAAGGGAAGATCTCGGGCTGGACGTACGGTGGCTGATGTGGTGGCGGTTGCAGGTGGGGAAGGGAAGCACTCGGGCTGGTCGTGTGGTGTCTGATGTGGAGGCGGTTGCAGGTGGGGAAGGGAAGCTCTCGGGCTGGATGCACGGTGGCTGATGTGGTGGCGGTTGCAGGTGGGGAAGGGAAGCTCTCGGGCTGGACGTACGGTGGCTGATGTGGAGGCGGTTGCAGGTGGGGAAGGGAAGCTCTCGGGCTTGATGCACGGTGGCTGATGTGGTGGCGGTTGCAGGTGGGGAAGGGAAGCTCTCGGGCTGGACGTACGGTGGCTGATGTGGTGGCGGTTGCAGGTGGGGAAGGGAAGCTCTCGGGCTGGACGTACGGTGGCTGATGTGGAGGCGGTTGCAGGTGGGGAAGGGAAGCTCTCGGGCTGGATGCACGGTGGCTGATGTGGTGGCGGTTGCAGGTGGGGAAGGGAAGCTCTCGGGCTGGATGCACGGTGGCTGATGTGGAGGCGGCTGCAGGTGCGGAAGGGAAGCTCTCGGGCTGGACGTGCGGTGGCTGATGTGGTGGCGGTTGCAGATGGGGAAGGGAGGCTTTCGGGCTGGACGTACGGTGGCTGATGTGGAGGCGGCTGCACGTGGGGAAAGGAAGCTCTCGGGCTGGACGTACGGTGGCTGATGTGGTGGCGGTTGCAGGTGGGGAAGGGAAGCTCTCGGGCTGGATGCACGGTGGCTGATGTGGTGGCGGTTGCAGGTGGGGAACGGAAGCGCCCGGGCTGGACGTGCAGTGGCTGATGTGGTGGAGGTTGCAGATGGGGAAGGGAAGCTCTCGGGCTGGTCGTGTGGTTTGCTGATGTGGTGGCGGTTGCAGGTGGGGGAGGGAAGCTCTCGGGCTGGACGTGTGGTGGCTGATGTGGTGGCGGTTGCAGGTGGGGAAGGGAAGCTCTCGGGCTGGACGTGCAGTGGCTGATGTGGTGGCTGTTGCAGGTGGGGAAGGGAAGCTCTCGGGTTGGTCGTGCGATGGCTGATGTGGTGGCGGTTGCAGGTGGGGAAGGGAAGCGCCCGGGCTGGACGTACGGTGGCTGATGTGGAGGCGGTTGCAGGTGGGGAAGGGAAGCTCTCCGGCTGGATGCACGGTGGCTGATGTGGTGGCTGTTGCAGGTGGGGAAGGGAAGCTCTCGGGCTGGATGCACGGTGGCTGATGTGGTGGCTGTTGCAGGTGGGGAAGGGAAGCTCTCGGGCTGGACGTGCAGTGGCGGATGTGGAGGCGGCTGCAGGTGGGGAAGGGAAGCTCTCGGGCTGGACGTACGGTGGCTGATGTGGTGGTGGTTGCATGTGGGGAAGGGAAGCTCTCGGGCTGGATGCACGGTGGCTGATGTGGTGGCGGTTGCAGGTGGGGAAGGGAAGCTCTCGGGCTGCATGCACGGTGGCTGATGTGGTGGCGGTTGCAGGTGGGGAAGGGAAGCTCTCGGGCTGGACGTGCAGTGGCTGATGTGGTGGCGGTTGCAGGTGGGGAAGGGAAGCTCTCGGGCTGGACGTACGGTGGCTGATGTGGTGGCGGTTGCAGGTGGGGAAGGGAAGCTCTCGGGCTTGATGCACGGTGGCTGATGTGGTGGCGGTTGCAGGTGGGGAAGGGAAGCGCCCGGGCTGGACGTGCAGTGGCTGATGTGGTGGCGGTTGCAGGTGGGGAAGGGAAGCTCTCGGGCTGGACGTGCAGTGGCTGATGTGGTGGCGGTTGCAGGTGGGGAAGGGAAGCTCTCGGGCTGGACGTGTGGTGGCTGATGTGGTGGCGGTTGCAGGTGTGGAAGGGAAGCTCTCGGGCTGGACGTACGGTGGCTGATGTGGTGGCGGTTGCAGATGGGGAAGGGAAGCTCTCGGGCTGGACGTACGGTGGCTGATGTGGTGGCTGTTGCAGATGGGGAAGGGAAGCTCTCGGGCTGGACGTGTGGTGGCTGATGTGGTGGCTGTTGCAGGTGGGGAAGGGAAGCGCCCGGGCTGTTCGTGCGGTGGCTGATGTGGTGGCGGTTGCAGATGGGGAAGGGAAGCTCTCGGGCTGGACGTACGGTGGCTGATGTGGTGGCGGTTGCAGGTGGGGAAGGGAAGCGCCCGGGCTGGATGCACGGTGGCTGATGTGGTTGCTGTGGCAGGTGGGGCAGGGACGCTCTAGGGTTGGTGCTGGTCTGCAAGAAGAAATTGGCATTTGTATATAGTTGCCCCTCCTGGTAGTACTTGTACACTGGGGAAAAAACATGATCTATTTTTTTGCACGGCCCCCTGCCCAGTTTGGAGGATGAAAATATGTAGAAGTATGGAACACCTTTATTAGCTTGAAGTACAAACCCTTTTTGGCACACTCACAGCACGTTTCCAATTGGACCCCAGAAAAAGTGTGTTCGCAGGTCTTCTGGTCTTCGGAAAAGTTCCGGGGTGGGTGTTTCTGAAAACAACCTAGAGCCATACACTGGAACCTGAGGCCTCGTATCCTGCGTGGTTCAGGGTTTACTGCTGACCTAGGGTTTACTACTGACCTAGGGTTTACTGCTGACCTAGGGTTTACTGCTGACCTAGGGTTTACTGCTGACCTAGGGTTTACTGCTGACCTAGGGTTTACTGCTGACCTAGGATTTACTGCTGAACTAGGGTTTACTGCTGACCTAGGGTTAACTGCTGACCTAGGGTTTACTGCTGACCTAGGCCGAGGCGGCCCGCCGCCTCTCTCCAGGGCCACCCCCATAACCACCGCCCAATACGTCCATGGGGAGAAAAATGCGGCGATCATTGTTTGTAAATAAAAACCTTTCCCAGGCCTAAAAACACTCCGGGCCCTTTCGAAGTTCCGGGGAGGGGGGGAGGTCCTTTGACAGTTCCGGGGAGGGGGGGAGGTCCTTTGGAAGTTCCGGGGAGGGGGGGAGGTCCTTTGAAAGTTCCGGGGAGGGGGGGAGGTCCTTTGAAAGTTCCGGGGAGGGGGGGAGGTCCTTTGAAAGTTCCGGGGAGGGGCGGAGGTCCTTTGAAAGTTCCGGGGAGGGGGGAGGTCCTTTGAAAGTTCCGGGGAGGGGGGGAGGTCCCTGAAAAAACATGAGACGTACCGTACGAATCCAGGTGGTCTTAAGGGCCCTTAGAGAGATGTTCCGGTGTCCAGTGTTTTAGCCCAGAATGTCCCGGAATGAACCCGGAAAGACCCGGAATGAACCCGGAAAGACCTGGAATGAACCCGGAATGACCCGGAATGAACCCGGACAGTTTCCGGGGTCCTATCGGAAACGTGCTGTCAGCCAGGGTCCTCAAGAGTTGTAAACGGGAAACAGCTGTTCCTATTGCAGGTAGCTGCTTCGTCCCCATTCTGCCTGTCTGACATACCGATCCACACTTTCCTGACTGTCATACCAGCTCCACACTTTCCTGACTGTCATACCAGCTCCACACTTTCCTGACTGACTTACCAGCCCCACACTTTTCTGACTGGATCCCTGTTGCCATTGCCCTACCGCCCCCATGCTCAGATCCCAACACTGGTGTATACGTATACTTGCTCGGGGAACTCATGATATTCGGGGGCACCAACGCCTCAGCACCCATCATTGCAGGTGAGCGTTCGAGGTTTAGGGTTTAAAGTTTAGGGTGAAGGGTTTAGGGTTTAGGGTCTGGTGGCACCAGTGCCTCAGCACCCATCATTGCAGGTGAGCGTTCGAGGTGAAGGGTTTAAGGTTGAGGGTTTAGGGTTAGGGTTTCGTGGCACCAGCGCCTCCACACCAATCTTTGCAGGTGAGCGTTCGAGGTTTAGGGTTTAGGGTGAAGGGTTTAGGGTTTAGGGTTACGGGTTTGGTGGCACCAGCGCCTCCACACCCATCATTGCAGGTGAGCGTTCGAGGTGAAGGGTTTAAGGTTTAGGGTTTAGTGGCACCAGGGTTTGGTGGCACCAGCGCCTCATCACAAATCTTTGCAGGTGAGTGCTCGTGGAAGACCATAGCTCGCTTAATTTGTGTGGAATTTTTGTGTCAAAGTGCGTGTATTAAGAAATTGGCACCAGCGCCTCAGCACCCAGCATTGCAGGTTCGTGTTTGCAGAAGATCAAGGGTGGTGGACTATTTGTTTTGTTTTGATATTTCTTGTTTTTTGGAATGTCTTGTTTTCTGGCAGAAGGAATAATATTCCTTTGTATGCGGGGAATCATGGAATCTTCCCCACACTTAACTATGTAGTGTGAGAAATATTCCATGATCGTACTCATCAGCACTGAATGTGCCTCCTTGCCCTCCTCATCCAACGCGTGCATGCTGCTGGTGGATCATACATCTCATCTCACATCCCTCATTTGTATTCATCTCATCAGCGGCCCACGTGTCAGTGACCGGCACCATTTTAAACCGACAGAGAGAGAAAGAAAGCTACACCCCATAAGAGGCGTGAGGGTACAGGAAACAACGCCGCCTGGGCACTATGTTCAAAAAACAACTTCCCCTTTGCTTAAATGGGGACACATGCCTGCTGGTTTGTAAATTATAATTCATCTCTTCAGCTGCGCTTGTGTTAGCGTCTGGTAGAGGAAAGGAAGGCTACGCCCCGCAGGGGCGCGAAGGTTAAGGGCACAATGCGGCATGGGTCGTGCGGTGGCCGCGACCGCACCGTTACCATCTTTGTCTGGTACTATCTTCCACAATCCATGTCATCATGCATCAGTAGCAATTAAGTCACCCCCCACGGCCTACAACCGAGCGGCTTGGTGCTTGGTGCTTGGGCCACCGGCTAGAGTATTAAAGTACCGGTTATTTTAACATTTCCCTTTTTTTATGAATATGGTTACCGTAATTGATTTTCAATAATCCCAGGCAACGTTGATTCCCCATCGACCTAGTGGCGGCTCCCCTGAAGGCGGTCCGGCGCACACCAACCGTAGATTTGCTTTGCCTCCCCTCATAATTAACATTGTTTGGGGTAGAGGAATCCATGACAAGACAAGTAATCGATTGCCGACGCCAGTTTCCAGCCGGACATGAGGAGTTTTTTGTGGACAGGTTGCCCCAAGGCAGCTTAATAAGAAATCATTTGTTTGATGCCCGAGGGAAGGCAAATCAAATCTACGGTACCTACTTTCCACTGACATTTCCTTGCTGCTGAGTCGTGTGTGAATTGTGTTCCTATCCCACACTTGTGGCGACAGGTATGTACGCGAGCGGCTACTTTGGGAGCGTCACCAGCCCGGCTGGACCTGGGCTTGCCCAAAGCTTCTACCAGGTAAACATCTTGAGATTTCGAACTCCTTTGGCACATTTTCAGTGAAATGAGGTTGTAGATTAAATCAATTAATTAATAAATAATTGGATTCGTAAGCAAGTGAAATGAGGTCGTAGATTAAACGTAGATTAAGTGTAGATTAAATCAATTAATTCATTAATACATAATTAAAGCAAATAAATAATTAAATCAAATAAATAATTCAATCAAATAATTAATAACTACTTAAATCAATTAATTGATACATAATTGGTTACGTAAGCAAGGGATGAAGGAAGCTGCCCATTTTGGCAACATGAGGTTACAGAATGAGTGTGCATAGTGCAAACCAGACGCACATTTGAATATCTTCCACCTCAAAGCCGGCCACTGGGCCAACTAAGCTTAACCCATAAGGAAAAAAACACCGTGAGGAAGTTGCTTCTTTCTTATTTGCCTCATGGTCACCCCGCGGATGTGGCTACGGCCCCAAAGCTGCGCTGTTTCCTCAACCCCCACGCCCTATCCTTATTGGGTGTAGCTTTCTTTCTTTCTTGCAAGGCTCTATGCACGCCGTGCTGACTGTCAGCCGGCAAACATAGCGTGCTGACACTCGTGCGCAATATACATGTACAGTAGACACGCCAGCGGGCAGATGTCACGGATGTTGGAGCGACATTGCGGGGGGTGGCGGTCAGGCTGAATTCAAACACGTCAAATGGCCGGTTCAAACGTCCTATTTCCCTCATCTTGATTCAAGCGACCCGTTCAAGTGCAGGAAACTTACCGACGTGGTATCAAGGCACATTAGGGCACGCGTTGTTACCTTAACCCTCACACGCCCCTGCGGGGCATAGTTTTCTTGCTTTCTTTTTAGGGCACATGCAGGCAAAGCAGCCCCCCTAGCTACAGGCGCACAGACATGGCGCCCGCTCTCCTTCCCTCCCCTCCCACGTGTATGTACCCATGTTGGACGCTCCTCATAGCCCCATCGCATGTTCCTGAAATCGCCAGTTCAAACGTCCCGTTTCCCCCCCTCTTGATTCAAGCGACGCATTCAAGCGCATGGAATTTACCGACGCCCATGCACGTGGTGCTGATTGTCAGCCGGCAGAATATGGCATGGCAGTAGTCGCTTTCCCTGACAGCTCAAGAGTGCCACCACGCGCATTCGCGCCGCTATACCCTGCTTTAAAAGCACGCTGGAAAAGAAGGAACCCTTGGCGACTTAAACTGCTGAAACTAAACTAGCCGTCTTGAAACCAGAACTGTTAAAAAACGCTTACAAAAGGAAGGAAAAGCCGATCCCCATGAGAAAAAATCATAGTGAAATTATGCATGTGAGGGTCACCTGGTGTGACTCCCGAATGCTATGTCAGTGCTATGATCTGATGATAATTTAAGCTTTGTCTCGTGAACACGTGCATGATGTGCTTGGTCCCGATGCTTCCATATTCAAATCATGCCTTCAATCCTCCCATCTCCAGGGAGGACAGAACTCCAAGCTGCTGATCGATATCTCCGCAGGACCCTCCACGTCCAGCTCGTGCAGCAGCTACTTGTGCAAAGCGGTGGCAGGATATGACGGACCCACTGGAAACGGGAGCCCCCTGGGCACCGCCACACCTAGTTCCACACCTAGCACTTCCCCATCTCCATCACCCTCATCCTCCCGATCCCCATCACCATCCCCTTCTCCTTCTCCATCCCGATCCCCATCACCATCCCCTTCTCCTTCTCCATCCCGATCCCCGACCCCATCTCCATCACCCTCCCCATCCCCGTCACCATCCCGATCCCCATCCCCTACCCCCTCACCATCCCGATCGCCATCACCATCGCCATCACCATCCCCTACCCCGTCACCATCCCGATCGCCATCTCCGTCCCCATCCCCATCCCCATCGCCCTCACCCTCCCGATTCCCATCCCCAACCCGATCCCCATCCCCATTTCCATCACCTTCCGGTGTTAACTCCCTCACATGCTCCGACGGTACCCGCTGCCCATCCCAGAGTACCTGCTCCTACTACGGCACCCTCAGCCCTGCGTGCTGCCCTTCCTCCAACCCAGTCTGGTGCGGCGGCAGCTTCTGCTACCTGCTCGGCTACCAATGCCCTGATTCCAGAGGCGGCTCAGGCTCCACGACGACCTGCTTGGGTGGCGGTACCTGCAACGCCCCGACCGTGTGTTCACACTTTGGCAACAGTGACGTTTGCTGTACTGCCAGCTATCCCGTCTGGTGTGGAGGTAACTCCTGCTACCAGTCCGGATACACGTGCCCATCCAGTTCGACAGTTCACACTTTGCTTCTCACTGACACTGCAATGCCAACCGGACTCCCGCTTGCGATTAAGCCTCAGTAGATAAAGTGAATGGAGTGATGGAGTGATGGAGTGATGGTAACGGCACGGATGTGGCTGCGGCCCCAAGCTGTGTTGTTTCTGAAACCTGCACGCAGCTCCCTTCCTTTTTTGGTGACTGGCGATGTGGTCTAGGGCCGCTGCAGTCAAAGATGGCTGGAGATCTTATCCCGCCCAATGGCTGCAAAGTGGCTCCTAGGCATGTCCCATGTCTAGGAGCAAAAATTGTCGTTTTTCTTAATCCACGCAGTTTCTACTTACCGGTATTCATTTACAGAGTGGCACCAGGCCATGCACCTGGCCATGCACCTGGCCATGATGTTAACGGCACGGATGTGGCTTCAGCCCACTCAGGCTGCGCTGTTTCCTTAACTGTCACGCCTACCACGGGGCGTAGTTTTTTTCTCGCAGGATGATGATAGGTGCTGGAAAGTATCCACACCCGTCTACGGCATATTCATACATGGTATTCATCGTTCATTTCGTTCTCAAACTTGAGATTTCTTTCATTCAAACCTGTGTTTGATTTTACACAATTGAGTCGCTTGAAAACATTCATATGCTCCGTTGATTCATGATTCATGAAGGATATGCCCTTATTCATTCATGAAGCATACGCCCCCATTCAACGGTGAGACATGCAAACATTGTGTGACCACTATTCATGCGGATCAGTACGCGGTGTTTTTTCACATCGGTGTATGAGGTAAATTCTTCATTCGCCAAGATAATTCATGTAGGGGGGCCGTAAATGCAACAACCTGGACAGCGTTGTGGCGGATTTATGCGAATAAAATATCCAATTCATCCCGTTTGAAACAAGCTTCACGTGGCTTTGACCGGTCAGTTTGTGTCTAGGCAGATTTACCTGTTGGTGAGAGGCCCTGGCTTTTGTGGAATTTATAGTTGGCTTTCTTGAAGACTCTTCTCTTTAGGGGCAAAGGATACGGTTTGCCTAGCCTTTCCTGAGGTTCAAAACACGAAGTTACTGACGTCTTAAGCTTTTCCAGCATTTCAATATATCGTGACCAAGTATGGGCCGTCATAGCTCCATCATGTACTCACTTATTCCAGCCACAACCATGTCGGCACAACAAATCTCAAACCTATTCTGCATCGCAGGGGCAGACAATTAAGTGGAATTCGCCAACATGTGGTATCCTTGTTGTCATTCGGCCCCTCTCGCCATGCGGACATGGCCTAGCAAGTGACAGGGTGGACTCGCCACAAGACGATCCCTATCGACTCAGAAAAGTGCGGACCCTATGATGTCAGGAGAGTCCATCTCCCAACATATGTACCCCTTCGGTACAGTCATGTTACATTGCAAGCTGTACGCTACTTTCTCAGCTGACAGTCCTCCATCGGATCAGTGCAACACTCCAACAAGCACGTATGAAGTACGCCTTGAAGTACGGAGCAGTATGTTTGGTGTAGTGCCTACTCAAAGAAGCTGTGGTCCACCAAACAACTTCATCACCTCCTGCGCACAAAGGAGCAGAGACCAATTTAAAGAATGCCCAACCACTACTGCCCGCACGAAGTATTTGAAGTGCACGGCGAACACCTGTAGGAATCGGTAGTTGAAGTACAGTGCAGTACACATGATTACATGAAGGCCTTGCACTGCACATGACGATAGATTAAGTCCCAGTAGCTGAATTGTACCTGACATCTGATAAAATAAGCATTGCATCAGCTCTTACGCGCCCAGTCTGAACTCTAAGCCCTTAATCCGAATCCCCTGAACCCTAAACTGAAATAAGCATTGCATCAGCTCTTACCCCGGTCCGTCTAAACCCTAAACCCTAAAACCCTAAACTGAAATAAGCATTGCATCAGCTCTTACTCCGGCCGGTTTACGGCTAAGGGATAGGGCATACATATCAGGGTTTAAGGTTGCATGCTTAGGGCACACAGGGTTCAGGATGTTCCTGTTCGGTTAACCCTAAACCCATGGCATCAGCTCTTACCCTGACCGGTCGTGGGGCATGCTCAGCGTGTGGCACAGCGTGTGCGGCCCGCGTGCGGAGAAGGGGTCAAACCGGTCGTCACCGTCTGCCATCAGGTTCCCGCTGCTGCCGGTCTTCCCAAGGTTCATGGACTTGATTCCGTTCCCGAGGGTCGCCACGCTTACCACTTTGAGGCACAGCTCGCCCTTGATGCGCTGCAAAAGTTAAACAGCGCACAGATCAGCGTTTTGAGGTTTTCCTGTGAAGTGTTAGAGTGAGAGTCACGAGGTCCATGGACTTGATGCCATCCCCGATTGGGATTGCCGCGCTGACCACCTTGAGGCCCCCCCAGCTCCCCCTTGATACGCTGCAAATAGGGTTTAGGGTTGCATGTTCAGTATCTGGGGCCAACGTATCAGGGTTTAACGGTTTCCCCGTTAAGTGTAAGGGGTACACCCCTGAGGGTCGCCACGCTGACCACCTTGAGGCACCGCTCCCCCTTGATGTGCTGCGAGTAGATGTTTAAGGTGGCATGATCAGGGTTGAAGGTGGCATGTCTAGGGTTTAGGGTCAAAAATAGGGGTTTTAGGTTCGCCTGAGGTTCATGGACTTGATGCCGTACCCTAGGGTGGCCATGCTCACCGCCTTGCTGATAGCATGGGCATGCGCATGCACACTACTTATACCCCCCTCCATCCCACTTCCTGTCCCTGACCTCTAAATCCCACATACCTGCACACATACAACGTGGTCGTCTGCCTGCACCATCCCGCGCGTGAATGCCAGCTTGACCGCCTCATCCAGCATGGTGGCGCTGTTCAGCCCACTCTGAGGGGCTGATAGCATGGGCATGAGACCGCGGGACAGCAGCAGCTGACGTGCATTGAACCTGTATGGATGGGACACAAGTGGCAAGGGCGTGGGATGAGATGTCACTGCCTCATACAGCATGGTGGTGCTATCGAGCCCACTCTGAGGGGCTGATAACCTGGGCATGAGGCCGCGGGACAGCACAGCAGCTGACGCGCATTGAACCTGTATGGATGGGACACAAGTGGCAAGGGCGTGGGATGAGATGTCACTGCCTCATCCAGCATGGTGGTGCTATCGAGCCCACTCTGAGGGGCTGATAGCCTGGGTATGAGGCCGCGGGACAGCAGCAGCAGCTGACGAGCATTGAACCTGTACCGATGAGACACACGTAATTAGTGGGGTTGGACCTGAAGGAATGGGACACAAGCGGTGAGGGCATGGATGAGATGTTACCGCCTCATCCAGCATGGTGGTGCTATCGAGCCCACTCTGAGGGGCGGATAGCCTGGGCATGAGGCCGCGGGACAGCAGCAGCGGATAGCATGGGCATGAGACCGCGGGACAGCCATTCCGCCCAACTAGCATCCACTGGATATTGTTGCTGACTAGGTGCCGTAGTAACTGACCATCCACCCCACACCTCCAACGCCGTACCTTCCCACCAGCTTCCACTTGATATTGTTGCTGACAAGGTGTGGGACCACGAGTGTGAGGATGGGCATCGGGGGGCGGTACTTTGCCTGTATTTGTAACACGGGGTTGGCAGCTTGGGAAAGCAGGTTTGGGGGTTCAGGGTTCAGGTAGATTACCTGTCTGCATACTGTTTCTTAAACAAGGGTTTTGCAGCTTGGGAAAAAAGGTTTGTGGGTTCAATGTTTAGTGGGATTTCATGTCCGCACACTGCTATCGTGAAGTACTCAACCCATTTTGAAAACAAAGGTTTAGGGGAATTTCGTGTTGGGATCCAGACATCCACAGAATTTTGGTTCCTCCTTATCAACTCATTTCTCCGGCTGTTCAATATTATTACATTGAAGTACATAACACCATCAGCTGAGTCGTCTCATCGGCCTGGGTACACGTCCTCAAGCCTTTGATACTCCTAATGAACTATTTCCCCCCGGCTGTTTTAATCTTGTCATTCTGTAAACTCACCACTAGCTGAGCCATCTACCCTGCCTGGGTACATGTCCCCGGCCCTTTGTTCCTCCTAATGAAATGCCCCCCCGGCAATATAGTCTTGTTCTTTTCTACACTCACCACCAGCTGAGCTGTCTCCCCAGTGTGCGTGTAAACAACGATCAATCGTGCATTCACGGCCTCGGCGCATCGCACAGCAGCCGACGCAATGGACTCCAGCTTGCTTGAGGGCTTGGCCATGTGCTTGAGCTGCTCCTGCTCACTAAGTGCCTGTGAGGGGTTAGGGTTTAGGGTCAGTGTGACGCAATGGACTCCATCTACTTGAGGGTTTGGCCATGTTCTTGAGCTGCTCATGCTCACTGTGAGCCTGCGAGGGTAAGGGTTCAGCGTTTAGGGTCAGTGTGACGCAATGGACTCCAGCTTGCTTGAAGGTTTGGCCATGTTCCTGAGCTGCTCCTGCTCACCGAGAGCCTGTGAGGGTTTAGGGTTAAGGGCCAGAAAGTAAGAACTACGTATGGTTTCCACTCCTTCGTGCGTGTTAACGAATCCCTAGGTGTAGGCAATCCCGAGGGACAGACCTTCCCGTACAGGATACGCGCTTTCTTCCCCGTGTCATTGCAATTGTGGATCAATGGAGGTTTAGGGTTAAGGGTCAATGTGACGCAATAATTTTGAGCTGGCTTGAAGGTTGAGCCATGTTCTACAACTGCCCCTGCTCACGAAGTGCCTGCGGGCGATTGAGGTTAACATTACTCATTTATAGCCAAGGGCTCAATTTGGTACCCTAAACCCTGAACCTTAAACTTGCCAGGTTAAGGGTTAAGGGTTAAGGACCATAATTTAAACATGTCCTCAACGGCAAGAGCTTCAGCCCCATGCTGGATCCAACCATGCTGTGCTTGGCCGTCGCCTTCCGTCCAGGTGCCCACGGGTTCAGGGTCAAGGATCATACCCTAAACACGTCCTCACCGGTAGATCCTTCAGCCCCATGCTGGACCCAACCATGCTGTGCTTGGCCGTCGCCTTTCATCCAGGTGCCCAAGGGGGTTCAGGGTTAAGGATCATACCCTAAACACGTCCTCACCGGTAGATCCTTCAGCCCCATGCTGGACCCAACCATGCTGTGCTTGGCCGTTGCCTTTCATCCAGGTGCCCAAGGGGGTTCAGGGTCAAGGATCATACCCTAAACCCGGCCTCACCAGTAGATCCTTCAGCCCCATGCTGGACCCAACCATGCTGTACTTGACCATCCCCTTCCATCCAGGTGCCCAAGGGTTCAGGGTTAAGGATCATACCCTAAACACGTCCTCACCGGCAAGACCTTCAGCCCCATGCTGGACCCAACCATGCTGTACTTGGCCATCCCCTTCCATCCAGGTGCCCAAGGGTTCAGAGTTAAGGATCATACCCTGAACCCTTAACCCGGCCTTACCGGCAAGTCCTTCAGCCCCATGCTGAAGCCAGCCATGCTGTATTTCGCCATCTCCACCGCTGCCACCGCTCAGAAGCCCATTGATTAAGGGCTTAGAGCATAGCATGATGCCTATAACCTGTACTCACTGGCAAGTCCTTTAGCCCCATGCTGGAGCCGACCATGCTGTACTTCGCCATCGCCGCCGCCGACCTCAGCACCGAGTGCCCTGGCTTCCCGCCATACACCGACCCGGTCGACTCAACATGATGCAGCTCCTTCCTTGTCGCCGCCGGAGCAGGTACCGCCGGTGTTGGCGCCGCTGCTGCCCTCGCCACCGCTTTCGCGGGCGGGTCGTTGAAGCGGCTGGGCCGGCCGTGCGAGTGCGGGTCGTTTCCAACCCGTCCGCTACCAGCGCGCATGTACTGGATACCTGACGAGGCGGTGAGAAAATAAATCGGAACCGAAAGCCGCCATAATCAATTTTGTCGCATATTTATCCCACGGAAACGGCGCGGATGTGACTTCTGCCCAGGCTGCGCTGTTTCCTTAACTCTCACGCCCCCCACGGGGCGTAGCTTTCTATCTTTTTTCCTACCTGACGAGACGTCGTCCTGCCCCATGTCCGAGTCGTCACCGGTGCAGTAGCCGCTGTCGCCGTTCTCCCGCACCACGTCCAGGTGTATGTCTTGCGCGATCTCCATGAGGTGATCGTAGTGGTACTGGTGGTCAAACACCTTTTCGGCGGACCTGAGGGAAGAGGATTCAAAGCATGTGTATGTGAATGTGGGGAGATTAGGGTTTGGGATGGGTGGTGGCTGAGGGTAGCCGCTGTCGCCGTTGTCCCTCACCACGTCCGGGTGTATGTCTTGCATGATCTCTATCAGGTGGTCGTAGTGGTTCTGGTGGTCAAACACCCTTTCGGCAGACATGAACAGTCAAGGGGATGAAAGGGTGAATGGGTTAAACGGGGGTGTCACTCCCCTCACCACGTCCAGGTGTATGTCTTGTGCGATCTCCATCAGGGGGTCGTAGTGGTACTGGTGGTCAAACACCTTATCCGCAGACCAGAGGGAAGAGGAATGAAAGCACATGAATGTGGGGAGGTTAGGGTTTGGGATGGGTGGTGGCTGAGGGTCGCCGCTGTTGCCGGTCTCCTGAACCACGCCCGGGTGATTTCTTGCGCGATCTCCATGAGGTGATCGCAGTGATACTGGTGGTCAAAAACTTTCTCTGCTGGCTGGATCTAGTCAGATCTGTGAAGTTTTTAGGGTCAGTCAGATCTTGCCAGATTGCTCTACCTGCAGATTGTTGCCATGGTCTTGTCAGTCATCTCAGGGTACTTCCCATGCAAGGTCTGTGAGGCAATCAGATCTCGCCAGATCTGGCTGGATATAGTCAAATCTCGGCGCTTGTTTACCTGCAGATCGTGGCGATGGTCTTGACAGTCATCGCGGGGTACTTCCCGCGCAAGGTCTCGGAGCCGAGCAGGAAGCCATCCACACCGTCCAGCACGCCGTTGGCAATGTCAGTTGCCTCAGCACGCGTCGGACGAGGCGTCGAGACCATGGTGTCAACGACGCGCGTCAGTATCACCGGCTTGCCCACCAGGTTGCACACCTGCTCGCAAGAGGGGGGGTTAAGGGTTTAGGGTTAACATAAACAGCGTGATTTGCTAAATAAATCCTGCTGCATGAAACTGAAGGCAAAAGTATCACCGGCTTGCCCACCAGGTTGCACACCTGCTCGCAAGAGGGGGGGTTAAGGGTTTAGGGTTAACATAAACAGCGTGATTGGACTCACCAATACAACGTGCCCCCCCCCCCCCCCTCCATAACCGTAAATATAACCGGGGCCTATAACCACCATTACACATGGTGATCATTTCTAACCCGTTAATGCTGAACCCTACCTTGATCAGAGTCGTCTGCAACATGGCCATCTAATCATGCCATTGCCTTATGATCAAACAAACTAAATAAGTAACAGTCCAACCTCTTATCAACTCATACCCCTAAACGCTCAACCCTACCTTGATCAGTGTCTTCTGCACCATGGCCATCTTCTCAGGCAAGCAGTCCAACCCCAACGTGCCGCGGTTGATGATGATCCCATCCGCCTCATTCAGCAGGTCCTGAAAGTAAGCCAGGGCGCATTTTTTAACAATAAATCCTGGTGACAAAACAGGTTTTTGGTTCATTTGTTTACAGTGTTGAAACTCAGCATGCCGCCGTTGATAATGGTCCCATCTGCCTCCCTCTGATACGCGTATTCATCACTTCAACTATTTTAATACATCATTTTTTGTTTATGTCACCTAGAGCAAGACGTGCCTCGTTGAAACCTTGGCCATGATGCGCGTGTCTTTCATGTCAATACCATCGAGGTATCTTTAATCCCTTAATTTAATTACTAATCAGCACCAGCATTGATGAATTCACCTGAAAATTGAGCAGGGCGTGCCTCGTTGAAACCTTGGCCAGGATGCGCGTGTCCTTCATGCCGATGCTGTCGAGGTACCTGTCAGGCGTGCGCGAGGACCAGGTCAGGAAAAGGTTATCCCCTGAAAAAAAGTACAATATGGTCAAACTGTACAGTACAGCTACACAAACAGTACGGAAATATTGGACAGGAAAGTAACATAATGGCCGATACAATGTTCTCATACGGCATGGCATTGTCAAATTGTGCAGTACGATACGGTAAACGGCACGGGATATGAGCCCAAATGGGATTTGGGCCCAAACGGGATTTGGGCCCAAACAGAATTTGGGCCCAAACGGGATTTGAGCCCAAACGGCTTTACCGACTTACCCTGCTGTCAGGTGCGTCCAACAGGAGTGATTGTGAGGGAGGGGAATTGATGAGTAGGGCGCAACATTATTTCCTCCTCTCCAAGGGACGAGTGTGAAGTAGGGCGCAACATTCCTTCCTCCTTTCCAAGGGACGAGTGATAAGTATGGCGCAACATTCTTCCCTCCTTTCCAAGGGACGAGTGTGAAGTAGGACGAAGCATATTTTCCTCCTTCATAGGGACGAGGCGCCCCCCATTAACTGGGATGGCTGAGGACACGGTACGCCCAGCAGACTAATTACCTGCGCGCCTCTTGTACATCGGTGCCGTTGCGTGCCTAGCTGAGTGCGATGAAGTCCACATCCATCTCCTTGGACAGCGCTACTTCATGGTTTACAGTTTACGGCAGAACCCTCAATTCCAAACCCCTGCCTAGTTACCTGCGCGCCTCTTGCACGTCGGTGCCGTTGCGTGCGTAACTGGGCGTAGCTGAGCGCAAGTTTATGGTTTAGGCATTCAACGCCCATCCCCTTTCCCCACCCCTTTAACGATAACCCCCTAAACCCTAATTACCTGCGCGCCTCTTGTACATCGGTGCCGTTGCGTGCGTAGCTGAGTGCGATGAAATCTACATCCATCTCCTTGGACAGGCCCACCAGGCACTGCTGGTCAAACTCGGTCAAAAGGGGCAGGTCGTTCTACGAGTGCGGATAAGCAGAGAAAGAGAACCGTGAGATGATTAAAATAAGATTGGACAGGCCCACCAAGCATTGCTGGTCAAACTTGGTCAACAGGGGCGGGTCGTTCTGCGAGTGTGGGCAGAAGAAGAGGAAGATGAATCGAGACAATTAAAAGAAAATGACGGTGCAGTAATAAAACTTCCTCCCACCTGAACGCTCTACCCTGCCATTGGTCGTCCCACCTGCATGTTCTGCAGTTCACACGCAAAAACACTTGTAGCAGACACCCCCCCCCCCTGCCTTCCACCTGCATGTTCTGTCGTTCCGGATGTTACTCCTCCGACAGCTCCACATGGAACACCGTCAACAGACCCTCCAGCACTCCACCCACACAAAAAACTGCCTGCCCTAGTTTGCTTTTGAAATCTTAACCCTGCTACTGTCCTACCAACCTGCACGTTATACACTGCTACTAAAAGGACCCCCCCCCCACACGCACTTGAAGCAGCCCCTTATCCCTTGCCCCCTTCCCCTCACCTGCATGTCCAGCAGCTCCTCCTCTGACAGTTCCGCATGTAACACCGTCAACAGACCCTCCAGCACTCAGTTTCACCTGCCCCCCACCCCCACCCACGCAAATGGACATATCGCCCAGCCTCTCCCCCCACAAACAACTGCACCGCTCCCCCCCCACATGCATGTTATGCAGCTCCTGATGGTCCTCCGCTGACATTTCGGCATGGAACACCGTCAACAGACCCTCCAGCACCCCACCTGCATCTTTTCTGCCCAGGAATTCACCCTGGCCGGCAGTCCTGTACCTATTACCACACACATATCTGAACATTCCTACCTGCCTTCCTCACCATTCACAAACACTCGCTCTACCCCGGTGGTCAACCCCCACCTGCATGTTCTCCAGCGCCTGATGCTTCCACGTGGAACACCGTCAACAGCCCCTCCAATACCCCCCCCCCCAACACACATAAAATCAACTGCCTGCCCTGGTATGCTTCCTCCCGCCTGAATGCTCTACGCTGCCAATCTGCCATTGGTCGACCCACCTGCATGTTGGCAGCTCCTGACAATCTCACCTGGACCCCTTCACGTGGGACACTGTCAACAGCCCCTCCAACACTCCCCCCCAACCAAACACAAAATCAACTGCCTGCCCTGGTATGCTTCCTCCCACCTGAACGCTCTATGCTGCAAATCTGCCATTGGTCGACCCACCTGCATGTTGGCAGCTTCTGACAATCTCACCTGGACCCATCCACGTGGGACACCGTCAACAGCCCCTCCAACACTCGACCCACCTGCATGTTCTGCAGCTCCTGATGGTCCTCCTCCGACCGCTCCACGTGGAACACCGTCAACAGCCCCTCCAGCACCGCGTCGTTTTGCGCAATGCACACCACTTCGGTGCCATTCACTTCCTGCACCTGTTTAGGGTGAAAGTGTGTGTGGGGGGGGTAGGGTGTTGTCAAGAGCCCCTCCAACACCACATCGTTCTGCAACACGCAAACCACCTCGGTACCCTTTACTTCCTGCACCTGTTTAGGGTGAAGGTTGGGGGGGGGGGTAGGGTTTGTCAACAGCCCCTCCAACACCGCAACGTTTAGGGTTCAATCAACGGCCCTTCCAGCACCGCGTTGTTTTGCGCCACACACACACCACCTCGGTACCCTTCACCTCCTGCACAATAATACGGCTGTGGGAAGGATGGGTTGGGGTTTAAGAAAGAAAGAAAGGTACACCCTACTAGGGCGTGGAGGTTAAGGAAACAACGCAGCCTGGGGCCGTAGCCACATCCGCGACGTTACCATCAGGATGGGTTGGGGTTAAAGGTGAAAGTGCAGCAAAGTGTGATCACAGCCTCACACTATCACAGTGCAAGCCACCTCGACCCATCATTTCACAATAGTAGGGCTGTGGGAAGGATGGGTTGAGGTTAACGGTAAAGGCACAGCAAAAGTGTGGACGACCTCACACTCAAACAGTGCAAGCCACCTCGACACATCATCTCACGACGACAGCTTCAGAGGAGCATATAGGAGCATTAGCATGCCCAATTTGTGTATCCCTCCCCCCACACCAGGCAACAGCTACCTCCCTAACCTGAAGTTACCTTCAGGCTGGCGGAGTCTAGCCCCTAACCCCAATCACTGGCCATAAACACACACTCAGTGTGAGCCACCTAAACACAGTGTGTCACAATGATCATCTGCAGTAGAGGAGCATTGGTATACCCAATTTTTACGCCCCCCCCCCCCCCTCGCCCCCCCCCCCCCCCGCCCTTCCACCCCAGGCATCAGCTACCTCCCTCACCTGAAGGTACCTTCAGGCTGGCAGAGTCTGCACCATGCACATTTCGTATCCCTCCCCCCTTTACCCCATTCCAGGCACCAGCTACCTCCCTAGCCTAGAGGTACTGGCTGGCGGAGTCTAGCCCCTAACCCGAATCACGGGCCACATACACACAGTCACACACACACATTTCGTATCCCTCCCCCCAAACCACACGGGCATCAGCGACCTCCTTACCTGAAGATGCAGACTGGCAGAGGCTGCCCCCTTTACCCCGTACCCACTAGCCACACTCAGTGTAAACCAACTCAACATGGCGTGTCCCAATGAACAGCTGCAGTAAAGGAGCATTGGTATGCCCCATTAGTGCACACACACACACACACCCTTCACCCAACCCCAGGCACCAGCTACCCCCCTTACCTGAAGATCTAGGCTGGCGGAGTCTAGCCCCTAACCCCAATCACTGGCCACAAACACACACACACATTTCGTATTTCAGTGTAAACCACCTTAACATGGCGTGTCCCAATGATCAGCTGCATTAAAGGAGCATTGGTATGCCCCATTAGTGCACACACACACACACACCCTTCACCCCACCCCAGGCACCAGCTACACCCTTACCTGAAGATCCAGTCTGGCAGAGGCTGCCCCCGTGCCCCCAATCACTGGCCACACACACACACTCAGTGTGAGCCACCTAAACACAGCATGTCCCAATGATCAGCTGCAATAGAGGAGCATCAGTATGCCCACTTTGTGTCCCCCCCCCCTCCCCTCTCACCACAGACATCAGCTACCCACCCAGACACCAGCTATCTTCTTCGCCTAAAGGTACATTTAGGCTGGCGCAGTCTGCACCACACACATTTCCCCCCAGCATTAAACACAACCTCGTGACCAGCCGCGCCCTCAACCTGAAGGTTCGGTCTGACAGAGTCTGCCCCTATAGTCCATATCCCCTAACCTAACACATGTTTTCACCCCCTCACCCCCACCCCAGGCACCAGCTGCCTCCCTCACCTGAAGGTACAGGCTGGCGGAGTCTGCACCACACACACATTGGTTGAAGCATATAATTGTTGCTATGCCCCCTTAATAACCCCACCCCCGTCCCACCCAGGCAACAGCTATCTCCCGTACCTGAAGGTACAGGATGGCAGAGTCTACCCCCTACCTCCTACTCGCTCGCCACACACACACACACACTCAGTGCAAGCCACCTCGACTCACTATCTCACAATGAACAGCTGGAGTAGAGGAGCATTGGCATGCCCCCTTTTTACTGCCCCCTTCCCCCACCCCAGGCAGCAGCTACCTCCTTCACCTGAGGTTCAGTCTAGCGGAGTCTACCCTACCCCCGATCCCTAGCCACACACACACTCAGTGCAAGCCACCTCGATCAGCTGCAGTAAAGGAGTCTTGGCATGCCCAATTTGTGTACCCATCCCCCCCCACCCCCGGCGACAGCTACCTCCCATACCTGAAGGTACAGGCTGGCAGAGTCTGCACCACACACCAAGTAGCGGCCAACCTGGGGAAGCGGAAAATCAGGGGAAGAGTGAAGAGGGGAAACAAAAAAGAGGGGAGTGGAGAGGAGGGCGAGATATATAGGACGTCATGGAGAGGGTAAGAGACAAGAAGAGGGAAAGGGCAGAAATAGGTGCGAAAAAGGGAAAGGGTGGAGAGTGGTGGTGTGTGTGGGGGGGGGGGGAGGGGGGGGGGGGAGGGAGAGAAAGCGTGGAGAGGTTGGTCCTCATTACACTAATCACACACCACATACTTAAATGACATTCCACTCACGTAGACGGTGGGTCAGGTCACACTTTACATACACATAGTGGATGGTGTCACACTTTACACACCGATGGCGGATCAGGTCGCACTGTATACACTAATGGTGGGTCAGGTCACACTTTAAACACCCACGGTGTCACCCATTATGCTGATCACATATATGATGACACTAGTCACACTATTCACATATATGGTACCACAGGTCACATTACTGACATGCACGTCTGAATGACATCAATGGTCACAGAAATCACACGGATGGTGCCACCCGCTAAACTAACCACACATGTGCTGTCGCATGTCACACTTCCCACACATGTGTGTAATTTCTAGCCACAAGCACCACACATGATGACATGTCGCATATGCGGTCACACCACGGTCACACATTGTGTCACAAACCACACTTCACACACACGTGATGCCAGCTGTCATTCCGTCACATCGCTCACATATTGCGTCCCCAGGTTGCGTCATGTGAATTGCTCATATCACTCTTCTCACAAAAACCATGGTCAATCAGTCACGCTGGACACACAAGCAGATCACACAAACCAGTGGACACTCTGTCACACTTCTCACCAAAATGGCGTCCCCAGGTTGCGTCATTTCGTTGAATTGCTCATATCACTCTTCTCACAAAAACCATGGCCAATCAGTCACGCTGGTCACACAAACAGATCACACAAATCAGTGGACACTCTGTCACACTTCTCACTAACATGGTGTCCCCAGGTTGCGTCATTTCCTTGAAGTGCTCATTTCACTCTTCTCACAAATTCCATGGGCAATCAGTCATGCTAGTCACACAAACAGATCACACAAATCAGTGGACGCTCCGTCACACTTCTCACATAGATGGTGTCCCCAGGTTGCGTCATTTCGTTGAAGTGCTCATAGCTGACTGGCAGCAGCGTGCTGGAGGCCTCCACATTCAGCCGCGTCGTGAAGGTCACCTGCAGGAGTATGATAAGCGAAACAAAACGCGTTTAGGTTGAAGTGCTCATAGCTGACTGGCAGCAGCGTGCTGGAAGGCCTCCACATTCAGCCGCGTCGTGAAGGTCACCTGCGGGAGCATGATAAGCAAAACAAAACGCGTTAAGGTTGAAGTGCTCATAGCTGACTGTCAGCAGCGTGCTGGAAGGCCTCCACATTGAGCCGCGCTGTAAACGTCACCTGCGGGAGGGACAGGCAAAACAAACCCCTAGTTGTTGATGAGGAGGAGGCATGTCCCATGCTTTGGAAAACATGCGCATGATAGGCAAAACACACTCCTACATAGTGATGAAGATAGGGAAAACACTCCATTGTTTTAACGACGAGACATATCGCATGCTTTGGCCAAATGAGCACGATAGGCAATGTGCGCATGCATTCTCAACCCACGTCTCAGGACGTCAAACATTTCTTCATTTATCAAGCAGGAGGAGAAATTCTGGGCGGCGATAGAAAGGCATCAAGAGGGGCTGGTTGAGGTTCAGGGTTCAGGGTTACCCAAAACCCTAAACCTCAAGGTGTAGGGTTTCAGGTAAACCTAAGGGGGTATCTTCAACCCTGCACCTCAGAGATGAGCCTAAACCATAAACCCTGCGCAAGGGGCTCAAAGAAGTGAAAGCGGTTCCAAACAAGGGCCACGCCAGGCCTGGAGATGCGCGGGACTTCAAGACTGCATACACAAGCCTCTTTGAGCTCTGCCCTCTTGAGCCCGTCCCAATTCCAAGCAAGACGAGGCATATCAAGGGCGACGTGTGCAACTGAATTAACAGCTGTGATAGGCCACAGGACGGGAGGCAGTTCAACCAGCCCACGGAGATGTGTGCAACTGAAATCAAAGTTGTGATACGCCACAGGACGGGAGGCAGTTCAACCAGCCCACAGCCCCCCTTCACTGAGAACATCCCCCCCCCTGCCCCCCCCCCCCTTTGCTTTCCCCTTTTTTCTTCCCTGTCCCCAGTCCCCACCCCATCCAGTGTCCCCGTCCAGTGCCCCCAACTCCCCATGCCCCCTCCCCTCTTTCTTACCCTCCCTCACCTTCCCTGCCCCCTTCCCACTCCCCTCCCCGCCCCCCTCTCAACCCCATTCCTGCCCCCTCACCCTCCCCCACCTCCAACACACCCCATTGCTCCCCCTTTCACACCCATCACTTGTCCGGAGTTAATGGTGATGCCCTCCACAGGAACATGCCCCCCCCCCCCTACCATTCACACCCTCCACCCCCCCTGCCCCCTCCCCTGTCCCAGTCCCCCCCCCTCCCGCTCCCTCCCCCCTTAATACCCACCGTTTGGCCGCAGTTAATGGTGATGCCCTCCTCATGAACATGCCACCCATGCTCATCTAGCTTGACCTGCGCCCAGGAAATATAGATGAGTATATAATAATATAAGCAAACAAACATTGAGCCCTCAGACTAATCTCCGAGGTCGATGAAGACCGCCACCCATGCTCATCCAGCTTGACCTGTGTCCAGGAGGGGAGGCACACAACAGCACTGGTATATATATATATATACACTGGTTCAGCTTGAACTGGGTCCATATTCCATAAGGAAAAGTACAACGACAAATGAATAGTTAAACAAGATCATTGTGTAACCATTAGGGTTTGTAATGGATTCCTGAAACAGGCAATAAATAAGCAAACAAAACCTACACCCCAGTTAGTATTGATGCACAGGGTTCGCACACAAGACAAAAAAAACTGCTGTCTGTGTGGGCGAAGAAGGCCTCCTTTGCCACCTGCCCTGCTACTGCTGCTGCTGCAGTTGCGACTGCTGTTGCTGCACTTGCTACAACTGTTGCTGCACTTGCTACTGTTGCTACAGTTACTACTGCTGTGGCTGAAGTTGCTACTGCTCTTGTGGCATTCGCTACTGATGTTACTGCAGTTGCTGTAGTTGCTACTGCTGTTGCTGCAGTTGCTACTGCTGTTGCTGCACTTGCTACAACTGTTGCTGCAAATGCTACTGTTGGTGCTGTACTTGCTACTGCTGGTGCTGCTGTTGCTACTGCTGCTGTTGTTACTGATGTTGCTACAGCTGCTGCTGCAGTTGCTACCGCAGTGCTGCAGTTGCTACTGCTATAGCTGCAGTTGCAACTGTTGTTGCTGCAGTTATTACTGTTGTTGCTGCAGTTATTACTGCTGTTGCTGCAGTTGTTACCGTTGTTGCTGCAGTTGCTGCTGTTGCTGCTGCTGTTGCTGCTGCAGTTGCTGCTGTTGTTGCAGTTGCTGCTGTTACTGATGTTGCTACTGATATTGCTGCACTTGCTATTACTGTTGCTGCAAATTCTTTTGCCAGTGCTGCACTTGCTACTGTTGTCGCTGCTGTTGCTGCTGCTGTTGTTGTTACTGATGTTGCTACAGCTGTTGCTGCAGTTGGTACATTTGCTACTGATATTGCTGCAGTCGACACTGCACTTGCTGCAGTTGCTGCTTCTGCTGCTGCACCTCTCACCCGTTTTAGCTGACTCGATCAACTGCTGATGCACCTCTCACCTGTCTCCTGATCAGGATCTCCCTCCCCTGGATGTCCACAATGCTGCAGCACAGCCGCCGGGTCTTCTTCATGGCCGACTGCAGGTTCTCCAGAGAGGCCTTGTGGTAATCCAGGCTGCCCCAAGACAGGTCCACTCGGCCAGCAACCTGGGCGGGAAGAAAGGAGGGATGTCAGGCTGCTCTAGGCCAAGCTGACTTCATGGCGGATCCTAGGATCTCCAGAGAAGCCGTGTGGTTAGGTAGGGCAGTTGGAAGGGCTTGCAAGGTTTGAGTTTAGGGTTCAGTCCTAGCCCAGGCCCACCCTAGGCCAAGGCCTATCCCAGGCCAAGGCCCAGCCAGGCCAAGGCCCAGCCATGCCAAGGACCAGCCAGGCCAAGGACCAGCCAGGCCAAGGACCAGGCCAAGGCCCAGCCAGGCCAAGGACCAGGCCAAAGCCTATCCCAGGCCCAGGCCCAGGCCAGGCCAGGCCAGGCCAAGGCCTATCCCAGGCCAAGGACCAGGCCAAGGCCTATCCCAGGCCAAGGACCAGGCCAAGGCCCAGCCAGGCCAAAGCCTATCCCAGGCCAAGGACCAGGCCAAGGCCTATCCCAGGCCAAGGACCAGGCCAAGGCCTATCCCAGGCCAAGGACCAGGCCAAGGCCCAGCCAGGCCAAGGCCTATCCCAGGCCAAGGACCAGGCCAAGGCCCAGCCAGGCCAAGGCCTATCCCAGGCCAAGGCCAAGGCCAGGCCAAGGCCCAGCTCTGGCCGAGGCCTATCCCAGGCCAAGGACCAGACCCAGGCTAAGCCAAGGCCCGGCCCAGGCCAAGGCCCAGCCCAGGCCAGGGTTGCAGGTGCACGCTGTAGGTTCAGTCCTAGCCCAGTCCTAGCCCAGGCCCAGCCCAGGTCCAAACCCAGGCCTAGCCCAGACGTAGCCCATGCCTTGCCCATGCCTAGCCCATGCCTGGCTCAGGCCTAGCTCAGGCCTAGCCCAGGCCCAGCCCAGGTCCAAGCCCAGGTCCAGGCCCAGGCGTAGGCCAACAGGCCAAGGTGGCAAATAAGTGCATGGTTAAAGTTCCAGGAACTTCAACACTAACAGAGAGACATGAGTCAGGACTCAGGTCATGGTTTCAGAACCGGGTTCACACTCCACGGCAGTACACAGGGACAGGTCCATACTTCACAGTGGTAGGCAGGGGCATGCTCTGTCGCTCTGATGCCGGAAATCTGGAGCCTCTTCAAAGAGAGTCCACAATCTGGGCATTGCAGAGGATGCTGGTCCAGTGATTGGTTATAGAACGGAGCAGTTGGTGCCGCGTGGGGGCGCGTGGTCATTTTGATTTGCGCTCAGGACTCTAGGGTGGCTGGACAGCCACCACTGGGCCGACATCCCTGGCAGAACGCGAGACTGTTCCCCATGCAGTTCCCCATGCATGCGCTGAGGCATGTTCCGCACCATGCCAGCATCGAGCATCGATGCCAGAGTGCCCACATCTTGGCAAGCTGGACCAATGGTGGCAATGATCTTTGTTCCTGTAGATATTCAGGAGGGCTGGATTCAAATTATGGCCCATGGAGAGTGGGTGGTTGTCCAGGTTGGCACAGGCAGGGCGTGCAGACCATCGGGTAGGTGCCGGGGAGGAGTGCATGAAATCTGAATTGCCATCTGCACAACACGTCCAGTGAACACAGGCCAGGCTCGAGGCTATCAGCGTCGAGTCCCGAGCGCCCCAAATCACGTTCCCGAGCGTTGTGTGGAGCCATGCCACCTACCTGTGAAAGGCGCTGCCGTGCCCTCGGCAGACTCGGGCTCCGCAATCAGGCAATCCTTCAGGTCGCAATTCTTCAGGAATGGAGGCTGCGCAATTTTAAAAGCAACAGCGAGCGAATCAGATGCCGCCTGCCCCGAATCAAGGACCCACGAGAGGCGTTATCGACATCCCACGATAGCTCTTCGTATCGCGTATCTGCATCCAGCACGTGCTGAATCATACCTTGGACCTGGAGAAGAGCGAGCCTTGCATGTCCTTGCCAAACATTTTGCAACGGATCTATGCCGATTGGCAACTTCGCCTGATAGGGACAATGATAGGGCGTATCCCGAGTCTTAATATAGCTAAAACGGTTATTGAGCTGATTCCAGATTGTCTCGAAGGCGATGACGATCGGTGGTAAAGGTTCCCTGTGAAAAAAATGTGATTCAGCTCACACTTTTGAACCAAGTCCACACTTATGTGTGTTCCTGTTGGAATCTGGCTCTGTTATGAGTACATTGCTACATGATGTACCCGAACTGGAGCTATTATACTGTAGCTGCTATGGCCCGCGATATAGGCTGTGGAGGATTATACTTTGAAGCCTACAAGTCCAGCGCAACAGCGCCCTAGGCCCGCAGCCCCATCCGGAATCAAGTCCAAATGTCCAATGAAGGGCCACGCCAATGACGGACCTATGAAAACAGCACCAGCCTTTGTCCTGGGTTTTGATTGCACGATATTAAAATTTCGACCTAGTTCTGGCTTAATTTGAGGAAGGATCCTCAACTAAACTGAATTTTTACAATTTAGTACCCTAGTTACCATGTAAATTGTCAGTTGACGACTGTTGCCAATTTGAAGACTTTGCGTGCATCCTACACACGGCTGGTGTGTGTGAAGATTACGCTGTTGCAAGTGTTGACCTAACTTGTGGAGCCTACTTTTGGCTGAAGACCGTCAAGCCTCTCAACAATAATTGTCCTAATATGTTTTTGCAGGTACCTTGAACCAAGGTTCGCTTTGAGAATGATGATTTTCAGCTGATTTGCGTTTCAGCAGTTGTATGATTGAAAATTTCAATTATATAAACAAGTAACATAACATTAAACTTAATTCGAGCTGTCTTTAAAGGGTTTTCCCTCGGATTGTTTCACTCCTTTTGACAGTCCTCTGTAAGAATTCCTTTCGTCCCTTATTTCGGACTGGGGGGGGAGTAGTGAAAGGGTGTTTATTATCCTTGCGCAGTTATTCACTTAGCGCAGCCCGCCCTTAGTTGCGAAAGCTGTCGCGCTGAATCAGCGCACAATGCGTATTACTGAATAACCAGTTCTGAACTATTTGAGCAGTTGAACCATGTATCTATTTGGAATACTGCTGTTGCAGTTGAATTTGTGTGCATTCTCTGTTGTAAGAGAAGTGTGAAGTTTCACACGTTTGCCTCCTTTTTAGTGGCTGCAGGGCGCTTTCTACAGCCTCAAATTCGGTGTTGCTTCAAACCCTGATATCGATTACTAGCCATCAGAGAGTACGTTGGTAAACGCACTAACGCTCTTCCTTCTAATTTAATCGAGTACAAACACTCTCAAGTACCGGTGTTGTAACTGCACAACACAATATCATATTCTTTTAGAAATGACCTTGATCGCCTCATATATAATCAAGTGGACTGACCCCAGTTACCAGATGTTTCGGCCCTCATCAGGCTTTCTCCGACCTGAACAGCTGGTTAACACCAACAAATCCACCAGCCCTTACTCAACAGCCAGCCAGGCAGTCCAGATGCTACGAGTCGATTCTCTGATAGTTTGTCAACAAATCCCCCCCACACACACACATGAAGCGTGCATGATCAACTTGGGGAGCGGGGATGGGCAGGTCCTCCGAACAGTGCTACAGACCTTTTGGAATTGTACAGGGTCAGGCTTGGGTGGGATGCCCTGACCTTTATGGAAGACGTGGTAGATATCGTTGAGGCCCAGACTTTTTCAGAGGTTGAAACTCCCTTTGTATTTTTTTTTCAGCCTTTTGTTTTGACCCTTCACTTTATTTCCCACGTTTTCCTCCTTTCTTTTGTCCTGCCCCTTGTACTTTTTTCATCTTCCCTCCCAACTCTTCTTAGTTAGGCGCCCACACGACCGAGCCTTTTGAATAGGGCCCAGATGTGTAACGTCATTGACCTGAATATCGCCACCGGCGACTTCTCGCCAGAGTTCAATTCGGTATCCGTCCTTGCCATTTCCCTTGTTATGTGGCTGTTTTGGACTTCTGGTTGCTTTGCAAGAATTGCTAGAATGGCGCTAAAACAGCCTGACTCGCAATTAAAGCCTTACCTTGTCTGCAAACCAGGCATGGCGTGTTGATTGTTCAAATGAAATAAAGCTGCTGCAGATGCAATTTAGTGGACATGGGTTCATGGGGATGCATAATTGACGTGGCGCATTCCTGCCCACTGGCATTGATTCTGCTGAGTGTTCGATATCTATTTCCCATTTATCAATGCTCCAGCAGTGGCATCGATTGGCAATGTTGTGCTTGTGTGTGTCAGCCTTCCTCCTCCCCCCCACCCTTCAGAGCCAAGGCTGTCCGTCATCATCACGCCCTTTCCATATTCGCGCCTCAGAAATCCAATAGCATTAGCCTACTGCCCTGTCGCTTATGTTCATGCGGTTCTTAGACATGATGTCGCACCATAAAGCAGTAACTGCAATACTATGGTAAATACCGTAAACTCCGGTCAGGACACCTTAGAGAGGTGTCCTCTACTCACAAACACGGTACATCACCGTACACTCATGCTCCTTGTACTTCAGACAAGAGTGTGTCAACAAGATAACTGTAACTGGAAGTTCCTAACTGGATGTCTCTGCATAGAAGTCTCCGTCTCGTGGGTACCGCCCCTACTACTTTACTCGCGATGTGCGCTTCAGGTCCGTGGCGGACTTCTTTCCTCACTGCAGTGACGGACGCCTACGGGCAGGCTCAGTGACTATTCACTGGCTGCGAGTGCTCTTCGAGTTAAGCAGCTAGGTGGATATTTGTATATATAGCAACAGACTTAGGGGCATAGGCCTTCTGGCCGCCTGGTCGCGATCCAGCTGGGCTATGTTAAGGGCACTTACCGCGTAACACGCGGAGAGATGGGCGGGACGTAGGCTGCGTACTTCTTCTTCTGCAGGGTCTTGTTTCTCTTACTGGGGTACTTGTCTCCAGCTAGATCAGCGGAGGCTGAGCTAGTCTTGACTTGAGTTAAGGTACTGACTTATATGAAAGCTGCTGGTCTCGAAGACTGCCGGTGCTTGTTACAAATAGAGGTCTGTCCTTTAGAAAGGGACGAAGTAACTAGCTAGGGCAACTGCCGGGATACAGGGACCCGGCAGGCCCAATTCAGAGTACGGTAGAACCTGTCAAATCTCCCTGCGTAAGCGGGTTTCTAGGTCTCAGCTCAAATCCGGAGACTCCGCAGAGAAGCTGCGGAGTCACCGAGACCGCTAACTGCGGTCTAAACGGTTCTGTCACGTATACTGTAATATACTGTGACAGCTGTCGCACCATAAAGCAGTAACTGCAATACTATGGTAAATACCGTAAACTCCGGTCATGACACCTTAGAGAGGTGTCCTCTACTCACAAACACGGTACATCACCGTACACTCATGCTCCTTGTACTTCAGACAAGAGTGTGTCAACAAGATAACTGTAACCGGAAGTTCCTAACTGGATGTCTCTGCATAGAAGTCTCCGTCTCGTGGGTACCGCCCCTACTACTTTACTCGCCCCCCGCTCCCCAGCGTTAAGCCCTCCAGGCATGCGCGGGGAGCCGGAAAAGGGGTGGTACTGAAATAAACGTTTTGAAAAATATGTACGTAGAAGCTCAAATCATCATCTGCAAATATGCCTGGTTCCGGCCTTCTACAAATCTGCCTGGTTCAGGCCTTCTGCAATCAGGAAATAAAAAATCAACCGAGTTTCAGCTGAAGCGCAATGCGCAGAACCCTACAAACTCAAGCTGTTCAGCCCACTACTGGCTAGCAAACAGAGAAATTTCAAAGTTATCAGGTCAAGCTAAGAACAACCGCTGCTCTCGCCCCACTGCGCCAGAGCCGCCTGGTCTTCAAAGGCCACAGGAAATGTGCGCCGTAGCAGCGTGATCCGCCCCCTGCTGTGTTAGAACTGCCCGAGTTGACTAATTCTCCTCGCTCATCATCCTCATAACATATGTACTACCGTAGCCTTGCTGCTATGGTGTTTGAGAAACAAATTTTCATTAAGCTGCCGTAACTCTACTCCTGCATCTTCCGTCTTCGGTCCGCTGGCTGTCGGCCCATTGCCTACCGGGTACTAGGACAAGCCGCGCTGCGTCTGCATTTCTGCTCTGTAGGCGCCTGCCCGCTCCTTGCCGGTTACGGCGTGGGTGACGTCACGTGCTCAGCGACCTTGCCGCTCTGGGCTCGGCTTCAGGTCTCGGTAAGATCCTCAAAGGCTGACTCTTCTTCCTCCCTTGCTGCTTCTTTGGCCACCTTGGCCCTTCTTGTAACTGCTCTCGGGGTGACATTGGCCTCTCCCCGGCCAGTGGTGTACGAGATGTCATACAACCCGTTCGCCATTGGTCTTGCGATGCCCCGCTCCATTTGCCTTGTTGCTGGGTTGGTGGCCATGACTTCCACCTCAGGCCTGTCCATGACGTCGGCCTCCTGGGCTGTTCTGGCAGCCGCTCTGGCTGCTGGGCTCGGTCGCCCCTGGACCTGTAAACTGCGCTCCTCTGTGGTGGGCCCTGCTACTGCAGCGGGCCCAGCTCCCCTGTCATCCGGTGTGCAGTGTGGGCACAACCACTCGCCGTCAGGCACCTCCTCGAGTACTGGTACCAAGCAGTCCATGTGCCAACCTGTATTGCAGGCATCACACAAAAGCATCACCTCTCCGCGATCGGGCAGCTGGCACACCTCGCAGGACAGGCTGTTATTGGGTCTGGTAGCACTGAAATCAACCACTCCCCTGAGGTTGGGCAAGTGGCATGGAGAGCAATTGACAGCATTCTCTGTTACTGTGAGGCCATCTGCTCCCTCCAATACCAAGGTCCCCGTCGCCCCCAGTGTTTTTACCCTGAGGATCTCAGGCCTGGCCTTGGGATCGAGGCTGCGTCGCTCTGATGAATATTTCACATACACGTAATCTCCCTCTGCAAAACGCCTGACCTGGGGTACATAACCTCCCCCACGGATGCGTGCATATCGCAGCTTGTCGCGGTGCTGCGCAATTTTTAGATGCTCACCCGCGACTGGCAGTGCCTCTTTGATCCTGGCCACTCTGGCCAAGAGCAGGTCTGCTGCCTCCTCTGCTGTTGCCACCTTGGCTGTGCTCCAGAGGTCCGCCCCCACTCTGGAGGGGAAGGTGGGTCTCTGTCCGAACAGCACCTCGTACGGCGCCATGCGCGTGGCCTGCTGCGGCGAGCACCGGAAGCCAAGGGCTACCCAGGGCACCATCTTGTCCCAGGACTCGTCGCTGTTGCCCTCCTCGCAGCACTTGCGCAGGCCTGCCTTGAGGGTCTGGACAGCCCTCTCTGAAAGCCCGTCTGCCTGGGGGTGGTTGGCAGAAGTGGTGCGATGGTCAATGAAGCAGTCCAACAACATGTCCTGAAATTCACCCTGGAACTCTGTTCCCTGGTCTGTCACCACCTCTGCGCATCCCCCGAATCGTGCAACAACATTTTGAAAGAATGCCAAGGCCGTCACATCAGACGCCTTGCTTGGAATGGGGATCAACTCCACCCATTTGGAGTAATGCTCCACACACACCATCACAAACCGATTTCCCCTGGAAGTGGTCGTGAATGGACCACACAGGTCCACTCCCCACCGGAAAAACAACCCCTCAATGGGTAGTGGGTGCAGGTTGGGCTGTATGTGATTGAACGTGGACGCCCTGGCCCTGTCACACACACCGCATTCCTGCACCGCCTTCTTGACTGCTGCTCGAAGCCCCCGCCACCAATGCTGCTGCATGACCATGAAAGCCGTGCGGTGGCTGCCAAAATGGCCCGTACCTGCATGCGCTGTCTGGATCACTGCTAGCCTGTCTTCTGGCCTGGGCACCACACAACGTCTACCATCCGGCATGAGTCTCATCAGGACTCCTCCCCTCTCTGATTCCCACTGGAATGGCGCTGCTCTGCGCTGTATTCTGGTCTGTTCTCCTAGCTCTGTTCCCTGAACATAAGTCTTCTCACGGAGAAACCTCAAGACGGGCTCATCTGCCCACACATCAACCCTAGCCGACGGTCCTGCAGGACAACCTGGCTGGTCCTTCTCACTCTCTGTGTCCCTGGTTACTTTGATTCCAACATCAACTTGTTCCTCAGGCGTGTTCCCACCTGGTTCCTGTGCCGCGTCGGCCCAGTCTGCCGCGGCCGATTCTCCCAGGCACTGTCTGTATGACGCGGCCGCTTCTCCGCTGCCAGAGCACGCGTTTCCTGCAGTAGCAAGGGCATAGTGGCTGGACATTAAAGTCGCCCCCAGCACTGGGTCCCTGTCCTGGCCTGGCAGCTTTGCCCTGCGTGACAATTCTGCTGGCATGATTTTAGCACACTCAAGTGCCACATTGAGCCATGCACTTAGTGCCCATGAATCCATGCACCTGCCCAAGGCTGCCCGTCTGGCTGCCTCTGGGAAGTCTGGGCGCGGCAATGTGGACCCCACAGTTGTCATGCTGATGTAGCGCACCGCGCGTATTACTGAATTATCAGTTCCTTGTTTAAGGATTCCTGCAGTTGAACTCTGTATACGGAACTGCTGTTGCAGTTACACTTTTGTGTTTTCTCTGGATATCAGAGAAGTGTGTATTTTCACACTTTAGCCTTCTTCTTAGTGGCTGCTTGGTTTTCTGCTGCCACTATTTCTTTCTTACTTGAAGCCCTGATTTCGTAATCACCCTTTAATCTGAAGTTACATAGTCACTCCTCATCGAGCAAGCACAAACACTGCTCACTTTATTCCAGCAAGCACAAACACTGCTCGAATATCGATCCATCATACAGAACAAGCACAAACACTGTTCGACCCTTCAGTCTAAGCAAGCACAAACACTGCTTAGTCTTGGAGGTCTTCTCTTGATATTTCGGCCCTTATCAGGCATTCTCCAGCCTTCCAGCTGGTTTACCACCACCAACTCCATCAACACTTCATCAACAGCCAGTCCAGAGGCTCCAAGTCGACTCCTTGATAGATCATCAAACGAGTCTCCCCATCTGAAGATCGCCTACAAGCGACTTCCCACTGAAGATCATCGTACCCTGTCACCAGTGTACTACAACTTCGACTGCTGCTACAGTCACCTTCGGAAGGGTCGACCCATCAGGCAATCTTGTCAACAGTAGAGAATAGTCAGGTAAGTAGTCCAGGGGATACTTATCTTAAATAGATCGACTGATCCCCAGGTTTACAGCTGGGGATTCGAGTCTCAACAGCAGTGATCAGGAATCTGTCATATTCCTGAAGTCACAGCACTTTTCTAAGAAAGAAATAGTCCGACTGGTCGCACCTCCAGTTGTCTGTAAACAGGTCGACTCTAAGAGTCGACTCAAGCAGGTGCCAAGAATCGTCTGTCGACCACTTGATCGATCACAAGAAGTACTTTTCAGTACTCTGGAATTTTTCCTGTCAACAGTCAGGACTGGTTTCATGACTGACGATTCAGAGGATGAACATGGCAGTGTAATGTCTGTTCAGGCCAAGCATGATCAAGATTTAGAGATTGCGATCATCAAAAAGGAACTAGAGGATATGACTACGCAGGACCAGATCCATCTGTTAATGCGATCTAAGGTCAGAGATAAAGACGGTTTGATAATCACTGATTTGCTATATTTGAGTAAGAATGAGCAAAGAAGCCTACGCAACGCAATTAGACATGCTAAGCGATGCGAGATTGATAGGGAACTCAGAATGAACCTAGAGCATAGGGAGGTTTCGAGAAGGAACGCTACTGAAGATAAAGAAGCACAACGCAAAGCTGATCTTGCTGCGCAAGATGAAGAGGAAAAGGCTTACTATAAATTACAGAGCGAATATAACTGGGCAAAAGTTGAGTTAGCAGCTACCCCAGCGATTATTATGATCCCTGTTAGTGACGACAATTATGATGATAGAATTCCCTTTGCTTCAATGGACAATCCTGCTTACAGCCTAATGAAATCTGTAGCTGATTATTCAGCTAGTAAGCTTAACCAATGTGCATACGTTACGAAGAGATCTGGGCAAACTAGTGAGCATAGCGATTCACTATCAGTCAAACGTGAAGATGGTTATCAAGGAGGAGTACCCGTATTGCATTTTATTGCAAAGAAACTTAGAGCAGATGGGACTTTCTCACCAAGCTGCGATAGCTCCAATAATTTCTCAGCTATAAGAGAAGGAGACCAAGCAGCGGGAGTCGAGCACATCACTCCGAAAGAAGGATATGTCCAAAGTCAAGTTCAGAGAATGAATACGGCGAATAATACTGGGTATAAGTCAGCAGTCAGTGCGTTCAGTAAAACGCCACCACCGCCGGTAAAAACTCCAATCAGTGGTCAACCAATTAATCAGGACACTGTTGGAGTAGGTCGAGGGGTAAAACAAGAACAGTCAGACGTTCCCCAGCGGTATTCTAGAGAAGAAAAAGAAAAGTTTCATTCCAGGGAAAACGAAGCTCTAAGATATCAAATAGAACAGCTTCAGATTCAGAATGATTACTACGCTAACACGGCACGTGACAATGCACTTGAGTTATCTTTTGCAGTCCCAAATACTGGGATCAAGGATGAACACTTTGCTTCTGATCAACGGAACAGTCCCTCTGCTAACGCCTCTCACTCCTATAAAAAGGAAGTCAAACATGAGCCACCCCAAGAAACCAGTGACTTTGGAAAATTTGCAAATTCCGATGTAGAAGTACCTCGCAAAGATGAGGTAGTGGGAGTTGAGACTGCCATGTATATCCATGCAGACATGACTCCTATCATCATGGCACTTGAGGTAGTGGTAGTTGAGACCGCCATGCAGAACCCTGTGTACGCGCCTCACGATGTTCTGACACATAAAGAGCTTGAAGGTGTGCCAGCCAATCATGCTGAGATTGCTTGCTCGTGGTCAAGACCCGAGCTGATTAGTAAACTTGAGAGGAATATGCTAGAGTTCGCACAACCACAGACTAAGGGTTACTATATGCTTCGTCAAGAGGAGCACATTCTCAAGGCTCTCATCGACATTCCGGACCAAATTAGGGTGAGAAGCAATAAACTTGCATTCTTCTGGTTAAACGAATTAATGGCAGTTCACGAGTTCCTGGACGATAGCTTAAAGAGTTCTTTGTTTATAGCCATGCACAGCCATGAGGAGCTGCCTCCTTTCATTAAACCGCATAAGCAATGGCAAGTTAAAATTGACATGCACAGCCATGCAGAGCTGCCTTCCGCTTTCATGGTGCACGAGGTGATGATTTACTCAGAAAATCTCTTGTCCACACATCCCCCAACATATGACATCATCAATGTGTGCTCCTCCAAAGCCAAGCCCATGCAGGAAACTGATTCCGTTGAGAAGTACAAGACCACACGAGGTGGAGAGGGCAACAACATGCCGCGTTCCTCCGGGCCCATCCTGATTAACAGTGCTCCACGAATTTGGTCACTCATGGCTTCAAAGGTGAAGGGTTTGTTTGGAACAGGCCTAGACAAACACACTGATGTCCCTAAGATTCAAGACAGAGACATCTGTCCCCATGAAGACCCGGGTGGAAGTATGCAACCTACGGGGTATAGAGCTGAGACTTCCTTCGACAATTACCCAGTGAGTAAAGAGCGTGTCATTGAAACAGAAGAGCTCAGTGAGATTTCCTCAGGCCTAGAGACTCCGGTGCGCATAGTGCATGACGTACACCGACAGAGTGGGAATTTTATGATGGATTCATGGGGGCCTAGAGGACAGGTTTCAATGGCTTCTGAGCTGTGCTTTGAGCAAAGCAAACCTCCATTTGAAATTAAAAATCCTGTCAAGCCTGGTCAGTCGCCAGTGCCCCATCGATCCAAACACCGAAAAAGTCCGTTAAAAATGTGGACCATGCAGAGCGTGATCCGAACCAGTTCACACTTTCATCCGCACAGAGCATTGCCAAGTCGGAGATTAGCCAGATGTGAATCGACACCGGTGAATTGACACCACTGCAAGATGCTTGACCACTGCGAGACGCTTGCTCCCTCCCTTCCTACCCAAAGCCAGGGTGTACACCTTCTTCGTGCGGCCCTGGATAAACCAGCGGTTAAAAGTTTCCACAGCCCCCACCTTCGGTAGCGTGGCAGCGGCATGGTGATGTTCGGTTGACCTGTCCTTGGTCAATGCCAGGTTGTTAATTTCTTTTGTTTCCTTCTTGCATGGTGACCCATGCAATGAAAGTAGCACTGCCCGTTATAGCAGTTGGCTGGTGACTCTAGATGCTAGTTGTAATGCCGCTGTTGTTCTTGCCTTCTCGACTTTGATTGGCTTTCTAAGAGATATGTACTGTGTGTATTGCAATCTGCTATGCTGTACATTCCTGCTGATACAAACAGCGGGTTCATACCTGCTGGTTACTACCTGCTTGTTCACACTGTAATACGCCCCTGAATGTTCACACATATTGTATGCACTTGGTGGTACACCACTGTTCATACTTGCGTGAAATTCACACCTAGTTGTACGTACTCCCAGTTCACACTTGGTTGAGGACCACAAAGGTTACAACTACCGTGATGTGCTGTCTTTTTCAGTAGACATATGCGCAAACACTAACTCCTAATTCATGATAGGACTGTAATAAATGCAGTCTTCTGCATGACTGCTAAGCTTGCCTATTGTCCAGCTCAGAGCTGGTTTATGGTCACAGCTCAGAGCTGGGGGGGGATGTCTGTACATATGCATGCTTTATTCATGCTCTTTGCTTAAAACTTTTCCCTACCCATGGTTTCTCCCATGTGCAGAATGGTCCAGTGAGTAATCAATCGCCAACCGAATGCAGCGCACACCGCAGCGCACAACGTATTGAGCAAGCTTCTGCATAATACTACTGTGTGCCTGCAAAGTACTACTTCAGACTCCCCAAACTGGTGTAGTTAACCCTCGTCGCGTACTTTCTCAAGTGCAGTTTAGATGTGCGATGTTTGACGATACTGTTAAGGCAACCGAAAGAGTACTCAGGCTAGTAGAACGCCATGTACTGCAGTCCTACCAGAGCTGGGGATCGGATGTACTGGGACTTAAAATGGGAGACTCTGTTGACCCTGATGTGCAGCAGCATCACCTATCCCAGCAGCAGCAGCAGCAGCATCTTGCTAAAAAGAATAAAATCAAGAACCAAGAAAGAAACAGGTTAGCTAACTGGGCAATGCAAATATTAGACAGTTCGCTGGTTATGATTTTTGTTCTGGTCCCGCGTGGTCCCCATCTTTAGGGGGACCCGGGATGCGCCCTGGGCCCCCACGTGTCGGGGGCCCCGGGCCACGCCGTGAGTCTCCACCTGTCGGAAACTCCGGCAGAACAGCTTTTGTGCCTCCATTTGTCGGAGGCCAGAGCCCTGTGAATCCTCCACCTGTCGGAGGTTCCAGAAGAGTTGAAGGGCCCCCATATGTCGGGGGCCCCAGCTTCATTGGTGAGTCTCTAAATGTTGGAGGCTCCCTTAGCAACCGTGGGCCCTCACATGTCGAGGGCCCCGGACCTAGCATTAGGCTTCCAATTGCCGGAAGCTCCAGCAGTGGCCCAGCTGGTGGCTATTCGCAATTCTTTCGCGCTAGAGAGCTGGGGATCTCAGTGGGAACCCCTGTTGAATGGGATCAAATTCCCTCACAGCTTCTCCACCTCTATAGAGTAGCTCAGGATGCGGAGGCCGTGATTGAATTCTGGCATGAGCAGTTGACCCGTTTCGGAGAGGACTGTGTTGCTATTTCAGCAAAGGCGCCTAATTAGGTGGCTGCTCTGTCCCCGGGCCATGTTTTCGATGAGGAAATGGAGGTTTTCAGAGTTGTCCTTAGCTTTGTCAAAGGTCGCCACACTGACTATGCCTTTTATCAGAGCTGGTGGCTGTGCAGTCCGAAGCTGACAGCCTCATGAATGTTGACCGTCGCTAGAAATTTTCGCAGTTCAGATGACTGTTACGTAATGGAATTAAAATCAACCGATACTTTTATTGCGATTCAGACTCTTCTGCTAGAAAGATAGCAATGCATAGAGTAAGATTACTCCGCCAGCAATATCCTACACTTTAAATAAAGATGTGTGCCTCAATTCCTTCACTGACCTTCCGCAGGATGTATACAAGATCCAAGAGTCATATCTTCTTAACATCGGCTCTTAAGACGGGTGTCAGTGGCTGCTGTATGCAGGATTTATGTGTTCTGACCTTTCTTCTGTTGGGTTAAAAACTGGACTACATGGTACTAAAAGTTATACTTTCTTCCCACTTCTCAAGATATTGGGTACGACTCAAGCTCTACAAGTTCATCAAGCTCCTGTGGTTTATTTTATAGAGAACACAACAGTACAATTCGCCAAGGGTCAATCTGCTGATATGCGTGAATCATTTACTGAATTATGTGAGCGTCTGGGCATCCCTGTTACATTTGACGTTGTTGCTGTTGGTGTTGTTGCTCACAGGTTATGGAATTATTGGTGCAACATCTGTGCGCCTACTGCCTTGCAATTGATCTGAATTCCTTTGTCAGGGATCCTGATCTTAGACTTGCAGACGTTCTGGAGCCCAACCGTCAAGCGCAACTGTGCAAATTGGAGCACCGCTATCCTTACCACGCTGTCAACAGAAAAGCCCACCTATCTCAAGTGTTACCTACTCTGGTTGCATGAGTTCACTCATGGGCCTTCAACATACAGAGACGGTGCGGGGCTAGTTTGGGAAGACAACAAACTGTTTGACCTAACTAATTTAGAAAGCGAACGGATTCTTGGCTATGCAGATCACTGCACTTCAGGCAAGGGTGCTTCTTTCGATGCTAGACACAAAGTCAATGGAGGAGCTTTTGATGCAAACGCCGTAAGTCATCTTATTGCTACCAGCTTTGCATATAGAGCTGCTAATATCGTGCAGCCCTCGTAACATAAGTTAGTTGCTGCAGTTTCTTGCCTAGAGCTGGGGGGGGAACGAAATCCTGATCAAAATTTGACAAAATTTATTTGCATTAGTAGCTGACATGATTTTGCATGCAGCTCAGGCAGAAGCTGCAGAATTGTCTGAGGTAGACATTCAATCTGTTAATGAGGAAGATGATGTTGACATCAATGCAAAGGGTGTCACTCAGGATGGTGCAATTCATCGTGTTGCGGCACCCAAAATTACTGTTGCACCCAAAATTATTGCTGCACCAAACCATCCTAAATTAATCTTCATTCCGGTACCACTGAGAATGGGGGCAAGGGATAGGCAACCCGTTCGTTCGTAAAATGCGCTGTCCTCTTTGTCCTCATGTCCTATTGCTGTGTGCTGACTTGATCTTGCATACAGCTCAAACATTAGCTGCTGAGTTGATATATGTAGTTGTGTTGCATAATCACCCTGTTCAGCCGGTGAAAAGTGCGTAAGTGCGGTACCTACATCAAACGTTAGATTTTAAAATAAATTAGATATGGACCTGCCTCGGAGTGATATGTGTACTGTGTAACTGTACATACGGGTAATGGTGCTAATTTGAGTTATGCTAGCCACTCTGACCTTAAGACCCAGTGATGATTCCAAATGCGGTGGGAAAACTGCCACTGCCATGTGCTAAAATTACCTGGTCAGTGAAATTGTGGCTTAATTACGGCCAAAAGTAATAGATCCTGCCTGGTAATCATTTTATGGTTGGAAGAAGCTATTTTGTTGTTAAGCATTGTGATACGCCGCTCTATTCTAAAACTGCGGCCTAGATCTTACCTCTATCTGATAGCTAGGTGTTGAAGGACTGCTTGTACTCTGCTGCCATACCTGTTGGGGTCATAATGTCAGGCCCAGTGTGGTCCTACCGGTGCCGCCGCAAGGATGTGATACCCAGAGATGGGATAGTTTTAAACTATGACCTGCTTCCCATGCCGCTTGTATGATCACGATGATCTGAGAATTTAAACTTCTGTTAGATTGTGATTTACACCATGTGTCAAATCATAATCCTACCAGTATAGATCAATTGTACTGTGACACAGGTTTAATTTTTAGTCCACACTTTTAAATGGGTTCACACTTATGCATGTTCCTGTTGAATTTGGCTATGTTGAGTACCTTGCTGCATTATGTACCCAAATTAAAGCTTTCTTACTGTAGCTGCTTTCGCCCGCAAGATCGGCTGTGGAGGATGTTACCTTGAAGACTAAGGCCCCAGCGCAACGGCGCCTGGGGACCGCAGCCCCATCCGGAATCAGTCCAAGGTCCTCGCCAATTACGGAGCTAGATGAAAATAGCATCAGCCACTGCCCTGGGATTTTTCTGGCAAGTCTTGAAACGTTTCTCCAGAGCTGGCTTAATTTGTGGAAGGTTCCTCAACTAGAACTGATTGGCTATTGCAATATAGAACTCTAGTTACCTTGGGCAATTAACAATTGCTGTCAATTTGAAGATTTTGTATGCATCCCACGCACGGCTGTTGTGCGTTTCGCTTTTAGCGTTTGTTTTGACTTAAGCTTGCGACGGTTATTTGTGGCTAAAGACAGTCTCAAGGCTTTCATCAGGAATGTGCTGATCTGTTTCTGCAGTGACCTTAAACCAAGTTAAAAAAAAATGTCATTTAGCTGATTTTCTTCTCAAAAATTCTATGATTGAACAGAGTGAAATTCGTAACCCTTAATGAAGGTTAAGATGTAGTCTTTCAAGAATTTCCCTCGGGATTTTTCACCCTTTTTGACAGTCCTCTATAAGTGTCTCCTTCGTCTCTTATTTCGGACTGGGGGGGGAGTGAAAGGGTGTCTTTAATACTTGCTTTATTTGTTTGCTGTACTTGCGCAGTCATTTACTAGGCGCAGCGCTTAGCCCCGACAGCTGTCATGCTGATGTAGCGCACCGCGCGTATTACTGAATTATCAGTTCCTTGTTTAAGGATTCCTGCAGTTGAACTCTGTTTACGGAACTGCTGTTGCAGTTACACTTTTGTGTTTTCTCTGGATATCAGAGAAGTGTGTATTTTCACACTTTAGCCTTCTTCTTAGTGGCTGCTTGGTTTTCTGCTGCCACTATTTCTTTCTTACTTGAAGCCCTGATTTCGTAATCACCCTTTAATCTGAAGTTACATAGTCACTCCTCATCGAGCAAGCACAAACACTGCTCACTTTATTCCAGCAAGCACAAACACTGCTCGAATATCGATCCATCATACAGAACAAGCACAAACACTGTTCGACCCTTCAGTCTAAGCAAGCACAAACACTGCTTAGTCTTGGAGGTCTTCTCTTGATATTTCGGCCCTTATCAGGCATTCTCCAGCCTTCCAGCTGGTTTACCACCACCAACTCCATCAACACTTCATCAACAGCCAGTCCAGAGGCTCCAAGTCGACTCCTTGATAGATCATCAAACGAGTCTCCCCATCTGAAGATCGCCTACAAGCGACTTCCCACTGAAGATCATCGTACCCTGTCACCAGTGTACTACAACTTCGACTGCTGCTACAGTCACCTTCGGAAGGGTCGACCCATCAGGCAATCTTGTCAACAGTAGAGAATAGTCAGGTAAGTAGTCCAGGGGATACTTATCTTAAATAGATCGACTGATCCCCAGGTTTACAGCTGGGGATTCGAGTCTCAACAGCAGTGATCAGGAATCTGTCATATTCCTGAAGTCACAGCACTTTTCTAAGTGAAAGGGTGTCTTTAATACTTGCTTTATTTGTTTGCTGTACTTGCGCAGTCATTTACTAGGCGCAGCGCTTAGCCCCGACACAGTGTACCCCATGGCGCGCTCACGCTCGTTTGCGTTGGGCTCCTGCAAGTCTCCCATGGGTCTGTACACCATCCCATTTTGCCCGTTCCGAAAAGAATATGATGAGGGCGTGGCCATCAAACATGGCAGCGCTTTCCTGGGCTGCCCTGTTACATTGATGCGGTACCCCCCATTGTCTGGACATGATACTACTTGGGCCTTGCTGCCCTTGTCCAGAATGTCGTCTACAATCCCCTCGTGGGGTCTGGTCGACGCACGAATCACAAATTCAATATCTGCTGCAGGGGCGATATTCCCCCAATAGTTGCGGGTGCGGTGGGCGTAAGACCCCACCTGCGCTGCGTCAAACAACGCCGGTGTCCCCAGAATCCTGCACACCTCCTGAAAAGCCTCAACACTGGCCTTCACACTCTTCTGATTCAATTGCATTGCTACATTCTCAATCAGGTACGCTGGCGGCCTAGGTCCCTGCAGGAACTGTAGAGTACCCAACAGCTTGACTAACGAGAAGAAAGACTTGCTTCTCTCTCCCGCGAGCCCACGCCCCTTGCCAGCTGACGAAAGGTCCTGGCACTCCCAGCCTGCTACCATGAACCACTGGCGCCCCTCCTGGGCACCCGCCTCCCTGAGGTGCTCTGCCGTAATGGCATACACATCTTGCGGCAACGCTCTGAAAGCTTTATCAAACGCTTTGACCGGAAGCAACTGGGGGAATCTCCTGTGCAACTGCAACAGGCGACCCCCTGCGATCTCTCTGACTTCCTCACTGATATCTGCATACAAGTACTGCACTCCTGGAATACCTGCCCTGAGTACCATTTCCAGCCCTGAGCACATACCTCCAAAGGGCTCGAAAAGGACGACTCCTTCGGTCTCCATGGCCCGCACAGCCCCACTCGACAGGCAAGCTGTGTCCAGGCCTGCAAGGGAATGAGGGGGCGTCACCCGAGGCAAGTCAGCAAGAACATCACTGATCATTGTCCTGGCCCGCTCCCTGTTGCTGAACGCCTGCTCTGCTGTACTGACAGGCTGCGCCTGTTCATCATCGTCAGTGGCGGCAGAGGATATCTCCTGCCCCACCGGTGCTGTCACGCAAGCTGCCTCTGCAGCTCGCAACATATGTACTCTCCTTCTGCCCTCCTGCGCCATGCGCACTATCTGGTCTGCATGCCACTGGTTCACTCTGCCCAACCCCGTGAGCAAAGCTACTTGCTTCCCACTTGCCTCCTCCCTGGCTGCTGGCTCGGGCGCGACTGTATCAAGCCTGGCCCCTGTGCGGTCAGCTGAGGATGGGAGGGGGGATCTTGACGGGATGTCTGCATTCTGGTGGCATGCTCCTGAGCGGTGGACAATGGTAATGTCCAGCTCTTGAAGCATGAGAGCCCACCTAGCGTGCTGGCCTACCAACGTCTGGTTGTCCATGAGGTAAGTGAGCGGCTCATGGTCAGTGATGAGATGCACCTTGCACCCAAACAGCAGGTGGCGGTATGTGCGTGCTGCATACACTGCGGCCAGCATCTCCCCCTGGAACGAGGAATAGTTCCTCTCGCTCTTGTTCAGGGATCTGGATGTGCATGCCACCATATACTCCCGCCCGCTGTCATCACACTGTCCGAGCACGGCGCCTATGCCTTGCTTAGAGAAATCTGTGTACAATAAGAACGGCCTTGGCGGCCCCTTGCCGTCTGGCCCTGTCCCACTGTAATCTGGTCTGCGCAGGACTCTCCCGCCCTCGCACATCTCTGTCTTAATCAACTGGAACGCCTGCGACTGCTCTGGCCCCCACACAAACGGGACCCCCTGGACCAGCAATGCGTTGATGCATGCTGCCTTTTTCGAGAAGTCCGGGACGTAGCACCGGTAGAAATTCAAGAATCCCATGACCTCCTGAATGTTTTTCACCGATGCGGGCTCTGGCAGCGCCATAACTGCTGCTATCTTAGCTGCGTGCGGCGTGAGCCCCTGGGCCGACACATTGTGACCCAGGTACTCTACTGTTGCACACCCAAACAGGGACTTGTCGGGGTGCGCCCTTAATCCTACACTGTGGAGCATGTCCAACATCAGCTCCACATGCCTGATGTGTTTTGCCGGTGTGTCACTGTACACTAGCAGATCGTCAATGAATGCTACGCAGAACGCACTCAGGCCTGCCCTAGCAATCTCCTCTTCCATCATACGCTGAAAGAAGGGAGGCCCATTGCGCAGACCAAAGTTGAGCTTTGTGTACATCCAAAGCTCAGGCCCCATCCAGAAAGCTGTCTTAGGCTGGTCCTCGACCTTTATAGGGATCTGCATGAACCCCGACCGGAGATCAACCTTGCTGAATATCTTGGCAGTGCCCAGGTTCTGAAAAATAGTCTCCATCCTGAGGATTGCAAATTCCTGCTTGGCTGTACGCAGGTTTAACCTGCGCATATCGTGCGCTATTCGATGGTCTGTCCACTCCCCAGTTTCAGCACTCTTCTTGGCTGCTACTACTGAGTTGGCCGCAAACTTGATAGGCCCCCCCTGGGGCACCTTGACTATGATGCCTGCCTCAATCATCGGCTGACACTTTTCCTTAAAAATGGCTGCCTTAGGCGGTGGCATATCCCTGGACTTCTGAAAGCACGAACTGACCTCGTCTTCTTAAGCCAGTGTAAACTCACCCTGCGTGCCGCAGTAGCCTGGTAGATCCTCCATGGAGTAAGCGAATGCTCCTTGGCGATCTCGGAGGCTCTGCTCCAGGCTCTCCTGCTGCTCCGCAGTGAAGTCGGGGTGCTTGCCCAGCAGCCACCCCTCCTTGGTCTTGACGTACTCTGCGGGTGGCTCCACTACTCCCCCCGGCTGGAACATGTCGATCACCACAGCCGCCTGCGGGTCGTCCTCCGCGGGCAGCTCTTCCCCGCCAGTGGTGTTGCCGCTGTGCCATCTCTCCTGCTGGCTGCATGCACCCCTCCTGCTGGCGTCCCCCATGGAGCTGACTGCCGGTGGGCGCAACCATCCAGACGACAGCTTTGCTGCTGCCTCCTTTCCAGACACAAAAGCTCCTTGGCCTGCTGTAAATCCTCCTCCTCTTACTCCCTGCCCGGTAGCTCGCGCCCCCGGCACACACACCGACAGCAGTAGCCACACCAGTATCAGCTGGAGCGTTCCCGTAAGGATCCCTTTAATTGCTGTACATGTGAGGAGTCCTCTGCACGCTGTCATCTTCCTTATGGGTTGCTGCGGTAACTGTTCTGCGGGCTGAACGCATGGCTCTGCATTCTGCGCTGGCGGCTGCTGTCCTCTGGCCCACGTGATCTCCAGGTCTACCTGGCTGATCCTGAGTGGCAGGGCTGGGCAGTCCATTCCTGGTCTGCTGCCACGGTTCCTGTCCGCGGCCGCCCTCTGCGCCTTTCATGCGCGTCGCCTGGCCTTCTTTGAATTTTTTCCCTGCAACTTGGCAGTGTCAGCCCAAACCGCACTGGCCCTTTCTGGCCCTGCTCCTGGGATCTGTCCTGTGCTGCACTGTGCCAGCCGCTCCTGCCTGTGAGTGGCGCGCTGCACAGCCTCGCTGCTGCCTGCACCCGCGGGCTCCTCTTGCCCACAGCCCCGTCGTATGGTTTCCCGCGCGCCGACAACCCTCCTTGCGAGGTCCTCGCCCCTGCCGGTTTGGGTTTGGCTGCTGCGGCTGTCCGACGGCTGTTGGGTGTCCGCCCCTTCTACTCTCCTCGTGTAGAGGGCTGATAATCTCTCCGTCAGCTCCTCCTGTAGCTCCCTGACCGCCCTGCTGTAACCTCCCATCCTGGGGTCTGGATCCGGCTGTGGTAGCATTCTGAGTCGGAACAGCAGGCTAGCCTCCTGGCCCGCCTCTTGCTGCCCCATTTCCTGCCTTCGTAGCACGTCCAGCTGATCTACAAAGTTCCTGAGCACTGCAACCCAGCGTCCCGTGCTGTACGCTGCTGGGTCACCCCAAGGCCCCTGCGCCGCTGTCTGTGCTGGCGGGCTGATCTGGGGGTCTCCTGGGCGCCCGTTGCTCTCCTTGCCTGCTGCTGCCCCCTCGGGCCTGCAAGCGCGCTGGTCTGCTGCCTGCTGATGGCTGATCCCCGCTGTGACCTGGTTTGCCTCCTCCTCCAGCGTGATCCCGTTACCGAGCTCTATAGCGGCCCTCCTGCTTCTGCGCTCCTCCATCGCTGCCTGCTCCTGAAAGATGCTGCGCACCCACGCGCGCCTCAGCTGTGGCAGCTCTCCCACCATGCCGTACCTTGGACTCCCCGGTCCTGGGCCGCTGTTGGCTGGCATATAATTGCCCTCTGCATCCCGAGACTCTGCTCTGGTGACGCTGTCATGGTCCGGGGGCATGGCTCCTTCCTCGTGCCACTCCTCATCTGACTCGGTGATCTCGACCAGTGGTGGTGGACCCTCTGAAACGTCGTCGCTGAACTCTGGGGTCCTGCTGTCTGAGTCCCCCGTGGGCGGTGTGCCGACAATGTCTAGGGGTGCCTGGGGCTCTGCCCGTCCCATAGGCTCAGCTTCCAGTGCTGCTGCCCCCAAGTCGTCCACGTACTCCAGCAGCTCCCATGAGGCTGCTGCTGCCCCAACTGTGACAAATGCCGCCTGGGTCCATTCTGGCTCCCCATCCTGGACAGGGTCGTCGGTGGCAGCCGCGGGTTCCTCTGCATAGGCGCCGCGCCTGCCCGCCAGCCCATGTCCCATACTCGGCTGGTTCCTTAAGTCCTCCAATTCCTCCTCGATGCCTACTTCCCCTGCTCCTCTGAACAGGGGATGCAGCGTGCGCACCCCTGCTGGGTGCGCCTGTCTCCACAACTGCGTCGTTATGACGTCTGCCTGCCAATAGGGCAGCACGCTGCTGGCCCTGTTGTCGTGCCACGCTCTCCGCTCCTGACGCACCCACTGGTGCACATATGCTGCCAGGCGTTCTACTGCGAACGGCGAGCGCGCCAGCTCGTCCTCTCCTTCCCACATGGCTCCTGATGCTGGCGTCTGCTGGGGTCCGTAAGGCCATGTTGGACAGGCCGTAACCACCGTAGGCGCCCACTGATCCTCTACGCCCCACACATGCCGCATGGCCGCTGACAGCTGTCCTGGGAGCAGGACCCTCTGCAGCGCCATAAGCATGAGCGTCCACACTGTCGGGTCTGCTCCCCTAGCGTAGGTATAGGCATGGAACTCCGCCTCGTCTACTGACGCGCACTTAGTGACTGCCACGTCCTGCTGGTGCCTCGCGAACAGGTAGACGGGCATATCATCGTGAGTCGCGTGCATGTGGATCCATGCCGATGAAACGGGCAACTCCTCATCAGCCATCTCCTCATAGTAGTAAGTTACTAGCTGCTGGACTGGGATGGCTGCCCTGGCGTCCCCTGGTGCTGGCCCCCACGGCACTGCTTGTCCTGCGACCGTCCTGGGGATGACGATGGACGCCTCTATGGTCGCCTCACACCGCCCTGGCCTGCCTGGGTGACACAGCCCTGCCCTCACTGGGGCCTGCTCTGTTGTTTCCACAAATCTCTCGAACTCGCCCATGGCTTGGACTGGCACATAAAATGCGCGGTCTCTGAGGGCTGGATGCCCCATCAGCTCACGGACACAATCCATCGCCCACGGTGTGCGCATGAATCCTGGCTGCGCGCCCTGCCACATCCCCTCGGCCGGCGCAATGTCTGGCATGTCCGGGTGCGCCCAGCCTGCTGCATCCACCGCTGTGATGCCTGCTGCAATGGCGAGACTCACCATCTCGCTAACGCAGTATGCATAGATGGGGTGCCGCGACCATCCCCTCTGCATATAATCTGCCATATTTGTGCTGGGCTGGATGTATCCTTTGAGCGCAGCGCCCAGCATGACAGCTGTCACTGCGTCCCACGGGAAAATCATCCTGGCAACTGCCTGCATGGCTGCTGCCCTGTTAACACATGTCTGCTCCCCGACTCCCAGGAGCCTATGGTTCTGCAACCGACATGGCCCGTCCTTGCACTCCGCTGGCATAGTCAGCATAGCCCTGGAGGTGGACGCCCCTGGCATCTCTTCCCCCAGGCGGAAGTACTGCACAAAGGGCTCGCCTGCTGGCAGCGACTGCGGGAACGGCTGTATGTAGACGCGTTCTCTGCTGTAGGACCTGTCTCTGCTGAAGGACTGGTCAAGCTGCCTGTCCTCGCCCCTTGCGTCAGACCTCCCTCCCCTCTCGCTGCCGTGCTGCGTCTCTCCGTCCTCGTCGATACCTCCCCAAGCATTGCACCGAGAGGTAGTGCTTTTATGGGTCCTAACGGGCCCCGCCAGAGCGTCCAGCTGGCTCCCTGCTGCGGTCCCTCTGGCCGCTGGGTGTCGCGACCCCGCTCTGGGTGGCTCCCCTGTCTCGGCGGCTGCTCCCGCTACCCCTCTGCCTGTGTCTTGATTGCCCTCCGGAGTACCTGGACATAACACGCCAAACTCTCTCTCATGCACGGGTGAGGGTTCCTGAGGCTCATATCTGCCTGCTGAAAAGTTGGACCCTGAATCGGTCTCCCACCCGTCTACGTTGTGCTGGGGTACTGCCTCCCGCTCGCGTCTCTCAATCTCATCCCACTGCTCATCATACCTGTCCCATTCACTGTCTAGGAACCTCTGCATCAGATTTGGCCATCCTACACACGGAGCTGGGCACCCCCTCCTCTGTAGATCCCTCAAGAATTCCATCGCATGTGCTACGGATCTGGCTGACCCTGCAGGCATAGTCCCGTAATGGTTCATGGCTAACGCCTCCACAGCGATTGTCCAGTGGTTGACCTGACTGGCTACCTGCCCTTCTGGCACCCTCTGGGGAGCCACCTGAACTGGTCCTGCATGACTGACCTCAGCCTGGTAGGCACCCCTGTCCTGGCTAATTTCCATGTGGCCTGTCATGAAGCACGTGTGGCCTCCTGTCCCCTCCCACCTTAGCTGCTCGCCCTCCGGTGGTTCCTGTCGCGCTGGCGGTCCTGGCCACGCGCTGGGGCCTGCTGCTGACTGCTGGAAGTCCCCTGCGCTAGGAGTCCCCATGGCAGTCTCGAAGTTCCTGCTTCGGCTCCCCATGGGCATCCCCTGGCCCCTGCCTGGGCCCCAGGCTCCATAGCTCCGTGCTGGGCCTGCAGGTGCCCCTGGCCTGTCGCCTGTCAGCCCGGCCTGCTCTGGGTTGGTGCACTCGTTGGCAAAGTGCCCAGGCTGGCCGCACTTGAAGCACACTCCACCATGGCGTGGCCCTAGGTGACGCCTAGGCTCTGCCACCCCGCTGCCCCCTGCTGCGGTTCTGTCTGTCGGGCCGGGGCCTGGGCCTCGCTGGTGCTCCTGCCCCTGCCTGTAAGGCCTGGCAAACTCCTCAGGGCGCCGGTCCCTGGATCTGCCCCTGGGCTGGTCCCCGCTGGGTGGCCGCTGCCTGCGGTCCCTGCTCCTCTCCTCACTGTTGCTGCGCCGCCCTGCGCCTTGCCGCTGGGTCCTGGCTGCCGGCGTTGGCACCGTCTTTTGGCGCCCCTCACTGATGGACCTTTCCGCGCTTCTGCTGCGCTGTCGTAGTCGTCTGTTCCCTGAGCCGCTCTCGTCGCTGCCAGCAGAACCGTGCTGCTGCTGTTCTTCCTTCGGCTCCTCCATGCCGGAATACTCGATGTCCATGTCTGGTAACGGGGACGGGATCGCCATCATTTCCCTGACGCACCCCGCCAACTCTGGGTCCGCTTCAAATGGGAGCGGCTGCCCGTGGTTTGGCGGCCCCCCCAAGTGCTGTGTTCCCAGGGTCTCCTGCAGCTTGATCAGCTCATCTGCCCGCAGGATGTACTGCCGATGAACCGCTGCCATGGCCTGCTGAGCATCCTTGATGCTCTTCCACCCGGCCAGCTGGCCTTTTAGGTAATCCACGATTCCTGCTGACTGCTTCCACATCTGACGTTCTCTCCACCTTAGAGCCTTTTTCAGCCCGTCAACTTGCCATGCCAGCCTGCCGATGTGCCCGTCTTGTGGGCTGGTCCCTGGCTCTGGAACCTTTTCTACGTTGCATTCCTCCTCCTCCTCTTCTTCCTGCGCTTCGTCATCGCCGCTGCTTGCTGATTGCGCGGGAGGCCTTGCTGCCCCTGGCTTCCCCTGCAGCTGCTGCTGTTGCGCCTGCCTACCATCGTCGTCACTGGCCTGTTGCGCACTAGGCCCTGCCACCTGCGGTTCCTTTTTCAGCTGCTGCTGCTGCTGCTGCTGCTGCTGCTGCTCTCCCCTGCTGCGCGCTGAATTTGCCTGTGCAGTCCTGCCGGCTGCAGCTGTGCCATATCCCCTCTTCTGCGCTGCAGGCGGCACTGCATGCACCGCAGGCGCCGTTTCAGGGGTCCGCGAAAAGACCTGAATCCTCCTCTCACACTCCTCCGCCGAGTGCTCGTCTGGCTTTCCGCACAAGGCGCACGGGTAGTCGGGGCATGCTGGCATGAAGTCCCTGACGCACTTCCTCTCACTGTCAGAGATTTTCACGGCTCTGCGCGCTCTTGTCACCTCCTCTGCGGTTGGTGCGGCGGCCTCTGCCACTGCTGCCTCGACTGGCACCAGCCTGTGCCTTTGTAGCCTGGGGTTTGGCTGGTTGCTGGGTCCTGCGCCCTGTCCAGCTCTCATAGCGGCACCTGCGCGTGTGGCCATGGAATGCTGTAAGAGCGGTTCGTGCTCTGTTTCAACTGTTGCAGCTGGCCACCCCTCTCTTTCTGCGAATCCACACTGAATTCCTGCCCATGCCACTGCTGCTGCCTGGTACCCCCCTGCTGGAGATGCCCGCATTAGTGGCAGCGTAAGGTCCCTGACCCCATGCGCTCTCTGTGGGCCCTCTCTGGGTCGTAAGGTCAGCCTTCCCGCTGCCTCTAAGACCCCGTTATACTTGAGGAACTCTGGGTTCCCTACCAAGTGCTCATATGCATCCGGTGGTGTCTTAACGACCCTGACCACCGTGGGCTCCATAATGGCATTGGGCCCTCCGTATCCATACACCACATAAATGAACAGTACTCCATACAGATCTGCCCCTGCATTGTCTGTGGTACGTATCTTCTCGTCCGTTCGCACCAGCTCCGCCCCCATGGCAACTAATTGCTCTGCAATATTGACAGTGATGACATGGCACGTGCATGCGGAGTCCATGAGTGCTTTCTGAGCCACCAGGACCTTCCCATTGACCATAAGTCCCACACACTGCTCCAGGTTGCTTCTGTCATTTTTGAAATACTGCAGCTTGGGTGCAGCTGTCACCGTTCTACCCTCTGGCCTGGTGTTACTGGTCTCACCCCTGTGGCCGGGGTTGTCTGCTCCCATGGGCATCGTGGTGAAAGACAGCGCTGAGAGCCTCTCGTTCAGCTTGAACACCTGTAGGCGGATGTCAGACATATCGTCAGCTAGTTTACTCAATACCAGCCTCTTTGCCCCCTTCCTGGAGGGCAGTTCCACGAATCCCGGCACTGGTTCCTCCTCCTGCAAAGGTTCTGGCATAAACGACTTAGGACGGGCGTTATGAACCGCCTGTTTGAAACCTGCAGGCTTGGGTACCAGCCCAACCTGCGTCATGAGTGCTACGGACTCGCTGAGCATCTCTGCCATGGTCTGGTGCCATCCTTCTGGCTCAGCCTGCCCCGTTGCATTGCTGAGATGCGACACGTGGGCTGCCTGCTGCGCCTGACCTCCCTGGCCAGGCCCAGGCCTAGGATACTGTCTGTTGTTCTGATTCCTGTCATACGGCCTGCCTGCCGCCTGTCCCTGCTGCGGCCTTGGCGGCAGGGGATACTGCTGTTGCTGCGGATACTGCTGTTGCGGCTGTCTGGCCGGTCCAGGTGTGATGTCTGTAACCAGGGGCATAGGTCTGCGCTCATCCCTGGCCCTGGGCGCCCTGCAATCCCTGGCTAGGTGCGTCGTGCTACCACACTGGTAGCATGCCTTGGCTGCGCCTGAGACACCCTCAGCGTTGTAATTTGCCGCCCCCGTTTGGTCCGCCCAGGTAACTCCTCTGGGTTTACCATCCATCCGCGCCTGTGGTACTGCTGCTGAGCCTGCGGGGTGCACAATTCCATCAAGGCGTGTCCGCATCTCCCACTGTCCTGCTCTCTCTTTTCTGCCCCTGTTGGGCTGTGCCTCTCCCTGGCCAGGCCCGCTGTTGGTTATCTGCCTGAAGCCGGTACCTCCCAGGTCACCCATTTCCAGGGCAAACCTCTCCCACAGCACCACCTGCTGCGTGAGTACTGCGATTTGGTCTTCATCGCTCATGCTGAGATACCCTGGCACCGTCATAACGAACTTGCTCAGCTTGGCTCTAGCAACCGCTGGAAGTCCGTCATGGAACATGCGCGAGACCGAGTGGCTTCTGCCGAAGTGATCTACTGCATCCCTTGAGATCTGCAGCAACTCTGCTGTTGTCAGCACTCTGTGAGCAAATGCTTCCACCGTCTCCTCTGGCTTGACGTCTGGGTCTAGGGTAGTCTTTACTCCTAGCCTGAGGTTGGTGATGGCCGTCCTCTCCTCTGAAGTTGGCTTTCCCACCTCCTCCTGGACCACCCTGATCCACAACGTGAGTAGCGAAGCTTCGCAACCCTGCCCCTCTGCTGGGGCTATCCACAGCTGTCCGATCCGCTCCACCTCTCTGCACGCATAGCGTCATGCCGGCAGGACAACAGTACAACACCCCGCATGCATGCAGTAGCGCCCTACCGCCACGACCGCACCATGCCGGCATGCATAGCCAACAACAAAGCGCCACGATGACATGACCTGCCCTGCCTCCTCGTAGAAGCGCACTAGCGCCCCGCTAGCACGACATCATCGTGCATGCATGCAGTAGCTCCATACTGGCACACGTCATAACCATGCATGCATGCAGCAGCGCCCTGCCGGCACGACAACACCTTGCCTGCCTGCATTAGTACCCTGCCGGCATGACAGCACCATGCATAGCGCACTAGTGCTCCGCCCGCACGACAACAATCTGCTTGCATGCATAGAGCACTAGCGCCCCGACGGCACGGCATGCATAGCCGGAGGCCGGGGTGTAGCTGAAATGTAGCTGAACCTCACCACCAAAATCACTGTCAGCGGTGAGTGTGAACGGGGGACTCCAGCCTAAATCCTACGCTCTAAACCCTCATACCTTTAGCTTCTGCACAGCAGCAGGGATTCTTTTTTTTTGATGGGGCAACCCACCTTTTGCGAGCTTCCAAAATCCCAGTTAACCTAGGAAAGGACCAAGAGAAGCAACAGGGCCTCACAACAGAGAAACAAAGGGTAAAGCCTGGGGGTCTACCCCACAGGACCACCAACAGAAAAAACTGCCTGAGCCCCAACCAAACAGAAGTCAACCGTATCTTAACTGCACTTGAACTGAAGCATACAAGATTAACATTCCCACAAAGTGTGCTATCTACTTTGCATGAGGGCCAGCCGTCCCTCTTCTCTGTAGGTGCTGTCACTGCTGCTTCTGCTGCCCCAGAAGTGGCTGCAGCTGCTGCTGAGGTCTCCAAGCAGCCAATTGCTATTGAGGGCACTGACCAGGTCGCTGCCACTGAGGGCGCCGAGCAGGCTGCTATTGCCTACTGCTGAGGGCACTGAACCGGCCGTTGTTGCTGAGGGCGCCGAGGAGGCCCATGCTGCTGAGGGGACCAAGCACGGCGCTGTTGCTGAGTGCGCCCGGCAGGCCGCAGTTACTGAGGGTGCCCAGCATACAGGCATTAGAAGCAACCTATGGAGCTTCTACAAATAAGTAAATGGCAGTCGGAAAAACATGAGAATGCTGCTGAAGTAGCGAGAAAAAGGGGATGCTGCTTGGATATCCGGCCGGAGGCTGGTGAAGGTCGGTAAATTCCCGCCCCCTTCCTGTCCCCATTCCCGTTCACCTTTCGAACCCCACCTCCCTATCAATCCCCTTGGGAGGCGTGGTGCGTGCATCAACTGCCACCCGGCAGTTTAGGTTTTAAGTCTGCCACGGCCCTTTCCCCTGAAGCTCCCCCTGCCACAAGCTAGAGGCATGGATCCTGCAGCGGCCTCTCAATCAATGGCAACGAAGCGCTAGTGTAAGTCATCGCAATTGTTGACATATGGGGTTATGTTATGCTATGTTATGTTATGTAAGCTGCTGAGGCATACGGCCAGAGGCCTCTTCCTTTATGGCAACATGTGGTACACAAACAAGGCCTTGCTTGAGCGGCCGTAGCTGTGGGCCGAGCCCAAGACCTCGCTGCCGCCGCCGTCCTCAGAGTTGTTGCTGTTCCATATGTTTAGCTCTGCGGCGTTGAGCTCCGCCAACTGCAAGGGTGGGCCAGGAGAGGGCAACGTCAATTTGCAATGTGGTTATCATGTGAGCTGTGTGAGAAAGAGTGTGTCCAGCAGAAAGCAATGCAACACTCGTGGCAAGGTGACGGGGCTGAGATGCGGCAGAGGGGCGGATGAGCAGCCAAGTGAGGTCAGGCAGAGATAAGGCAAAGGGGCGGGATGGGCAAACAAGTGAGGTCAGGCAAAATCCCAACTGCGCACAATACTATTCGCCTTGGTTACCACCATTCTCAAAGAAAACAGTAACAACACACACAAAGTTATGCTCCACACTGCTAGGCATGCCCATTCTAAGAAAACATGGCACAACATCCTAATCATTTGTTTCCACAACACGATCATCATCCCCTTTTCAGCCACGCCAGTTGGATCAAAGCAACCGGTGGATGCAATAACGCAAACTCACATGCATTGCAACCACCTTGCCGTCCTTTAAGACGATGCATGAACCACTGTCACCGGGGAAGGACTGGGTCCCGCACTGAACCTCGTCGTCATTGAGGCTGCAAGCACACCAACGGGAATTAAGTCAAGTAAAATCATGTTAATGTTGATTAGGCCTAGGTATGTGGCATGATGCCACCTGGTGCATGCTCGAAGACACTGCATGCAATGCGACAAGGCTTCTTTTTTTATGGCTTACCTAACACGAGCAGCATCACAACTGCAGTTATCACGCCCCGCACCTCTCCACATGGCCTAAGACAAACGTCAACTGCACGTCCCTCTTCTCGACCTGGGCGACGTACACGTGGCCTGATACGAGGGCCACACTTGTCATCAGCTTCGGCAGGTGCTCCTTCTGGCAGACCTCGAGGAATTCGAAGCCAGGCCCGCCTTCCTTGGGGGGCTCCAACATTCTGCAATGAATGAGCCAAGGAGCAGCATACGGATGTCTCTTCCCTAATGCCGACGCACCCAACCAGCTAAACTAGGCACAGTCCAAACAGTCCCTCAGTCCATCGCACGATCATATATAGCTTGCAAGAACGTGGCTTAGCTGCGGTGCAGCATCCCAGCCCGTCCTCAGATGTCACATGGCTATACCGGACATGCAATGAGCGTCCTCCCAGTTTGATGCCGCTCAACTCATGTGTGTCATGTGACATGGTGTTATGAGTGTGTTGCATCACCAACAAGCGACCTCGCAAAAGGCACCCAATGCTGTCCTTGCCCAATCGTGTCAACCCCTGACCAAGTAATGTACGAGTAAGTCCCCATGGCGTGGCAGCGATCAGAAGCTGCGCGATGCGTGTTTGGAGTGCATCGTGAATACCTTAGGCGGGCAAAGTCACGCTCCTTGTTGAGGCACTCCACCTCGCACTGCACAAAGCCCTCCCGTTTGCCAAAGGCAAGGACAAACACAGTGACCTTGTCACCCTTCTGTGAGCAACACAAATATCAGGGCAAGGAAGCAACGTTTAAACGAAAGTATGTAAACCATCAAAACTGCAGGGCTGAGGAAACTGCACAAAACCATCCTTTCATGGAAGGGTGGCTCCACAACCTGCGCCATGCCGGCAAAAGAGGTCAGCAAATCCATTGGATACAGCGCGACAAACACATGCATTTATCGTCCATGGCCGGATGGTGCATAAATGGATGCCCGCTGCTTGAAAATAACAGTATCATCTGCCAAGCAGGATGCGTCGTCTTCGGGCTCACCTTTTTCCCCATCTTTTCCAAAGCGTGGTGCGTGGTGCCGATCAAGCCGCGTTCGTGAAAAAAGAATCCAGTGCAGTTATAGGAAATGACAGACCCTGAGGACTCCGGCTGCGCCACACATGCATGCATAGGCGTTGGTGAGTCATTATGGCGGGCATGAAGACATGCACTCGACCGGTGATGCAGACCACAGTAATGCCAGTATATGCACTAGCAAGCTTGTCACGACATCAATAGGCTTGACACTCACCAGGTTGTGGCCGCTTGAGTCACGCTTGCTTATATTAGAAGCAGTCAGAGAACTCCCATCGGCCTGCACATAACGCCACAGTTCAAAGCTCATCAGGCAAAATGCGACCAGGGTGAGAAAAGAGCTACAAGTGTGTTTTAAGCAATGCAAGACATGCGCCATCATGAACAATTGACAACTGATGCGGTGCACGCGTTGCTCAACAACAGCAACTTGCACACCAGGTTTCCGTCTAGAACCACCACACAGCGCTGCACTTTCACGTTGACCTCGTCGTCGATAAAGAAAGCGCCTGCAATCAAGGTGCACGGACGTGGGTTCAGTCATTCAAAAAGGCAAGTGGACGATAGATCGCGACCTCAGCACAGTCTTGAGGGCCACTGCCGATGCATACACCCCGCTGACGGCATGCAACGTCGTGACCAACCTTTCTCCAGGTGCTCGACCTTGTTTTTGAATAGCTTGAACTCGCTCAGAAGCTTCTCCAATCCTGAACAACAAGACAACAGCCAAAGTGTGGGCAGAGGAAGAGAGGATAGCAGAGAAGCAGAGAAAGAAGAAGCGGCGCAGGCGGAATGGGAGGAAGGCAGAACCGGGGTAGGGGGATCAGCCCCATAGTGGGACGAGCCCCACACTCACAGGCATGGGACCAGCCATAATGGGCCTTCGACGGCAGCGGGAGGCCTGCCGAAGATGGTCTAACGGTACTCACGACTTAAATAAGCGTGGGTATGCAGAAGAACGGCAGCCCCCACCCCTCGGACCCACCCTAGAGCCCCATCTACCACACCTCAGCTGCATGTGGAGAGCAAGCCTTGGGAGGGACTTGCGCGCCCCGCTGCATGGCATGCACGCCTCATGGGAGGTGCATGCGGTGCGAGTCGCGACCCCCCCCCTCAGCGGGGCTCCAAATGCGGGGGGAGGGGCAGGTGTGGGGAAAGAGACGGGCGGCGCCGGTGTGCTGGGTCCTGGGTGCGGTGGTTCCCACAGCTCTCAACATGCATCATACAGGGCCCCACTCACCCCCCACGCCCAAAACCGGCGCTTTCGCCTTTAAGGGCTGGGCAGCAGCAAGAATCCGTCATTTTTGGACCCTTCGCCAGTGTGTAATGGGAGGTGGGGGGGAGGCGGGCAGGGCGAGAGGGGCACCCCCACCGCCACTTCAGTCAGCATGACACAACATGCAAAAAGCAGCATGCCGTGCCACATCTGGGGTCTGCGTGCCCCTATGTGTGTTCCCCCCCAGGAAGGAAGCAAGCATGGCCTACATCAGTTTTTTAGTAATGAGGCTCAGCTACTTTCGCCTTTAAGGGCTGGGCAGCAGCAAGAATCCGTCATTTTTTGACCCTTCGCCAGTGTGCAATGGGAGGTGGGGGGGCAGACGGGCAGGGCGAGAGGAGCACCCCCACCACCACTTCAGTCAGCATGACACAACATGCAAAAAGCAGCATGCCTTGCCACATCTGGGGTCCGCGTGCCCCTGTGTGTTCCCCCCCAGGAAGGAAGCAAGCATGGCCTACATCAGTTTTTTAGTAATGAGGCTCAGCTACTGGACAGCTACACTCCAGCCGGTGGCCGGTCTAGGTTTCGGGCCTAACTGGCCCTTGGCGGACGCGGGGCGGCTTGCCAAAGGTGGTCTAACTGTACTCAGGAGGGCGGGGGACCACAGCAAGAGGCCAAGCCATAGCTGAAGTACATTTCATGTGCATCTGACCCTCGCAAAATATAAGGCTACAGATCAGCTACACTACATCCCTTCACTCAGACCTCCAGCCGGAGTGCCCAAAATGCGACCAGGCATGCTACGTGGGCCTAAGAGCTCGCCACCCCTAGCATGGGCCTAGTTATGTTCAGCTATTTATCAGCTACTTGCCGGCTCCAGGTATGACGGCCAAAGGCTTAGGCTGCATGCTTGGCTACATAAAAGGAAGGGCAGGGGAAGGCAGTGAGCCGCATGCATGCACCCATCGACGCTGCTTGGGACGGTCAATGTTCGGACCTTCAGCTCGCGGGTTAGGCTGCAGAATACGGCTTTGTAGCACAATTAAATAAAATTATGAACGAAAACGAGGGGAGGGAGATCAGCTGCCGAAGGCCTAAGCAGACACCTGGGGCATCTGGCCAGAGGCCGGAGTGTAGCTGTATACCAAGTGATGCATACAGCACAACTGGGCGGGACGGGGGGCCACAAGGACGGTACAAACCAGGGGCGGCACACACAGTTTGCTGCCGCAAAAAGGTAGGGTGCAGGGAGGGCAGGGAGCAGGGAGGAGCAGGGTGCAGGGAGAGGCGGGGGGCTTCTGCGCTCACGCCATGCCCTTCCCTGCACCCAGCCCCGCCCTGCACCCTACACTTAAATGGCAGCCAACCGTGTGTGCCACCCCTTGGTTGTACTGTGCAGGCGGGCCCTAAGGGGCCCGGGGATAGGGCAGGCTGGAAGGGCCTTCAGCATTTTTTTTAGCAAGGTTCAGCTACTTGTCAGCTATTTATCGGCTACACTCCGGCCTCCAGATGTGACCAGGCGGCTGCAGATGTGACCAGGCGGGTTGAGCATAGGCTGGCCTCATGTGCGGACAGGTATCAAGCGTATATATATAAGCAGGAGGGCAGCCAGGGGGGTAGGAGGGCTGAGGGCGGTCAAGCGCGGCTGGGCACGGAAAGAGGGGCTGCTGCACGCAGTCAGACACTCAAGGCCTGCCAAAGGTGGTCTGGCAATCATGCACCCCGCACGGTGTGCAGGGGGCGGGGCAAGGCTAGGGAGCTGCCAGGAAGCTGCCTTCGCTGGCTGGCACACGGCCAGTGCGCCAGCCAGGTCCCTGTCCCGGCCTTGATGGGTCACACTTGGTTGAGGATCTACCCCTTCCTCCATACCCATCCCTCCCATGTGGCCCCAATCATTGGCGGCTGCGGGGCGGCCTGCCAAATATGCCTTATTATTGGAGAAACAATTAATAAATAAATGCATGAGGCGCCACTTGCCTACACTTTTAGCTTCAAATGTGGCCGCTACAATACATGGCGCCACTGTGCCAGGTCATGGTGGCTGGGCCATCCTTGGTGCGGTGCATCCTCCCGACCCCTCCCGACCCCACACTCCAGAGCCCGCCTGTGTGAGTTCAGGTATAAGGCTGGTGAAGGACAGGAGGGGGGGGGACACGGGGGGAATGGATACTACCAGAGATCCCAAGAAAGTACTGAGAAAACACACCTCCCTCCCCCTCACCTGCAGGATGATCGAGAGAATAGATGGAGCAGTAGGTGATGTTGGCGTGGTTGAGGGTGTGGTAGATGGTGTGATAGATGGCGATGCAGATGGGTGGAGGGTGTGGTAGATGGCGAGGTGGATGTTGTTGAAGTGGATGGTGTTGCAGAAGAAATGGCCGAAGGCGCAGCAGACAGCGAGTGGTACATAAAGGCAAGGGAGAGGCATGTTTGTACTAGATTCAAAACATGGAAGACGCACTTTATGGCAGACATAGGGAAGACATCATATTGTGGGGTGAAGATCTCTTGAA
>JAYJMM010000020.1:0-175000 GCA_037349105.1 Limnomonas spitsbergensis | reverse complement strand
TAGCCCCATCCGCGCCGTTACCATGATGCAGTCTTGTCTTTTTCTTTTCCCCTCCTTCCTTCACCCAGGTACTACCCTCTTAGAAGGTGATGCCCCGGTCTCTGCATCCTCTAAATTGCAATCGGACAACCTAATGAACTCCTACAACCTTCCCCTGTCGTCCCTCCTCTTCCAACTTCCTCTTCCACCTCCTTCTCCTCTCCTACAATCTCCCCTGTTTGCCCTCCTCCTCCTCCTCCCGCCTTCTCCTCAGGCACCTTCCTCAATGGTGATGATCTGGTCTTTGCATACCTCAATGTGCAGCCGGACAACCTAACAAACTCATTCGACCTTCCCCTGTTGTCTCTCCTCTTCCACCTCCTGGTCCTCTCCTATCGTCCTTGTCCGCCCTCCTCCTCTCACCCACCTCCCTCGCCTCAGGCACCTTCCTCGATGATGATGACCTGGTTTCTGCCTCCTCCAAAGTGCAATCGGACGGTCGGACGTACTACTCCTACGATCTCCCATATCCGCCCATTATGTCTTTTCCTTTTTATCTTCTTATTGTATCTACCCACCAACCCTACCTCCCTCTCCTCAGGCACGTTCCTCGATGATGACGACCTAGTTTCAGCATCTTCCAAATTGCAGAGGGACAACCTAACGAAATCCTACGGCCTTCTCCTGTCATCCCTCCCACCCCACCTCCCTCTCCTCAGGCACCTTCTTGGATGATGATGACCTGGTTTCTGCATCCTCCAAAGTGCAATCAGACGGCCTGACCTACTACTACTATGAGCTGTACGCACCTGGAGCCAACGGACACTCCCTCTCAGCAGTCACCACAAAGGTAGGGCGTAGGGTGGCATGGCGACTCCATGATGATAGCTGTGCGGCTGTGCCATGGTAACGGTGCGGACGCGGCCATGGCCCATGCCGCACTGTTCCCTTAGCCTTCACGCCCCTGCGGGGCGTTGTCTTTCTTTCTTTCTTTTTATAGCTGTGCCCGGCGGGAATGCACCAAGCTACACACAGATAGGGTGTAGAGGGGCGGCGGTCTCATCAGGATTGTGTGAGTGTGGATGCATGCGTCAGTGGAGGGAAGGGTGATACTGTGCCTGTCACTACTGTGCCTGTTAGCTGGAATTAGGGGCGCATGGTGTCGGCCTCATCAGGTTTGTGTGAGAGCCAAGGGCCAATCTCTCCCGGTGGTCACCACAATGTAGGGCGTAGGGCGGCTGTCTAAGCAGGAATGTGTGAGCGGGGTGCATGTGTCAGTTGAAGGGAGGGTGATCCCGTGCCTGTTACTGCTATGAGCTGTACGTGCCAAGTAGCCAGCAGACACTCCCTCTCAGCAGTCACACTACCAAGTTGGGGGGTGAAAACGCGGCCCAGCCTTCTGAGCAGGGCCCTGAGGTGAAACTTCCTTGACGAAGGTAGGGGCGTGGGGTGGCGGCTTAAGCAGGATTGTGTTATGGGGGCGCTTGTTTCAGTGGAACAAAGGGTGATGCCGGGCCTACTTATATGAGCTGTACGCACCCGGAGCAAGCAGACACTTCTTTGCAGCGGTTACCACAAAGCTAGGGGCGTGGGATGGTGGCCTGAGCAGGATTGTGCGACAAACGGGTGATGGGTGTAGGATAAATGAATAATCGGATGGTGGGGGAAGAGGAGGGGGGCAGTTCAGCCTGACCTACTACTGGTGTGAGCTCCACGCACCCGGAGCCAATGGGCACTCCCTCTCAGCAGTGACCACGGACGTTGGTGCGCAGATACGGGAACGGCGCGGATGAGGCTTCGGCCCGGGCTGCCTGTTTCCTCAACTCTCACGCCCCCCACGGGGCGTAGATTCGTTTCTTCCTGAGGGGCGCAGGGTTGCTGCCTAAGCTTGTTTGCGTGAGAAGGGGGCATGAGTCAGTGGGATAAGGGGGATCCTGGGCCTACATGAAACGGGCCCTCTCTCTCAGTGGTCACCACATGCGTAGGGGAGGCTGTCATGGCTGCACCATGGTCATGGCTGTGCTTGTCAGCTGGATTTAGGGACGCATGGTGTTGTTGTTTCTAAGTTGATTCAACCACCCACAATTTTTTTCGAAAGGGCTGGGCAGAGCGAACCGGAGGAGACCAGAAAACGAAAACCGAGACAAACACCAGGGAACTAACCAAACCACCAGCGACAAAGAAAACAGACAAACACTGGCAACAACCAACCGGCAGGGAGGGACCCCAACACCCAAGACACAAAGAGACACGGTGGCGGCCTAATCAGATTTGTGTGAGAGCCAAGGGCCACCCTCTCTCGGTGGTCACCACAAGGCCAATGGTCGGGGCGTAGGGTGGCGGCTTAAGCAGGATTGTGTGAGAGGGGCGCTTGTGTCAGTGGAACAAGAGGTGATCCTGGGCCTACGTAAAACTGCCATATCAATGACGTTGCACCCTTGTGCCCCGCGTAGTAACATCATTGACCCATGTGCCCTGCTCGAAAAGGCTCGGCCGTGCAGGCGCCCAAATCTTTGGTTGGGGACAATTTGCAATTGCCATGTGCAGTTGTACCAGAAATCTCCTGATGTGCTCTCATCACAGACATTATTTTGCAGGAGGAGGGCCTGCACCAGCTTCCCGCCATAATGCGTTCCTGTCATGATAGTTGTGCTGCAGGATGAGGGTTTAGACCGTTGCATACCCACTGTGCCCTGCTGAACGCTCGGCCGCGTGGGTCTGGTAGGGAAGGACAGCATCCAGGTACCCTACAGGATGGTAACGGCGTGGACGTGGCTACGGCCCCAAGCTGCGTTGTTTCCTTAACCCCCACACCCCAATAGGGCGTAGCTTTCTTTCTTTGTAACCCTGCAGGATGAGGGTTTGTGCATTGCTACCATTGTGTGCACCATTTCCTTATCCTGCTTTGAAGTGCCTTGTGCGGCTGTACCCTAAATACCCTCATGGGTTCCCGTCTATGAGTGTTTGTACTGTGCTACCATTGAGTGCACCATCTTCCTATCCTGCACTGGACTGCCTTGTGCAGCTGCGTTAAAACAACGAGTTCTTGACGACATCGCTGTGTTCGTGTTGCAGGATGTGGGTCTGGACCTGCTAGTGTTCAAAACGGCTCGGCCGCCCTTTGCATCTGTCAATGATTCTACACCTGTGGGCCCTGGAATTTGCAGCATTGCGTTAATGCGTTTTTGTCATATCATTCCTGTGTTGCAGGATGAGGGTCTGTACCTGCTGGTTTGCACTGCACCTGAGAAGGCGTGGAGGAAGGCTGAGCCACAGCTGCGGAAGATGATGGAAGCCTTCAGGGTGTAGCTTTCTACTCCGTCTAGGGTTTAAGGACAGTCGGAAACAACAGGCTGCTCACATGAGGGCAATTGTACGTTTTTAGCATGGTGTTTTTTGACGGATGCAGGCGGCCTTTCTGCCTGGTGGGGGTTGAATCTGCTTAATAGAGTTCTTGGTTATATATTCTACGGATTAATAACATAATGTTGGCACCGTCGCCACCACTGCACAATTTTTCAATATTAGGGGCATCAGTTTAGAACTGTGCTTACCCGCTGGGCCCTGCTGAACGCTCGGCCACGTGGGGCTGGTAGGGAATGACCATGCTCAATTCCACGTACCATGCACAGCCTGGGCCATGGTGCAGCCATGCCATCCTCCTATGTGAGGGGGCAGGAACATGGAACCCGGCGCTCTAGTCGGGGGGAGAGAGAAGATCGTGTGGCGGGTTCGATCCCTCAACCTCTGGGTATGGATGCCACCAGCGTTGGGGGCATCAGTATCGGCATCAGTTGAAATAATCATCAATGATTGGCCTCAATATAAACTGTCATGTGCCAAGGGGGGCGTGGTGCTACAAGGCCTGATGCTTGGGCCACCAGTCACATGCCGGTCAATGACGTACACCTCTGGGACATGCTCAAAAAGCTCGGCCACGTGGGCACCCGACTGCCTCGTCGGGAGGAACAGACACTAGAGGGAAAAGAAACATAAGGAAACACGAGAAGGAAAGCCCCCCTCCCCTCGAAGCAAGGGATGCCTGAAGATTCCCCGCCCGCCCACATCCAAGCCCTGAAGTAATAGAAAAGAGGATAGAAAGCAAGAGGGGAACGATAGGCCTGCTAAAAAGGGAAAGGTAATCTGACCCCCCCAATCCCTCAATACCCTAGTATTCATCGAAGTCAAGGAAACAAGGGTGGGCCGGGGAAAACAACCCTGCGGAAAGGAACTTCTTATATCCCAAGACAATCTGGGGGACAAGACCTGGACCGCTGCCCACCGGCTTACACAAATAAGGGAGCGTTTAGTGCTTTTCAGAGACTCGGAGGTCGGGAAGCTGCGAGAGTACACTTGGGATATCTAAGATCCTGGTGTGGGGCACATTTATTATTACGAACGTACGTTCACTTCAAACATCCGTCATCATGACATCCGTACTACAATGTCAATGACGTTACACCTCTGGGCCCTGATCAATGAGGCTCCGCCGCATGGGATGTCAAGCATGATATATGAATAATAACAAGGAAGCAAATATAAGCGTATCTACAACTACGCCAGTGTTATCATAATATCATACTGATGGAGATGTTAACAGACAAAAGGGGATTTATTGGGGCTTTTTATAAAATATTCATTGGCCGATTGAATGAGGAAGAGAAGAATAACAATTCCCCTTTCCCACAAAGTATGATTGATTCTTACGTATACAAAAAAGCACAAACTACATCCCCCTAATGAACCCGGTAAACCGACCATCACAAGGAGGTGGTAGGGAATGATTCTTAACTTCAGCTGAGGGGGGATGCAGACATGGCATGGCAAGGAGCCTAGACGTTTTGGCTGCCGACAGTGCTGCTCAGAACCCTTGGTCTCTGGTGCTGCCGTCCATATCTTCTGGCAGCAGTAGCGGGATCTCGAGCTCAGAAAGCAGCCCGTCATTGCTCCCAGAGCAAACTCCAGGTTCAGCGAGCTTTCGGTTCACATGACCTGAATTCTGATTTTCTGCGCAGCGAAGGCATTGCAAGCAGAGGGTAGACCGTGAGGGCTAATGTTATCAAGGCCAGCCATAGCTGGGATAATCTAAACCGTTCAGCTAGAAGTCAAACAGGGGCTGCAATAGGGTCACAGTAGATAGCCTGCATGGCAACTGACACCAGGTGTTCAGGTATTCGGGATTTCAGAGTGTCTGAAATTATCTTTCAGCAATTTGAGCTTCAAGCATCAAGCCCCACTTCCAGGGCCACCATCGATAGGCCGGTCAAGTGGGGGTCCAAATTGGCGCAGCCTTGGACAGTTTTTTTATACGTTTTTCTATGCTGACAGTTTCTAAGAACTTGCCTGAACATGATAGTCTCCCATTCAACACGGTGAAACAGGACCCAAGGAAATAATTGATAGACATTACCGGTATCCTGACAATTAGGATAACAAATGTGCTGCTACAGGCTTCATGAGAAATGTAAATAAGAAAGTAAAATGGACATCACTCAAAGAAACTCTGGCGGTCGCCACCTCACATAGGTGGTCCGGTGCAAACTGAATATGCACTGTCAGAAGCCCGCATGGCATATGGCATTGGGTGCCCAAAATCCTGTATCCCCGACTTACCTGCAATGGTCTCCGGTATGGCCTTCTTGAGTCTGTCCAGACCCATCTGAGCCTCTACAGTGTATCTCTTTTCCTCCACAAAGCCTTGGAGCAAGCGCTCCAGGAACTGAAGGCACTGCCTTTGCAGGAATGGGAAACATTTGGGAGAATCCATGACGTGTCTGAGTGCCTGGCATGACATAATCGTAACCCTCCATTGCGCATGCAATCTGACGGGGATCCAGGGTATGTAAAAGTTGCGGGCTCCAAGCTCGTCGAGTTTCTGGAGGCACAGTCTCAGAGTCAATGCGCAGTGCAGACGTGCAGCCTTAAACCTGTCCGAGTCCTGGCCCCAACTAGCCGAAACGACCACCTCTGACAACGCTAAAAGATAGTGCATCGCTGAGATCCCTTCTACCTCGACGTGCATAGCTGTAAATAGCAATTAAAGCATGAGTGGAAACCAGGGTGGAACCTCCGGCAAATGCGAAAGAGCGAGGGGAAGACAAACCCGAAGCATGGTTGAGGAGTACGGCCAAAATGGAGGACTGACGCGCTAATAATGAGTGATAGCCGAGAGGTTGTGAGAATGTGTATGATAGCTGTTTCATAGATGCCGAGCTTAACGAGTCACGGGCCAGCGGGAAAGTGGAGACCTCCAGAAGTATCCAGCAGGATCTGATGTTTGCGAGGCGGAGGAAATTCGGTCGGAAGATCAGGTTAGGTATTGGATCATGGATGGCCCAAAGGAATGCGGCATGGGCAAGTGGTGTGTGGAGGAACAGGGAACGAGGGTGGATACCGTAGGGACAAATGAAAATCTCATCCAGGGTTCAACGGCGGCGATCGAAATAGAGCAGCCGCTGAAATGCAACGATGATTCAGCTACGTCACGGCCAAATCAAGGGTCTTGAAAATGGTGGCCGTGGCCCAAGCAGCAGAGCCTGTTGCTTGCTTGGGGCCTGGAGCCATCTACCACCGGCTGTAGGTCGGCCCAATAACAATGAAAGCGGGTCCTCATCAGCCGAGTGACGGATGCCCAGTGGTCTATCAACAATACTTGACATCACCAATCCGATTGGGGAGAACCCTGCCATCTTCAAAATCCGGCTCAGAGAACTGTGGGCACCAAGCCATCCATGGCTCCATTCATCCTCCCCTCCATACATTCCACTCCAGACGTTATTGACATTCCACTCCAGGCCTATTCCGACAGACCCAACCTATTCCTTTTATCCAGCTGGTGTGCACTGCACCTAAGAAGGCGTGGAAGAGCTCTAGGCGTCCATGCAGCCGAGCCTTTTTGGCGTGGCCCAAAGGTATAACGTCATAGACTCGCTTGGCTATGCTGAACGCTTGGCCGCATGGGGCTGGTACAATAGCAATGCCTCATCACTATATCTCGTATGTGATATGCAAATGCTACATTATCACAACAATTGAAACATTTCGGATGCCACATATCAAACTATACATCCTAGTATCAGGCCACTAGTCATCCTCGTATGCCGCGGGGACTGTCAGCGTCAGGGCTCGGGCGTAGCTGAGTTTGGGCTTGAGCCGAGGCTTGCTGGCCCTGCGTGAGTGGGTGCAAAACAGGCAGTGGAGGGTGATGGGAAGAGGCAAATCGGAGGCTCCCTTTCTTTTCCCCCGTGGCTCCCTGGTAAATGCATCCCCCCCCCCCACGACCATGGTAGACGCGCGCCCTATGTTACGGACGAGGAGAGGGAGGCGGGCAGTTTGAAAGGCAAAGGCAGTAGTAATGAGGGGCTGAGGGTCGATGTTTGCTAACCCTGTATGAGTGAGTCAATGACGTTACACCACTGTGACCTGCTCAAAAATGCTCGGTTGCGTGGGCGCCCAACTGTCCCATTGGGAGGGGGGGAAATGAACCTAAGGGAAAACGGAAAGGAGGAGAAAATCACAAAAGAGAAAGACCCCCCCCCTACGTGAGTGGGTGCAAAACAGGCAGGTGGAGGGTGGAAGGTGGAGGCGAATCGGAGGATGGGGGAGGGGGAGTCGGGCAGTTTGAAAGGCAAGGTAGTAGTAATGAGGGGCTGAGGGTCGATGTTTGCTGGCCCTGCGTGAGTGGGTCAATGACCTTACACCTCTGGGCCCTGCTCAAAAAGGCTCCGCCGCGCGGTGGGCGCCTAACTCATGGGGGTAGGAAAAAGGGGGGGGGGAATGGGAAGGACAGACAAAAGGTTGGACAGGAAAGGAAAATAAACTTCCAGCCTCTGTAAACGTCTACGCCTCAACGATATCCACCACGTCTTACACAAAAGCCAAGGCATCCCACCCAAGCCTGCCCCGTTATAACTCGAAGAAGATACTAGCACCCATAAGTCCGAGTGGGTGCACAACAGACAGGGTTAAGGGTAGATGGTGGAGGCGAATTGGAAGGTGGGGTAGGGAGAAGCGGGCAGTTGGAAAGGCAACACAATATAAATGAGGAGCTGTAGGTCGATGTCCGCAAGCCCTGTGTGAGTAGGTTGCACAACAGGCGGGGTGGAGGGTGGAGGGTGGAGGGTGGAGGGTGAAGGCCTATCACATGGTAGGGAGGGGGAGGCGGGCAGTTGGTAATGCAAAGGAAGTGGTTAGAGGGGCTGTGGGTTGATGTCCGCTAGCCCTGTGGGTGTACAACAGGTGGGGTGGAGGGTGGAGGGTGGAGGCCTTTCGAATGGTGGGGGAGGGGGGAGGCCGCTTGAAAGGATAAGGTACAAATGGGATGTGGTTCACAACATGGATACAAACAAAGGGGATGTGGGTCGCAGCTCGCAACTGAAGCGCCCACTTGGCTTAACGTTAGTCTGCATTCAGCTTGGCTTGCTCCATCAAAACCTTGATGTAGCCGAAGCGTAGCTGAATTAACCTGCACGCGTAGCTAAATTGTAGCTGAGGCAACCACTTTTCTTTAGAGTGGTCTATTTCCAGCTTGACCCGCTCCATCTAGACCCTCAAGTACCTGAATTGCGGCTGAATTACCTTACACTTGTGGCTGAACTGTGGCTGAATTACCTTACACTTGTGGCTGAACTGTGGCCGAATTACCTTGCACTTGTAGCAGAATTGTGGCTGAATAACCCTGCACTTGTGGCTGAATTGTGGCTGAATTACCTTGCACTTGTGGCTGAATTGTGGCCGAATTACCTTGCACTTGTGGCTGAACTGTGGCCGAATAACCCTGCACTTGTGGCTGAATTGTGGCTGAATTACCTTACACTTGTGGCTGAATTGTGGCTGAATTACCTTGCACTTGTAGCTGAATTGTGGCTGAATTACCTTACACTTGTGGCTGAACTGTGGCCGAATAACCCTGCACTTGTGGCTGAATTGTGGCTGAATTACCTTGCACTTGTAGCTGAATTGTGGCTGAATTACCTTGCACTTGTAGCTGAATTGTGGCTGAATTACCTTACACTTGTGGCTGAATTGCGGCTAAATTACCTTACACTTGTGGCTGAATTGCGGCTGAATTACCTTACACTTGTGGCTGAATTGCGGCTGAATTACCTTACACTTGTAGCTGAACTGTGGCTGAATTAACTTACACTTGTGGCTGAATAGTGGCCGAATTACCTTACACTTGTGGCTGAATTGCGGCTGAATTACCTTACACTTGTGGCTGAATAGTGGCTGAATTACCTTGCACTTGTAGCTGAATTGTGGCTGACTACCTTGCACTTGTGGCTGAACTGTGGCTGAATTAACCTGCACTGGTAGTTGAATTGCAGCTGAACCACCCACCTGGCTTTAAGGTAGTCAGCATCCAGCTTGACCCGCTCCAACTGTCCCTTGATTTCAAACAGTTGCCGCCGCAGATCCATCACCTGCACCGCATGATGTCGGTTAGGGTGGTTAAGCAATGCATCTCGGTGAGGGTGGTTTTGGGTGGTGGGGTATTCCGGCTTTCCACCTGTCCAGGAGGTGGATCCTCCAGCCCTGAAAGAGAAAAAACGCGCACATTCCAGAGGAAGGAAAGAGGTCGGGAGGGGACAGAGCCCCCATAACACTCAGGCCAGCCACAAGGGTGGTGAATGGGTGTTTGTGTCAGCTAGGGTGGTTGAGCAATGCGTATGTCGGTTAGGGTGGTTAAAATATCAAATAGGTGCCACCGCATATCTAATACCTGCACCACAAGGCATGGATATGTTGGTTAGGGCGGTTAATAAACGGTTATATTGGTCAGGGTGCTTGATTAGTGGTTAGTTTGGTGAGGGTGGTCACAAAGTAAAGAATTGCCACCTCAGATCTATTATCAAAGCACGTCCCAAAGTCCCCCCATAGCTCAGGATCCCCCCCCCCTGCCTCAGCATCGGCCACTGTCAGCTCCCTGTTCCTGTTTAGCCACATCCCACAGCCCTTCCTCCCCACCCCCTTCCTCAGCACGTCCCAAAGCTCCCCCCCACGTCAGGACCTCCCCTCACATCAGCATCGGTCTCAGCACGTCCCAATGCCCCCCCCCCCCACCTCAGCATCTGCCTCAGCAAGTCCTATAGCCCCCTCCCTCAGGATGCCCCCCCCCTCCCCTCTGCCTACGCCCAAGCACATCCCACAGCCCCCCTACCCACAGCCCTCCTACCTCAGTGTGCCACCCCCTCTTTGCCCCTGCCCGAGCCCATCCCAAATCCCCCCCCTCCCCCACCCCCTACCTCAGCATCTGCATCAAGTCCCATAGCCCCTCCCCTCAGGATGACCCCCCCCTCTCTCTCTGCCCCTGCATGAGAACATCCCACACACCCCTCCTACCTCAGCATCGGCTGCACTCAGCTCCCGGCCCCTGTCTCAGCATGTCCCACAGCCCCTCCCCCATTACCTTCCTCACCACGTCCCAAAGCCCCCCCCCCTCCCTAGCTCAGCCCCCCTACCCACACCCCTCCGACCTCAGCATCAGACTCACTAAGCTCCCTGCCCCTTCCTCAGCATGCCCCACAGCCCCTTCCCCCCCCCACCCCTTCCTCACCACGTCCCGAAGCCCCCCCCCCCCTAGCTCAGCCCCCCCCACACTCACTCACACCCCTACCTCAGCATCTGCCTCAGCAAGTCCCATAGCCCCCTCCCTCAGGATGCCCCCCCCTTTCTCTCTACCCATGACTGAGCACATCCCACACACACCCTACCCCCACACACCCTACCTCAGCAAGTCCCCTGCCCGAACACATCCCATAGCCCCTCCAGGCCCCCCCCTCCCCCCTACCTCAGCATCGGCCTGAAGTCCCATAGCCCCCCCCCCCCCTCAGCCCCCCCCCTCTCTGCCCCTGCCCCAACACATCCCATAGCCGCTCCAGGCCTACCCCTCCTCCCCACCTCAGCATCGGCCTCTCTCAGCTCCGTTTCACTCTTTTTGGCGGCGTTGCGAGCGTCCATGGCCTCCTTGGCCAGAGGGTGAGTGGAGGCGGCCAGTCTGCATGCAGGTCAAGGGGTTGGGGTTTAGTGATAATCAGGTCAAGGGTTCAGGGCCAAGGGGGGAGGGTGGCCTCCTTAATCAGGGCGTGGGTTGAGGCGGCCAGTATGCAGGCAGGGCAAGGGTGTAGGGTTTCGTGATAATCAGGTCACGGGTTTAGGACAAAGGGAGGAGGGTGGCCTCTTTGCCCAGGGGGTGGGTGGAGGCGGCCAGTCTGCAGGCAGGCATCAGGTTTTAGGGTTCAGTGATAATCATGTGAAGGGTTTAGGGCGAAGGGGGGAGGGTCGCCTGTCCAATGGTATCATGTCTCACTTATCCACGCCTCGGCTGTTTACGGGTTAATGTTTAAGGGTTAAGGGTAGCGGGTGAAGGGTTTATGGTTCCGGGTTAAATGTTAAGGGTCAAGGGTTGATGTTTACGGGCTAATGTTTAAGGGTTTAGGGTAGCGGGTGAAGGTCTAAGGGCTACGGGTTTAAGGTGAACGGTCAAGCTTCATATCATAACAGTCACAATAAACCGCCCTGTCTCCCTCCAACCTCCACCCCCCGGCCCCTCTTCCCCCTCTTCTGACCGCACAGGGTTAAGGGTTAAGGGTTAAGGATTATGGGTTATGGGTTATGGGTTATGGGTTATGGGTTATGGGTTATGGGTTATGGGTTATGGGTTATGGGTTATGGGTTATGGGTTTAAGTGAAGGGTCCAGCTCCATATCATAACAGTCAGAAAGGACCTGCCTGTCTCCCTCTTACCTTGCTGCCCCCCCCCCCTGTCTGTCTCCCTCTTACCTTGTTGCCCCCCCCCCCCTGTCTGTCTCCCTCTTACCTTGCTGCCCCCCCCTCCCTGTCTGTCTCCCCCTTACCTTGCTGCCCCCCCCCCCCCCCTGTCTGTCTCCCTCTTACCTTGCTGCCCCCCCCCCCCTGTCTGTCTCCCTCTTACCTTGCCCCCCCCCCCTGCATCCCTTCTGATCGCTCTAGAATTACAGAAATAAAGCGACGCCCGGTGGGGGGAGGTTACAATTAACAGGAAACAACGCAGCCTGGGCCTAGGCCGCATCCACGCCGATAATGACTAGGGCTGGACAAAGAGAGAGAGAACGCTACGCCCTTTGGGGGCATGCGAGTTAAGGAAACAGCGCAGCCTGGGCCAAAGTGACAAATCCGCACCGTTAACATTTGCTCACATCTTACGAATTCTCAGTCGCGTTGGACCGAGGGTCGTGTCCCCGTCATCCAGCTGCAGCTTCTACCTTCCCTTGTCCAGGTCTAACTCATTAAAGGCGTAGCTCGAAATGAATCCATGTGTTTCCCTAACCTTGCCCGGCTACAAAACATTGTCATGCCTGTCTGTCTCACCTAGCTGCCTGCATGCCCCACTTAGCTGCAAGTGGCCACTTGGCTGCAGCCTCCTCCATCTCCCTATTCAGCTCCACATAGGTTTAGCCACATTGTACCTCCCTGCCTACCCGTCTTACCCAGCTGCAGCTTCCTCCCTCTCTCTGTTCATCTTCACGTACTAACAGCCACAAGATATGTCCTTGTCTGCTAGCCTGTCTGCCTGCATGTCTCACCTAGCTGCAGCCTCCTCAATACCATATTTCAGTATCCGTAACCGCCTTTTCAGTGAGATCATGCTGCCTCCTGGCCTGAAGTACAACCCCGACATCTTTACATCCACTATATGCCTGCCCCCCTGCCCGCCAGTCTGTCTCACCTAGCTGCCGCTTCCTCCCTCTCCTTGCACAGCTCCGTAACCGCCTTCTCAGTCAGACCGCGCTGCCGCTTGGCCTCCTTGCGATCCAGGCCTGCTTGGTACTGAGCCTCGGCCACCTATGGCAGGAGAATAAGAGGTATGGTATGAAGCAGTTGATATTGAGCCGAGATTAGGTCCAACGGCTTGGCCAGTTTGCTTCGTCACGATCCACCTCCGCTTGGTACTGAGCCTCTGCCATCTATGGGGATGTTCAAAGGGATGGCACAATCAAATAAAGGAGATCTTGACCCCCTGACTACAGTCACACGCTTGGCCACTTGGCCTCCTTGCGCTCCAGGCCTGCTTGGTAATGAGCCTCGGCCACCTAAAGTATGGGTAAAGGCACGTTTTAGTAAAAATTGAGTGATTTATAATCCCACACTTGATCCAATGGCTTAGCCTCTTGGCGATCCACACCTGCTTGGTACTGTGCCTCCGCCACCGTGGAGATATGTTGCAGTTTAATCAAGTATATCTCAATCTCCCAGCTACATCCAGCCAATTGGCCATTATCCAACACCTCTCTCTCTGCAGTCATGCCAGCTCTTTTTCCCGGTCCCTGGCATCCAAGGCATAAACAGAGGGCCATTTTCCGCCTCTGGACCCCCCTTGGCGCCCTTTTTGCTCTGGTTTATGGCAAGCATTCATGTTTGTTACATTCTTCTGCCCCCATTTGTAACAAAATCCTCCCTGGACACAACGCTCATCCCTTTTGAAGACATGCCAGCTCTTTCTCGCGGTCCCGGGCGTCCAGGGCCTTGAACAGAGGGTCGTTTTCCGCCTCAGTACCCCCTTGCCGCCCTTTTGAATACCATTTCCCCTTAACCCAACGTACCTCTCTTTGCAATCTTGCCAGCTCCTTCTCCCGGTCCCGCGCGTCCAGCGCCTTGAACAAAGGGCCAGTATCTGCCTCAGGACCCCCCTTGCCGCCCTTCTTGCCGTTGCTCCGTTCATCCTCCGCATCCTCCATGAACGAGATGCCTGCGCTCTTGAGGAGACTGCGCGCCTGGAAGCAAGAGGATTTCTATTTTCGTTTATGTTTAAAAATACAATCGTATGATCTAAAAACAAAATTATTGTTACTCAACAAAAAGTGTCTCGTCGCTTAAAAATACCCTGAAGGTGGGAAAGTAAATTAAATCGTACCGGTGCTGTACATTAAAAATAGTAAACACAAAATCGAAAAAATATAAATCATAAATCAAGAATACCGGTAACGAAATGAAACCGAAACCAAAAATTAATCTTAAGAAACCACCGATTCCACAACCTTGAAATACGTTTTTGAAGGTGCTATGTAGGCATTTGAGTAGGCCCTGTGCCTTGAAGCAACCAGATACCATTTAGCTGATGGCGACAAGCTCGGTAAGCAAGTTAAGACTCCATTGAGCACGCCACGCATCTAGGAGTACGCCATAACCATGAGACCTCCACGAGTTATTCAAACAAGCCTCCGGCCCAGGCTGTGCTGTTTCCTTAACCCTCACGCCCCCACGGGGCGTATCTTTCTTTCCTTCTTTCAAACAAGCCCCCACCTGCCCCAGTAGCGCGCATATCATCTTTCAAGCTTCCTTCGGAAATCCAGCCTCATGTGAAAACCATGAGGTACATTAACCTCCATATAATGTCATAAATACGAATATATATAATATACTATATATAATCTAATATATATAAAAGCCCCCACCCACACACACCCACCCACACACACCTGTTCGAACTACATGCACATTCACTCGTAGGATTCACCCCTCACCCAGCCCTCCACCCCAGACCACACACACAAACACCTGTCCGAGTAGCGTGCGTAGCCGCCGCGCTCCCTCATCCTGACGACTGGCCTCCGCACGCATCTCCCGCGCCTGCAACAGAGGTGCCGCCGCTGTGCACTTCAGGGTATTTCAGCTACAATTTAGCTACACTTCAGATACCCTGGCAGGGCATGTATCTCCCGCGCCTACAACATAGGGCGACAATGCTGTGCATTTCAAGGTATTTCAGCTACAATTCAGCTACACTTCAGAGACCCTGGCAGGGAATGTATGTCTTGCGCCTACAATAGAGGCGTCACCCTGTGCATTTCAGCTACACTTCAGCTACACTTCAGCATCTCAGGGGATCAACAGGCATCCCCACCCCTACAGCAGAGACAATAACAAAGTGCATTTCAAATGTTCCCAGCTACAATTCTGCCACACTTCAGCTACAAGTCAGCCACACTTCAGCTAAGATCTCAAGGATGCAGGTCACATATCTGACATCTACGAACAGGAGCAGTGCTGCGCATTTCAAGCTGGTTCAGCTACACTTCAGCTACAATTCACCTACACTCTCAGGGCATTATCACACATCTCCCACACATACAGCTGAAACAACAGAGCTCGGCTAGTCAGGGTGATCCAGCTAAAATTCAGCTACACCAGGGCATCAGCAGACATCTCCTGCTCATTTATCTATGTCTCAGCTGAGATGGAGTCACAGGGAAGCCAGCTCAGGGGCTGCCTACCTACATGCTGATCGGTGCGGACCAGGCTTCGGCCCCCTGCCCCTTAACCTTCACACCCCCACGGAGCGTAGCTTTATTTATTTATTAAAATTTCTTTGTTAGCCTACCTAGAGATACAGAGGCACGGGTAGCTTCCTTATTCTACGCCTCAAGGCGTATTCATTAATTCATTAATTTTCCCCATTATATCGTACCGGTATTATCCACCTGCATATCTGATCTGTCCAGCTTGGCCTGCAGCTCCTCCACCAACCGGTCCTTTGCTTCCTGGGAGCGAGAAAACATATCATGACACGATAAGATATATAAGGCCAGGAGTCTAAGTCTGTTGTAAGCTGATAATGAGACCATCGGTCCAGCTTGGCCTGCAGCTCCTCCACCACACGGTACTTTGCTTCCTAGGGCAGGCAATGGCAGATGCTGCAATAAGAGATGCAAGGCCAGGTGTCTAAGCCGGTGATAAGCTGATCATGAGACCATCATACAAGTTGGCTTGCGGCTCCTCCACCACACGGTCCTTTGCTTCCAAAAGGCAGGCAATGGCAGATGCCGCAATGAGACGTTCCCATCAACATACGGAGGAATGACGAGGTCAGGTGTGACAAAGAGTGGGGAGAGGCAGGCCCATGATTCTGGCAATGCAAGCCCCTGGACTTGGCTTCAATCTTCTTTCCCAAACGGTCCTTCGCTGTGCACCTTATGCCCCCCCCCCCCCCCCTTCACACTACCCCCCCCGCCCCCCATCACCCACACACTCACCCTATCTCGCTTCACGGCGGCTGTGAGCATGCAATTGCACTCCTCCTCCTCCTTGGTTCCGAGAAGCCTCTCTCTACCCCCCCCCCCCCCTGATCTCCCCTTACCCCCCCCCCCCCCCTGATCTCCCCTTACCCCCCTCCCCCCCCTGATCTCCCCTTACCCCCCTGATCTCACCTTACCCCCCCCCCTGATCTCCCCTTACCCCCCCGCCCCCCTGATCTCCCCGTACCCCCCCCCCCCCCCCTGATCTCCCCTTACCCCCCTCCCCCCCCTGATCTCCCCTTACCCCCCTCCCCCCCCTGATCTCCCCTTACCCCCCCCCCCTGATCTCCCCTTACCCCCCCCCCCCTGATCTCCCCTTACCCCCCCCCCCCTGATCTCCCCTTACCCCCCCCCCCCCTGATCTCCCCTCCCCCCCCTCCCCCCCCTGATCTCCCCTTACCCCCCTCCCCCCCTGATCTCCCCTTACCCCCCCCCCCCTGATCTCCCCTTACCCCCCCCCCCCCCCTGATCTCCCCTTACCCCCCCCCCCCCCTAATCTCCCCTTACCCCCCTCCCCCCCTGATCTCCCCTTACCCCCCCCCCTGATCTCCCCTTACCCCCCCCCCCCCCCTGATCTCCCCTTACCCCCCCCCCCCCCCTGATCTCCCCCTCCCCCCCTCCCCCTCCCCCCCTCCCCCCTGATCTCCCCTTACCCCCCTCCCCCCCCTCCACTCTGCCTATACATCCTGTTTCATTTTAGCTGTGAGCATGCAGTCACACGCTACCTCCTTGCTCCCCTACCACCCCCTCCACTTACCTTGTCCCGTTTCATCGTAGTTATGAGCATGCGGTTGCGGGCCGCCTCCTCCTTGGTGCTCCTCAGCCTCTCTCTTAACTAATCAGTTAATTTCCCCCAGCCCTTACACACTCTCATCATGTACATGCCCACCTTGTACGTGCTCTGAAGCCTCACTCCCTCATACTCATCCTCACACAAATTCACACCTCTCCCCCACACTCACCTTATCCCGTTTCATGGCTGCTGTCAGTATGCGGTTGCGGGCCGCGTCCTCCTTGGTGCTCCGGAGCCTCTCCTCCAGCTGCTGAGCGGACTGGCCAGGTGCGACAGTGCTGACACCACATTCACTGTCCCCAAAGGTACTGGCCGCACCATAACCCACACCAGACCTGATGGATGCAAGCATTAGGGTGGGGTTGGGGTTTAAAATAGGGGACATGCTGCTGCCTCTTCCGTGGTGCTCTGGAGCCTCTCCTCCGGATGTCGCGACTGGCCAGGTGCGACAGTGCTGACACCACACTCACTGCCCCCGAGCTGACTGGCCGCTCCATATACCACACCAGACCTGATGGGGCGATGAGGATTGGTGACTTGACGCAGTCCCATTATAAAGTATACGTAATTAGGGTACAAGGCACGCTGGCAAGACTGGCCAGGTGCTACAGTGGTGCTACCCCACACTTACTATCGCTGAATGGACTGGCTGAATGGCTGCACCATATTCCACACCAGACCTGATGTGTGAAAACGTTAGGGTGGAGGGTAGGTTCAACAGACTGCAAATTAGGGTTCAAGTTGCGGTAGTGTGGAGCCCACATTCACTATTTTTCGAATTGACTCGCTGCTCCATACCCCACACCAGACCTGATGTGTGGGCATTGGCAAAGGGACACTAGTTCGATTAAGCCAAGTGCCTTTAAAAAATATGCAGCATTAGGGTATGAGTCACCCTGTGAGGCACGCTGATAAGGCTGGCCAGGTGCGACAGTGCTGAAACCACATTAGGGTATGAGTCACCCTGTGAGGCACGCTGATAAAGCTGGCCAGGTGCGACAGTGCTGGAACCACATTCACTGTCGCCGAATTGATTTGCTGCACCCTACCCCACAACATACCTGATGTGTGAAAACGTTAGGGTGGAGGACTGGAGGGTAAGTTCAACAACGCGCATAATAAGGGTTCGAGATGCCCCTGGTGCTGAGCCCACATTCACAGTCACACATTGACAGGCTGCACCATACACCACACCAGACCTGATTGGAGTTGAATTGGTGAGAGCAAGCGGGTTGAGGTCCACAATACACAGGATTTATGTTCCAGGCCAGTTGCTGTTAGACCCCATTTACTGTCCCCAAACTGACTGGCCGCATCCTCCTACACATCGGACCTGAATGATGGGTATTGGTGGCGTGAGACACATGTTCAGGGTGCAACAGAGTGCAGTACTGGTATATAACTATATGAGGCATGCTGGGCAGACTGGTCGGGGGCGTCAGTGCCTACAGACCACACTCCCCATCTCCACATTGACTTGCAGCTCCATAGCCCATACCCGACCTCATGATGCAGGAAGCATGCCAGCTGTAGCTGAGCAGCGTTGCTTATAGTGAAGGATGTTTAACTCACCCTGACGATTCACCCTGACGGATTAATTTGTTCCACTGTGACGGAAAATAGGCTTTAGGCACGCAGTCCCCACCTTCGAAGACAAGGCCGCAGTTGGAAAACAAGGACCTCCGAAAGCACTTCACCCTAAACCTTCACCCTAAACCCTCACATCAGCCTCAGTTCGTGTTGTACCTCCCCTAACCGTTTCTCACCTGAACTAGGTTGCGCTTCGTTGTGGGTTAAGGGTTTAGCCACAGCTTGACTGCCCATAACCCTAAACCCTCATGCCCACCTGAACAGCCTCATTTCGTCTTGTAGCTCCACCACACGTTTCTCAGCTGTAGCCAGGTCGCGCTTTGTTTGCTTTAGAGACGCGTCCTGAGAGTCTGACCTGCGCATGGGTGTGAAAGTGACAAACGTGTGGATCTCCACCCCCTTGTTTCTCAGTGTCAGACAGGTCGCGCTTTGTTTGCTTCAAAGACGCGTCTTGAGAGTCTGGCCTACGCATGGGTGTGACCATGACAAAAAAATGGCTGCTTGAGAGTTGCGACCTGCCAGGCTGCCTAACACAGGGGTGTGAACATGACATATGTGTGGATGGCTGCTTGAGGAGGCGTCGTGGGAGTCTGACCGACACAGATATGTGAACATGACAGAAGTGTGGATGACTGCTTAAGGCAGGCGTCGTGGGAGTCTGACCGACACAGGTGTGTGAACATGACGCAAGTGTGGATGGCTGTCTAACTTATTTCCGAACGTGACGAATTCGGAAAAGGAAAACAAATTCTGGAAACCGAACCGGGGCATTGGGGCCTGCAATGTTGAGCACGCTCAGCCACGTCTCATACGGTGCGTCCGTGGATGCTGATTGGCTGAGCAGCAACTCCTCAAATGAATGATTAATCTCCAACTGCATAATCAGCAGACGTCACCTGCACATTGTGTTGGTAGACGTGGACTGGCTAAACAGTAACTCCATCACCTCCGACTGCAGGATCAGCAGATCCTACCTGCACGTTGCGTCCTTAGATCTTGATTGGCTGACCAGTTAATATTTTTAGATGTTGACTGGCTGACCACATACTTCTTGCGTAACTCCGTAACTGCAAAACTGCTTCATTAGCAGACCTTACCAGCAGGATCAGCAGACATTACCAGCAGGATCAGCAGACATTACCAGCAGGATCAGCAGACATTACCAGCAGGATCAGCGGACATTACCAGCAGGATCAGCGGACATTACCAGCAGGATCAGCAGACCTTACCTGCACGTTGCGTCCGTAGATGTTGACTGGCTGACAAGTAACTCCTTGCGTAAATCCGTAACCTCAGACTGAAGGATCAGCAGGTCTGAACGCGTGCGCAGGTTTGCTTCCGCCGCAGTAACCGCAGACTCAGCCCTGCCACCCATCTGCACACCACCACCTCCGCCGCCGCCGCAGCCGCCAGCGGCTCCCGCTCCACTGCCCCTGATTTCCCAGCCTTCTGCCGTCATGACTGCAGGAAGCAACTCCTGGCGCGAGCAGAGCAACACCTGTAGGAAAGGAGTCAGAGTGATAGATCTCTCAGATCTAGGTATATCAGCAAAAGCCACAGGCGGCTCCCGCTGCCGCTGCCCTTGATTTTCCAGCCTTCGGCCATCACGACTGCGGGGAGCAACCCCTGGCGGGACTACATGAGCACCCAGATGAAAGGTGGAGGGGTATAATTAAATAGATATAGGTAGATCTGGATAGATCTTGAGAGACATTTGCTGCTCCCGCTCCGCAGTCGCTGTTCTTCATCACCCAGCCCTCAGCTGTCATGACTGCGGGGAGCAACTCCTGGCGGGAGCAAAGCAAAACCTGGACGACAAGGGGAGAAGGGGCATATCTGAGTAGACATGGGTAGATATTGAAATGTCTGGTGAAATTTAGGTAGATCTAGGGAGCAGCCTTCAGCTGTCAGGATTGCGGGGAGCAACTCCTGGCAGGAGCATAGCTGCACCTAGAAGATAGAGGATAAATGGGAGGATCTTATTACATGCAGGCATATCTCGGGTACATCTGGTAAGATCTAGGGAGTCTTGATATATCTGGCCAGGCCTAGGGAGGCCTAGACAGCAGCCTTCAGCCGTCACTGCTGGAAACTCAATTATTGGCGGGAGCAGAGCAGCAGCCTAAGGGGGGAGGTGGATTTATGTTCATACATGCAGGCACATCTAGGAAGATCTTGATACATCTGTGAAGGTTTAGGGAGATCTAGGGAGCTGTCATGACTCCGGGGAGTTGCTTTTGGAGTGAGCAGAGCGTCACCTGGAGGATAGAGGGAGAGGGGTAAAATAAAGTAGATAAATGGCTGATCTGGATCGATCTGGGTGCAATTACGGAGATCTAGAGAGAAGCATTCGGCCGTCATGACTGCGGGGAGCAGGTCCTGGCGGATGCAGAGCTCTACCCAGAGGGGGAGGGGTGACATCTGAGGAGATATAGGTGGACCTGGTGAGATCTAAGCGCCTGAGATCTAAGCACCTGAGATCTAAGCACCTGAGATCTAAGCACCTGAGATCTAAGCAGCTGAAGCACCTCGTGAACTGACTCCGCCAGCGCCTCACGGACAGCTGGACCACACAGCAGCCCAGCAAGACCAAAGAAAATAACCCTGTTTTTTCCTCTATTTAGTGTTTCTTGTGTGCTTCCGTCATTTCATCCTTTCTTGCTTCCTTTCTCCCCCTTTAATTGCATCACACCTCGCGCACTGCAGCTGCCAGCGCCTCGCGGACAGCCGAGCCGCCGTTACTGCTGCCCAGCTGATGTGACGGGGGCAAGCCCACACCCACACCACTGGCTGCTCCCGCTCCAGCCCCCCCTGCTCCTCCTCCCGCTCCCACTCCTGCTCCCCCTGCTCCCACTCCGGCCGTCGCTCCTGTCCCTGCCGCCGCTGCAGCGATTAGCTTCCGCTGCATGGGATGTTTGCCCGAGTGGAAGCGAGCCAGCTCCGCCAGCAGGGATGCATTTTCGCTGGACAGCCGCTCGTTCATTTGGTGGATGACGCTCAGTGAGGCTGCAGGGAGAGGCGAACGAGGGAATACGAAAAAGGTCAATCAAGGAAAGCATCATCCAGCTCCACCAGCAGGGACACATTCTCGCTAGACAGCTGCTCGTTCAATTGGTGGATAACGCTCAGGGAGGCTGCAGGGAATGGCAAATTAGGGGGAAACAAGATAAAGAGGCCAGGGAAGGGAACGTAATCCCTAGCGAGCTCTGCCAACAGGGACGCGCTTTCATTGGAAAACATCAGCCAGCTCCGCTAGCAGCGTGGCGCTTTTTATGGACAGCCGCTGGTTCATTTGGTGGATAACGCTCATGAAGGCTTAAGAGGACGGCAAATGTCGAATGCCGATTTGTTTTTCCTTTCCAAAATTCTAACAACAAGCAGCAAGCATTGACGCAGGTCAGGGTATGGAGGGTGTTAGCCAGGTCCGCCAGCAGTGACACGTCTTTACTGGACAGGCACTCGTTTATTTTGTGGATAGCGGCCAATTGGAGGCTGAAGGCACTCACCCCCCCATCTCATACCACTCCTGAACTGCCCCCCCTTCCATACCACCCCCCTCACCTGCGACCCCATCCCATACTACCCCCACATGCACCTGGTGCCACTCACATGCCCCCCCTCCTCTCGCACCACTCACATGCCCTCCCTCCTCTCACACCACTCACATGCCCCCCCTCCTCTCGCACCACTCACATGCCCCCCGTCCTCTCACACCGCTCACATGCCCCCCTCATCTCGCACCACTCACATGCCCCCCCCCCTCCTCTCACACCGCTCACATGCCCCCCTCCTCTCGCACCACTCACATGCCCCCCCCCCCCTCCTCTCACACCGCTCACATGCCCCCCTCATCTCGCACCACTCACATGCCCCCCTCCTCTCGCACCACTCACATGCCCCCCCTCCTCTCACACCACTCACATGCCCCCCTCCTCTTGCACCGCTCACCCCCCCCCCCCCCCTCCTCTTGCACCACTCACATGCCCCCCCTCCTCTCGCACCACTCACATGCCACCCCCCCCCCCCCCCATCCTCTCGCACCACTCACATCCCCCCCCTCCTCTGGCACCACTCACATGCCCTCCCTCCTCTCGCACCACTCACCCCCCCCTCCTTTTGCACCACTTACATGCCCCCCCTCCTCCTGTCGCACCACTCACATGCCCCCCCTCCTCTCGCACCACTCACATGCCCACCCCCTCCTCTCACACCACTCATATGCCCCCCCCCCCCCCCTCGCACCACAGACATGCCCCCCCCCCCTCTCCCCCTCGCACCACTCCCCCCCCTCGCACCACTCACATGCCCCCCCCCCTCGCACCACTCACATGCACCCCTGTCCCATTAAACCCCTCACATGCACCTGAAGCCATCCCTCCACGTCCCGATGAGAGGCTGCGTGGGGCAGGCAGTGGCTGCGACGGAGAGGCTGTTGCAGCAGCAGTAGAGGCTTGTTGCAACCAGGCTGCAACACCGCCCTGTCACAACAATTCAAGGAGATCAGGGATCAGGGGTGTTAGCTTCAGGGTTTAGAAATACAACGAATGTTGCGGAGGCAGCAGAGGGCTGTTGCAAACAGGCTGCAATACCACCTTGTCACAACAATTAAAGGAGATCAGGTTAAGTGAGCCAGCTTCACGGTTTAGAAAGGCAACACCACATGTTGCAGAGGCAGAAGAAGCCTGTTGCAACCAGGATGCAGCACACCCCTGTTGCAACATTTTAAGGAGAGGTCAGGGAGATCAGGGTTTGGGGTGACATGGGGAGGCAACACCAGGTTTTGAGGAGGCAGCAGAGGCATGTTGCAGCAAAACGTCCCTGGACTACCGGTGATCCAAAAGTAAATCCCCCCACAGAACTTAATAAACAAAAATCCCAGTGGGGCTTAATGAACACTTTTATTTCCCAAGGAAGGCTATTCAAACGAACAGTATTGAATTATTTAAATGTAATTATTTTATCACCCACTGGTTTCCCACACATGCTGTGCTCCCAAAGCATATTTTACTTTACTTACTAGCATACAATTATGTTATCACATGCCGGCCTCCCGCAGCACTTGTGCTCCTGGAAAGTTTTATGTATTACTGTATTTATTATTTAATGATTTGTGATACTTAATGAGTTTATTATTCACCAGTCTATTTATTTCCATCGTTTATATACCGCTTTTGTTTAATTCATTTTGTATTTTTATTATATCGCATTTACTTATTCATGATTACCATAGCATCAGTCCGATTTCGTTTTATTCATCGTTTTTCAAGAAAACGAATGGCTGATTTCCTGATAATATCGACCGTAGCAAGAAAACGATCCAAAAAACGGACATTTTGCCCCAAACCATGAATAAATCGCCTTGTAAAGGAGAGCGCCGTACATGTCGCAGACACGCTCCTTTCGCATCTACATACGGTCGTTATGAGCGAAAACCAGTCTTATTTTGCTACAGCGAAGGCACAGGCTACTCTGGAACATTTTTGCCGTTTTAGTGCTTCTGGAGCAAAAACGAACGAGAGATCGTAAAAAATCCAGCCTCCGATCAGAAAACGAACCACTAAAACGAAACCGTGATTTTGTTAATTAGAGAAGGTTTCATATTTTTATTTATTTTATTTTACCTTAATAATTTATTTATCACCTGTTGGCCTCCCACAGTAGCTGCAGCTGAGGGGTGAGTGTAGCCACTCATTGCCGCTACCCTGCGCATCAAAAAGGGTGAATATGAGGTCAAAGGGTGAATAAGTGTGGCAAAGGAAAGAAGGGCGCAAACTTCCAGGAAAGGGGTGGTGTCAATCGTAGCTGCGCACCCGGCGGGGATAAAGAAAGGTGAAGAAGAGGTCAAAGTGTCAACATGGGACAACAAGGGTGAACGTGGGTACATACTTTGAAGAAGGGGAGGAGTCAGTCATAGCAGGAATCACAAAGGAAATAAACAGAAATCAAGCTGGAATCAAGCAGGAATCAAACAGGAATCAAACAGGAATCAAGGAGGAATCAAACAGGAATCAAACAGGAATCAAACATGACCCAAGCAGGAATTAAGCAGGAATCAAACAGGAATCAAACAGGAATCAAACATGAATCAAACAGAAATCAAACAGGAATCAAACAGGAATCAAACAGGAATCAAACAGGAATCAAACAGGAATCAATCAGGAATCAAGCAGGAATCAAGCAGGAATCAAACAGGAATCAAGTAGGAATCAAGGAGGAATCAAACAGGAATCAAACAGGAATCAAGCAGGAATCAAGCAGGAATCAAACAGGAATCAAGCAGGAATCAAACAGGAATCAAGTAGGAATCAAGGAGGAATCAAACAGGAATCAAACAGGAATCAAGCAGGAATCGAGTAAGAATCAAGCAGGAATCAAACAGGAATCAAACAGGAATCAAGCAGGAATCAAGCAGGAATCAAGGAGGAATCAAGTAGGAATCAAACTGGAATCAAGCAGGAATCAAGCAGGAATTAAGCAGGAATCAAGCATGAATCAAGCAGGAATCAATCAGGAATCAAGCAGGAATCAAAGAGGAATCAAGTAGGAATGAAACAGGAATCAAACAGGAATCAAGAAGGAATCAAGCAGGAATCAAACAGGAATCAAACAGGAATCAAGCAGGAATCAAGCAGGAATCAAACAGGAATCAAGTAGGGATCAAGCAGGAATCAAACAGGAATCAAGTAGGAATCAAGGAGGAATCAAGGAGGAATCAAACAGGAATCAAGCATGAATCAAGAAGGAATCAAACAGGAATCAAGTAAGAATCAAGCAGGAATCAAACAGGAATCAAACAGGAATAGAGTAGGAATCAAGCAGGAATCAAGCATGAATCAAGCAGGAATCAAGTAGGGAGCAAGCAGGAATCAAACAGGAATCAAGCAAGAATCAAGCAGGAATCAAGCAGGAATCAAGCAGGAATCAAGCAGGAATCAAACGTGAATCAAACATGAATCAAGCATGAATCAAACATGAATCAAACATGAATCAAGCATGAATCAAACAGGAATCAAACAGGAATCTAGCAGGAATCAAGCAGGGATCAAGCAGGAATCAAACAGGAATCAATCAGGAATCAATCAGGAATCAAGCATGGTAGCACAATCCGGCTGAATCTAAGCCGTATCCAGCCGTATACTGCCATATTGTGGCACTTTGGTAGTACAATCCGGCTGAACTAGTGCCGTATTGCGCCGGATCATGCCGTATAGTGCTATCATGGAATCAAGGAGGAATCAAGTAGGAATCAAACAGGAATCAAGCAGGAATCAAGCAGTAATCAAGCAAGAAGCAAGCAAGAATCAAGTAGGAATCGAGCAGGAATCAAACAGGAATCAAACAGGAATCAAGCGGGAATCGAACTGGAATCAAACATGAATCAAGCAGGAATCAAGCAGGAATCAAACAGGAATCAAACAGGAATCAAGTAGGAATCAAGGAGGAATCAAACAGGAATCAAACAGGAATCAAGCATGAATCGAGTAAGAATCAAGCAGGAATCAAACAGGAATGAAACAGGAATCAAGCAGGAATCAAACAGGAATCAAGCAGGAATCAAGGAGGAATCAAGTAGGAATCAAACTGGAATCAAGCAGGAATCAAGCAGGAATCAAGCAGTAATCAAGCAAGAAGCAAGCAAGAATCAAGTAGGAATCGAGCAGGAATCAAACAGGAATCAAACAGGAATCAAGCGGGAATCGAACTAGAATCAAACATGAATCAAGCAAGAATCAAGCAGGAATCAAACAGGAATCAAACAGGAATCAAGTAGGAATCAAGGAGGAATCAAACAGGAATCAAACAGGAATCAAGCATGAATCGAGTAAGAATCAAGCAGGAATCAAACAGGAATGAAACAGGAATCAAGCAGGAATCAAGCAGGAATCAAGCAGGAATCAAGCAGGAATCAAGGAGGAATCAAGTAGAAATCAAACTGGAATCAAGCAGGAATCAAGCAGGAATTAAGCATGAATCAAGCAGGAATCAATCAGGAATCAAGCAGGAATCAAACAGGAATCAAACAGGAATCAAGTAGGGAGCAAGCAGGAATCAAACAGGAATCAAGAAGGAATCAAGCAGGAATCAAACAGGAATCAAACAGGAATCAAGCAGGAATCAAGCAGGAATCAAACAGGATTCAAGTAGGGATCAAGCAGGAATCAAACAGGAATCAAGTAGGAATCAAGGAGGAATCAAGGAGGAATCAAACAGGAATCAAGCATGAATCAAGCAGGAATCAAACAGGAATCAAGTAAGAATCAAGCAGGAATCAAACAGGAATCAAAGAAGAATAGAGTAGGAATCAAGCAGGAATCAAGCAGGAATCAAGTAGGGAGCAAGCAGGAATCAAACAGGAATCAAGCAAGAATCAAGCAGGAGTCATGTAGGAATCAAGCAGGAATCGAACGGGAATCAAACATGAATTAAGCAGGAATCAAGCAGGAATCAAGCATGAATCAAGCAGGAATCAGGTAAGAATCAAACAGGAATCAGGTAAGAATCAAACATAAATCAAGCAGGAGTCAAGCAGGAACCAAACAGGAATCAAGGAGGAATGAAGTAGGAATCAAACAGGAATCAAACAGGAATCAAGGAGGAATCAAGCAGGAATCAGGTAGGAATCAAGAAGGAATCAAACAAGAATCAAGCAGGAATCGAGCAGGAATTAAACAGGAATCAAGCTGGAATGAAGCAGGAATCAAACAGGAATCAAGCAGGAATCAACCTGGAATCAAGCAGGAATCAAACAGGAATCAAGCATGAATCAAGCGGGAATCAAACAGGAATCAAGTAGGAATCAAGTAGGAATCAAGTAGGAATCAAGTAGGAATTAAGCAGGAATCAAGTAGGAATCAAACATGAATCAAGCAGGAATTAAAAAGGAATCAAGCAGGAATGAAGCAGGAATCAAGTATGAAACAAGCTGGAATCAAACATGAATCAAGGAGGAATCAAGTAGGAATCAAACAGGAATGAAGTAGGAATCAAGTATGAATCAAGCAGGAATCAAACAGGAATCAAGGAGGAATGAAGTAGGAATCAAACAGGAATCAAGTAGGAATCAAGCAGTAATCAAACAGGAATCATGGAGGAATAAAGGAGGAATCAAAAAGGAATCAAACAGGAATCAAGGAAGAATCAAGCAGGAATCAAGTAGGAATCAAGCAGGAATCAAACAGGCATCAAGAAGGAATCAAGTAGGAATCAAACAAGAATCAAGTTGGAATCAAGCAGGAATCAAGTAGGAATCAAACATGAATCAAGCAGGAATTAAGAAGGAATCAAGCAGGCATCAAGTATGAATCAAGCAGGAATCAAACATGAATCAAGGAGGAATCAAGTAGGAATCAAACAGGAATCAAGCAATAATCAAGCAGTAATCAAGCAAGAAGCAAGCAAGAATCAAGTAGGAATCGAGCAGGAATCAAACAGGAATCAAACAGGAATCAAGCGGGAATCGAACGGGAATCAAACAGGAATCAAACAGGAATCAAGCAGGAATCAAACAATAATCAAACAGGAATCAATCAAGAATCAAACATGGATCCAACAGGAATCAAGCAGGAATCAAACAGGAATCAAGCTGGAATCAAACAGGAATCAAAAATGAAACAAGTAGGAATCAAACAGTAATCAAACAGGAATGAAACAGGAATCTATCAGGAATCAAGCAGGAATCAAGCATGAATCAAGAAGGAATCAAACAGGAATCAAGTAAGAATCAAGCAGGAATCAAACAGGAATCAAACAGGAATAGAGTAGGAATCAAGCAGGAATCAAGCATGAATCAAGCAGGAATCAAGTAGGGAGCAAGCAGGAATCAAACAGGAATCAAGCAAGAATCAAGCAGGAATCAAGCAGGAATCAAGCAGGAATCAAGCAGGAATCAAACGTGAATCAAACATGAATCAAGCATGAATCAAACATGAATCAAACATGAATCAAGCATGAATCAAACAGGAATCAAACAGGAATCTAGCAGGAATCAAGCAGGGATCAAGCAGGAATCAAACAGGAATCAATCAGGAATCAATCAGGAATCAAGCATGGTAGCACAATCCGGCTGAATCTAAGCCGTATCCAGCCGTATACTGCCATATTGTGGCACTTTGGTAGTACAATCCGGCTGAACTAGTGCCGTATTGCGCCGGATCATGCCGTATAGTGCTATCATGGAATCAAGGAGGAATCAAGTAGGAATCAAACAGGAATCAAGCAGGAATCAAGCAGTAATCAAGCAAGAAGCAAGCAAGAATCAAGTAGGAATCGAGCAGGAATCAAACAGGAATCAAACAGGAATCAAGCGGGAATCGAACTGGAATCAAACATGAATCAAGCAGGAATCAAGCAGGAATCAAACAGGAATCAAACAGGAATCAAGTAGGAATCAAGGAGGAATCAAACAGGAATCAAACAGGAATCAAGCATGAATCGAGTAAGAATCAAGCAGGAATCAAACAGGAATGAAACAGGAATCAAGCAGGAATCAAACAGGAATCAAGCAGGAATCAAGGAGGAATCAAGTAGGAATCAAACTGGAATCAAGCAGGAATCAAGCAGGAATCAAGCAGTAATCAAGCAAGAAGCAAGCAAGAATCAAGTAGGAATCGAGCAGGAATCAAACAGGAATCAAACAGGAATCAAGCGGGAATCGAACTAGAATCAAACATGAATCAAGCAAGAATCAAGCAGGAATCAAACAGGAATCAAACAGGAATCAAGTAGGAATCAAGGAGGAATCAAACAGGAATCAAACAGGAATCAAGCATGAATCGAGTAAGAATCAAGCAGGAATCAAACAGGAATGAAACAGGAATCAAGCAGGAATCAAGCAGGAATCAAGCAGGAATCAAGCAGGAATCAAGGAGGAATCAAGTAGAAATCAAACTGGAATCAAGCAGGAATCAAGCAGGAATTAAGCATGAATCAAGCAGGAATCAATCAGGAATCAAGCAGGAATCAAACAGGAATCAAACAGGAATCAAGTAGGGAGCAAGCAGGAATCAAACAGGAATCAAGAAGGAATCAAGCAGGAATCAAACAGGAATCAAACAGGAATCAAGCAGGAATCAAGCAGGAATCAAACAGGATTCAAGTAGGGATCAAGCAGGAATCAAACAGGAATCAAGTAGGAATCAAGGAGGAATCAAGGAGGAATCAAACAGGAATCAAGCATGAATCAAGCAGGAATCAAACAGGAATCAAGTAAGAATCAAGCAGGAATCAAACAGGAATCAAAGAAGAATAGAGTAGGAATCAAGCAGGAATCAAGCAGGAATCAAGTAGGGAGCAAGCAGGAATCAAACAGGAATCAAGCAAGAATCAAGCAGGAGTCATGTAGGAATCAAGCAGGAATCGAACGGGAATCAAACATGAATCAAGCAGGAATCAAGCAGGAATCAAGCATGAATCAAGCAGGAATCAGGTAAGAATCAAACAGGAATCAGGTAAGAATCAAACATAAATCAAGCAGGAGTCAAGCAGGAACCAAACAGGAATCAAGGAGGAATGAAGTAGGAATCAAACAGGAATCAAACAGGAATCAAGGAGGAATCAAGCAGGAATCAGGTAGGAATCAAGAAGGAATCAAACAAGAATCAAGCAGGAATCGAGCAGGAATTAAACAGGAATCAAGCTGGAATGAAGCAGGAATCAAACAGGAATCAAGCAGGAATCAACCTGGAATCAAGCAGGAATCAAACAGGAATCAAGCATGAATCAAGCGGGAATCAAACAGGAATCAAGTAGGAATCAAGTAGGAATCAAGTAGGAATCAAGTAGGAATTAAGCAGGAATCAAGTAGGAATCAAACATGAATCAAGCAGGAATTAAAAAGGAATCAAGCAGGAATGAAGCAGGAATCAAGTATGAAACAAGCTGGAATCAAACATGAATCAAGGAGGAATCAAGTAGGAATCAAACAGGAATGAAGTAGGAATCAAGTATGAATCAAGCAGGAATCAAACAGGAATCAAGGAGGAATGAAGTAGGAATCAAACAGGAATCAAGTAGGAATCAAGCAGTAATCAAACAGGAATCATGGAGGAATAAAGGAGGAATCAAAAAGGAATCAAACAGGAATCAAGGAAGAATCAAGCAGGAATCAAGTAGGAATCAAGCAGGAATCAAACAGGCATCAAGAAGGAATCAAGTAGGAATCAAACAAGAATCAAGTTGGAATCAAGCAGGAATCAAGTAGGAATCAAACATGAATCAAGCAGGAATTAAGAAGGAATCAAGCAGGCATCAAGTATGAATCAAGCAGGAATCAAACATGAATCAAGGAGGAATCAAGTAGGAATCAAACAGGAATCAAGCAATAATCAAGCAGTAATCAAGCAAGAAGCAAGCAAGAATCAAGTAGGAATCGAGCAGGAATCAAACAGGAATCAAACAGGAATCAAGCGGGAATCGAACGGGAATCAAACAGGAATCAAACAGGAATCAAGCAGGAATCAAACAATAATCAAACAGGAATCAATCAAGAATCAAACATGGATCCAACAGGAATCAAGCAGGAATCAAACAGGAATCAAGCTGGAATCAAACAGGAATCAAAAATGAAACAAGTAGGAATCAAACAGTAATCAAACAGGAATGAAACAGGAATCTATCAGGAATCAAGCAGGAATCAAGCAGGAATCAAACAGGAATCAAGCATGAATCAAGCGGGAATCAAACAGGAATCAAGCAGGAATCAAGCAAGAATCAAGCAGGAATCAAGTATGAATCAAGCAGGAATCAAACATGAATCAAGGAGGAATCAAGTGGGAATCAAACAGGAATCAAGCAGGAATCAAGCAGTAATCAAGCAAGAAGCAAGCAAGAATCAAGTAGGAATCGAGCAGGAATGAAACAGGAATCAAACAGGAATCAAGCGGGAATCGAACGGGAATCAAACAGGAATCAAACAGGAATCAAGGAGGAATCAAGAAAGAATCAAACAGGAATCAAGTAGGAATCAAGCAGGAATCAAGTAGTTATCAAACAGGAATCAAGGAGGAATCAAGCAGGAATCAAGTAGGAATCAAGCAGGAATCAAACAAGAGTCAAGAAGGAATCGAGCAGGAATCAAACAGGAATCAAGGAGGAATCAAGCAGGAATCAAACAAGAATCAAGAAGGAATCGAGCAGGAATCAAACAGGAATCAAGTAGGAATTAAGCAGGAATCAAACAGGAATCAAGCAGGAATCCAGGAGGAATCAAACAGGAATCAAACAGGAATCAATCAGGAATCAAGCAGGAATTAAGTAGGAATCAAACAGGAATCGAGCAGGAATCAAACAGGAATTAAACAGGAATCAAACAGGAATTAAGTAGGAATCAAACAGGAAACGAGCAGGAATCAAGCAGGAATCAAACAAGAATCAAACAGGAATCAAGCAGGAATCAAACATGACCCAAGCAGGAATTAAGCAGGAATCAAGCAGGAATCAAGCATGAATCAAACATGAATCAAACAGGAATCAAACATGACCCAAGCAGGAATCAAGCAGGAATCAAGCAGGAATCAAACAGGAATCAAGGAGGAATCAAACAGGAATCAAACAGGAATCAAACATGACCCAAGCAGGAATTAAGCAGGAATCAAACAGATTCCGCCCTCCCCCCCCATTAACCTTCCTTGCTCCTATCACTCCCCTCAACCTGTTTCCACCACTCACCTTACCGCCAACAGTGCCGTAGTTCTGTTAAACAGCTGAGCGCACAGCGCCCACACATCCCCCATTACCCTTCCTTGCCCCTATCAATCCCCTCCCCTGCTCCCCCAAACAACCCCCTCCCCCTTAGGGCCTCCCCCACCCCCCATCGCACCTTCCCGCCAGCAGTGCCGCAGTTCTCGTGACCAGCTGAGCAAACAGCGCCTCTGCTCCGCAAGCAGCCTCCTTGGCTGCCACCTCGGCCCGCCTCACATCATAGTCCAGCTCAACCAAGCGCCGCGAGTAATCTTCCCTATAAAAACGGTTTGGGTTAGGGTTGAGTGCATAATCTCAGGTGCAAGGCTTAGGCTGCCTCCTTGGCTGCCACCTCGGCCCGCCTCACATCGTAGTCCAGCTCAACCAAGCGCCGCGAGTAATCTTCCCTGAAAAAAGGGTTTGGGTTAGGGTTGAGTGCATAATCTCAGGCACAAGGCTTAGGCTGCCTCCTTGGCTCCCACCTCGGCCCGCCTCACATCGTAGTCCAGCTCAACCAAGCGCCGTGAGTAATCTTCCCTGAAAAAAGGTTTGGTATAGGGTTGAGTGCATAATCTCAGGTGCAGGGCTAAGGCTGCCTCCTTGGCTGCCACCTCGGCCCGCCTCACATCGTAGCCCAGCTCAACCAAGCGCCACGAGTAGTCTTCCCTACAAAAAAGAGAGTTAGGGTTGCATTCATAATCCCAGGTGCAGGGCTAAGGCTGCAGGGCTGCCTCTTTAGCCGCCACCTTGGCGCGTCACGTCACAATTCAGTTCAACCAAGCGCCGCAATTAATTTCCCCCTAAAAGGTGTGGGGGGGGAGGGGGAGAGGTTAAGTCCAGGGGATTAGTGTGAAGTGCATAAATTGTGAAAGGTGCAGGGCTTAGAAAGCACAGAGCAGCTCCATCAGTAGTCCTCCCTAAGAAAGGGAGAGGTTTCAAATGTTATGGTTTCAGGGTCAACTTTTAGGGTACACCGCACCATTTACCTTTTTTCACAAATTGTGATTTCATCATTCTTTTAACAACGGCTCACTTGACAGAGGCGAGGTCTATCTTATATCGCTGGTCCATGGCAACCAAGGCGTTGTTAACCTGGCCTATTAGCGCGCGATGGATTGCCAATTTCGCCTATTTTGCTCACATTTAATTTCACAATTCTTTTAATAAACGGCCCCCCTGACAGGGGCTAGGTCAGTCTAATGCTCCTGGACCATGGCAACCATTGCGTCATCAGCTATTCATCGTGACAGCATGGTATTTTCCATCCCTGCTGTATTATTGATTTCAGCCATTCCAGTATCAAAATCTTACCTGACAGAGGCCAGGTCTGTCTTATGGCGCCTGGCCATGGCTACCAGGGCGTCGTCAGCCTGGCCTCTCAGCCCGCTTGCTGCCGCCGAAGGATTTGAACTTGTAGATCTAGATCTAGCCTCGCTCTGGCCTCCAACTTGCCTGCCATCCTCCCCGCTGCTCGAGGGTCGCCTGCATGGGATGGATCTAGATCAGCAGTGGTGATGAGTGGATCTAGATATGGGCTTGCCCTTGCCTCCTCCAGGTCTGCTGCCCTCCCCGCTGCTCAAGGGTCGCCTGCATGGGATGGATCTAGATCAGCAGTGGTGATGAGTGGATCTAGATATGGGCTTGCCCTTGCCTCCTCCAGGTCTGCTGCCCTCCCCGCTGCTCAAGGGTCGCCTGCATGGGATGGATCTAGACCAGCAGTGGTAATGAGCGGATCTTGATATGGGCTTGCCCTTGCCTCCTCCAGGTCTGCTGCCCTCCCCGCTGCTTGAGGGCCACCTACAGGGGATGGATGTAGATCAGCAGCTGTGAGGGGTAGATCTAGATCCAGTCATGCCAGCCCCTTTCCCCACTTCTCAAGGGATGCCTACAGGGATTAGATCTTGATCAGTAGTCCGTCATGATGAGTAGATCTAGATAAATCTGCAGTCTGCACCCTTGCTTCTAACCTTTTATCCTATCTACCCCCCTCCCTCCCCGTGCCTGAGCCGCAGCCTGTTGACGACCAGGCAGGGTTTGCACCTTTATCAGGGGCCATACATTTCAAATCTTTAACTCCCCGCGCCTAACCTGCTGCTCGTAGATAGCCGGCGGTCCAGCGGAGGAGCACCCCGCACCCTTGCTGTTGTGTCATTTTTTATCCCCCCCACCCCGTCCCCCCTGTGCCTCACCCGCTGCTCGTAGATGGCCGGCGGACCAGCGGAAGAGAACCCTGCTCGCACGCGCCACCCACCGGCGCCGCCCCTACAACAACAACAGCAGGGGCGTGTGGCCCGCCCCGCGCATCAGCTGCAGCAGTGGCCGCAGCCGTCAAACCGGAAGCTCCGGAAGGTTCTGAAAGTGCGGAGGCTGACTGCGGCTCCAGTCCCGGGGGGCTTAGCGGGCACTCTCTTGGAGGCTGACCCTCCTGCCGCTGCGGCTGCTGCTGCTCCCCATTATAAACATAATTCTGAGGATTCTGCCCCCCCTGCTGTTGCTGCTGCTGCTGCTGCTGAAGGTGTTGCCGTGCATCCGCCTCTACCAGCTTGGCCCGGGCGGAATCTAGATCCGCACGGGCGGCCTCTAGATCCGCCTGGACAGCCAGCAGCGTCTGGGTGCGCTTGGCCAGGTCCAAGGCCAGCTTGTCCACAGATTCCTGCATGGTAGAAAAACATGAGCAGACCATTATTACGCCTGGGTGCGCTTGGCCAGATCCAGGCCAGCTTGTCCACAGATTCCTGCACGGGCACGAGCATGACATATCAGTGAAACATCAATGAAATAACAGTGAGTGAAATATAGGCAGCAGAGAAAGATAAAGCGGAATTTAAGTGTTCGTGAAATAGCGGTCCATTTGGAAACAGCGATACAGTCCTTGGCCAGGTCCAGGGCCAGCTTGTCCACAGACCCCTGCAATGGCACACGGCATGAAATACCAGTGGAACATACGGTGCCCAGTCGTGAAATATTCCTGCACCTGCAGGACCTTCCTCCTGGATTCAGCATCTCCAGCGGCCGCACTGGCCAAGGCGTCCTCCCGCGCCTGAGTGGCCGCCTCCTGCTCCCACCTTCCTTACAAATCCATAAGCACATGCAGGAGCCTTTTGGCGCCCTCCGCAGCGCAGGCGCTCTCCAGTTTTATCTTATTTTCTCAAACAACGATTTTCCTGCCCCGGCCCATCCGCAGGACCTTCAAGCAGTCATTATCCTGCCCCGGCACACCTGCAGGACCTTCTTGGCAGCTTCTGCATCTCCAGCAGCCTTCTTGCACATGGCCCGAGCCTCCTCCCTTGCCTGGGTGGCCGCCTCATGACCCGCCTTCCTCGCGCCCTCAGAGGACCTCCGCTCAGCCTGCAAACACGAAGTCGACGCCAGCCTCAGCTTCACATGCCGCATGCTACTTAAGCTGTTTTGTAAGCTCCACCCACAGCGCACCCTGTCCCTCATCCCCAACATCCACATACCCCCCCCCCCTCCCCTGTGCCTCACCTCCAGCTCCCCCCGCAGCGCTTCCAGCTCCCATCCCCTCGCTGCCGCTATTACCCTTCCATATTCCACACATTTCCCCCTATCCCTGAAGTCCCCCCCCACCCCCTCCTACCCCTGAGCCACACGCCAAGTACCTCACCTGCAGCTCCACCTGCAGCGCCTCCACCTCCCTACCCCTCGCCTCCGCCCGCTCCCTCGCTGCCGCGCCATCCGCCTCCGCCGTGCCCTTCGCCCTCCCCCCCCCCACACTCCCTCCAACCCCTGCAGCTCCACCCTCAGCGCCTCGACCTCCCTGCCCCTTGCCTTTGGCCCCTCCCCCTTCACCAAACAAGCCCCCTCTCCCACCTAAACCTCACCTCCAGCTCCACCCTCAGCGCCTCCACCTCCCTGCCCCTTGCCTCCGACCGCTCCCTCGCCGCAGCGCACTCTGCCTCCGCCGCGCCCTTCGCCCGCTCTGCCGCCCTGCGAAGCGCCTCGGATTGTTCCGCCTTCTCCTCAGCCGCCTTGGCTGCACGCAAGCTCCGAAGACCGGCATCGGCAGCGCCCGACTCCCTCTCCGTAGCGGCGGCTTGCAGCAGGCTGATCAGGCGCGTTACCTCCGCTCCGCAAGCCTCAACCTACGAGAGAGTGGACAATGGTATTTAAAATATTGTCTGCAGCTTTTGTCATGCTCCGAAGCCAGCCTCGCCTCCCATTCAGTGTAGGCTGCCTGCAGGAGGCTACTGAGGCGCGTGATTTCATCTCCAGCAGCCTCAATCTGTGAGTGTGAGTAATATAATGTTTGTATTCAGGAGTGGGGGAGGGGGGGGGGCAAGGAAGTACGGGGTTGGGGGTTGGGTCAGGAGGAGGAGGAGGAGGAGGAGGACGAGGAAAAGGAGTGCAGGTTTTAGGATTCAGGTGATAGCTTTAGCTTTCAGGGTTTAGGATTAGGTCACACACCCTGAGGCGCCTGACAGAAGCTTTGCCGGTCTCTTCCTGCGAGAGGAGCGTGGATGAAATTCTTGGCAGGTTTCTAGTATGTCCCAGCCTAGGTGCATCAGGAAGCATTGAGTGCTACACAGGGGCTATAAAGAGCTTGACAGGGATAATTAAGCAATAGGCGGGATTGTTAATAACTGTCCCTTTTTCGGTCTCTTCCTGCGCAAGGGGTTTGTAAATAAATTGAAACTGGTATTAAGGGTTAAAGGCCCCATCGATCAGCGTGGGAGGTTAAGTTAAGGAAGATCATGTCTTGGATGGATCGAGTCAGGGTGTCATTAGCTGCTATTGTTGACGTTACGGCATCCACGTATCCACCCGAAACAAATGTCCGGAAAGTCCAGGAATCAAAAAAAGGGAAATTTGAAGTTAGCGATGAAAAATAGGGAACCGGTATGTGCCCCCAAAATAATTGTATGCCTAACTAAGAAACTAATATGATGTAAGTGACCAGAAGGTTACACCTGACTCATTGACGAGATTGGTACAAAAAATGGGATCGTCACCTTGGCCTGTCCTTGGATCTGGATCTGGATCCCATCCTGGATCTGGATATGTAGGCCCTGGGAGACCTTGCGCTCCGCCGCCAGCTCAGCTCGGAGCTCCGCAACCATAGCGGAGAGGGACTCCATTTGCTGCGGCAGCAGCAGCAGAAGGGAGGAGGGGTCCACACCTTTAGGCAAGTGCTAACGTCCACACTTCCCCACACTGCTGGCTCCTAGAAACGTTTGTCTGGATTCTGAAATCAGAAACACTGAAAAGCTTATACCCCCCTCCTGTTCCTTCTCGCCTTTTCTCAGCTGTCGACGAGCGCCAAGAGCATCCTCGGGTTGTTTTCCTGTGTTTGCGTCTCAGGTTTCCTAGGGTTGGGGGACCAGCCTTATACTTTGTCAAGTCCAAGCATAACAGTAACGGCACGGATGTGGCTTCGGCCCAGGCTGCGCTGTTCCCTTAACTCTCACGCCCCCCACTGGGCGTAGCTTTCTTTCTTTCTGTCTGTCTTCCAGGCATACCCCAGCGGCCAGCACCCGTCCATCCCCTCTTCCCTCCGAGCATTCCCATCACCAATTGTCTGACTAGAAACACTCACTTGCTGCTGTTGCTGCAGTTGCTGTTGATTCAGCTGTTGCGGCTGTGACTGCTGTTGTTGCTGTTGCTGTTGTTGCTGGTATTGCTGTTGTTGCTGGTATTGCTGTTGTTGTGGTTTTTGCTGTTTTTGCTGTTGCTGCTCTTGTTGCTGCTTTTGCGGTTCCTCGCTGTTGCTTGACACATGCGACTGGTCTGCGTAGGCATTGCTGGATGTAAGCACAGATCTGGCGCCTGCAGATCCATCAGCAGTCACGGTTCCAGAGAACACATGGGAAGCAGATCTAGATCCGTCACCAGATGTAGATCCAGCAATTTGATCATGGGCATGATCGGACCTTGTCAAGGATCTAGATCTGAGCTGAGAAGCCGTAGCGGCAGCTGGGAGCATAGATCCAGATCCGGATCTAGATATCCCCCCTGCCAAGATTGTTGCAGCTCCTTGGGCGGCAGAAGCAGCGGCAGCGGCAGCAGCAGCCAGAGGCAAGGGTAGGCCCCCGAGTGAAGCCATGCCCCCATAATGCTGCGGTTGCTGCTGCCAGGGCATGCCCCCGTGGGAGGACATGCCTTCATACTGCTGCTGATGATGATGTTCCTCCTGCGACGGCATGCCCCCACGTGATGGCATGCCCCCATAATGCTGCTGAGGTCTGTGCTGGTGCTTATGCTGCTCACTAGGCTGCTGCTGCTGCCCATACTGCTGCCCGTTCTGCTGATTATTCTGTCCGTACTGCTGCTGCTGTCCCTGCTGCTGCCCATACTGTGACCCATATGCTTGCTGTTGCCCGTACTGCTGCTGTTGCTCCTGTTGCTGCTGTTTGTGCCGCTGCAGCTGCTGTTGCCCGTACTGCTGCTCCTGTTGCCGGTACTGCTGCTCCTGTTGCTGCTGCCCGTACTGCTCCTGCTGCTGCCCTGCAGGCACCTGCACCCTTCCCCCTTGTGATCCGCTGAGCATAAATCCAGGTCTAGATCCGGATGCAGATCCAGGAGTAGATCCAGTCCGGTCCAAAGCCCATGGCTGCTGTCCGACCTGGCCTGCCCCAGCCCCCACATCTACGCCCTCTGCATTCGCTGCTTCTGCTTCCGCTGCTGCTGCTCCTGCTGCTTCATCTGCGATGTTATTGCTGCTGCCTACACCCCATGCCAGTGCTGGTCCGCTGGGCCCGCCCGCAGCTAGCCCTGCGCTGTTATGAAGCCCAGCTGCTGACACGGCTGGCCTCGGCGGCGGCGGCGGCGGCGGCGAGACGAAATTAAGGCTGCCGCTGGAGCGTCTGGCGGAGGCTGGCCGCTTGCTACCCCCTTGCCCGACACCGCCAGGGAAAACTGCTGAGGAGGAATGATGCCTCACGCCTGTTCTGTCGTTGTTGCTTGTACTGCCGCCACCGCTTGTACCGCAACCAGCGCCCATTCCGCCGCCGACTCCCGCTCCTGGGGATGCTGAACCAGAGGCGTACTGCCTCCCGCCTGTACCGCCGGTGGATGCTGAGGTGGCGGAGAGCTGCCTGCCTCCTGCACCGGCGCCGCGGGGTGCATGGCCGGGTAGGCCGGAGGTGGAGATGCTGGGTGGCCTGAGGAAGGAGGAAGGCAGGTGTCACCTCAGTAGCTGGATGGCATGAGGAGGGGCGGAGGCAGCATATCTTTTGGGCTGGTATCCGCAAAGTGCTGCATGCATTTTTGAACAAGATTAAGATCAATCAAACTGCTGCGGGTATGGCTGGGCTGGCAGGAGGAGGGGTGCTGAGCGGCTTGAGAAAGGGGAGAGGCAGGATTGAGGCTCTGGGTTGCGGGTGAGGTTGGGCGTATTGGAGGAGCTCGGCTGCCTGAGGAGGGGGACAGGCGAAACGAATGTAAACAAATAAACAACAAAAGGCAGGCCCTGGCGCAGTCTCCTCCCATGAACCTTCACCAGGCTAGGACAATCACGAGAGGTGATGACGTGCGACCGCTTTGGCCCCAAAATACAGACCCCACCTAAATAAAAGGGCCAAGGGTGCTCAATGCAGGAAGGGAACGTAGATAATAAAGGATAGGTGGGGTGGGGCAGGAGGATATGACCTTCAGTGTTGGGCGATGACGCCTTAAGAGGGATTCGGGTGCAAGAAATACGGTGATTTACACCGTAAACCTCGCCGTTAACTGTAAAAATCGGGGACATTGCCATGGCAGACCTGGGGACGGCCGAGAAGTGTGAGAGAGCAGGAGCACCAGCCATGCGGATGAATAAAGTCCCCTCATACTTAATCCCCCACGCTTAGGCACCAACACTTGGAGCCGTCCAAAGGAAAACAAAAATGCAGCCTGACATGCTGTTGATGCAAAAGACAAGACAAACGAAAGACGTTGTAGTCAACATTGGGGAATTTAAATATTGCAGAGACACTGAGCATGGGGACCAATTAAAAGCTTGCTTAAACCAGCACACGGACATTGTTGAGCTACTGATCTTGAACGGGCACCAGCGAAACAACATTGAAATTATTAAAATAACCTTGATTGGCACATCGGGCACTGTTTATAATAAGCACACAATTGAAGCCATGGTGTCTCTTGGGATCACCGCGTTCCATGCCAAGAAATGCGCCCAGGAATGCATGTCCATTCCATAAAACTCTTGCATAGCATAGTGCAAACCAGACACAGACTCCAATGTTTTCCACAAAGCCTTTCACTGGACCAATAAAGCACACGCATAAGAGAAGACCACCGTGAGGAAGTTGATTCTTTCGTTTTGCCTCATGGTAACGGCGCGGATGTGGCTACAGCCCCAAGCTGCGTTGTTTCCTTAACCTCCACGCCCTAATAGGGCATAGCTTTTTTCTTTCTTTCCGAACTGTAAAGTGTGGATCCCCTCCCGTGTGAACATTAGGCTCACGATCGACTCAACAGCCACACACCATGGCAAATCAGGTGGCAAAACAAACGTGAGGTGCCAGACCTGATTCAGAAGCGTTTTCGAGGCTAGACAGCAAAAGAGGAGGCATTAGATGCCTGGAAAACCGGTCAGAGACTCGGCAGACTCGACCCGGCAGACTCGACTGAGGGCTGTAATTTTAAGGTTTACGGTTGTATGCCTGTACTTTTTGGGTTACGGTATACACCTGTAATTACGGTTTCACGTTACTATGCTGATATGACTGTAATCTACCATATCCAAAATCACCGTAATTACGCCGTCAGTGAAATCTGGCCAGTAATTTACATCGGAATCACACCGTACAAGAAAACGGTAATTACACCGCCACCATAAATCGCCCCCCACTGATGCTCCTGGTGGATGTGCCGCAAGACTGACCGTTGTTTGGCCTCTGAATAGGGTCCTTGATATTTCACTGGCATGAACCTCAAACCTAAGGGTGTAGGCCCACCATGTCCCAGGACTAAAAGACCAGCCATGAAGGAATTGTTGGTTCCTATTGCACCACCGCTGGTTATGTGTGCTCGTCCTTAAGACTAACCTTTGGTTGGCCTCAGAATGCGGTCCATAGCCGTACAGCACGGGCTGGTCAGGAGTGTGCACCGCATCCTAAATCATGCAGGTGGAAGGAAGTGTGGATTACTTGGTGTGGGGGTGTGAAGGGAAAAGTTGGTGTCGCCTATGAGGGACGCTCGCTACATCTGGATCCTTTGATCAAACTGGTCAAGACACTGTAGCTACCCCCGCACATGATGCGGTGCTCAGTTGCCTTGTCTGTTGCCGCCTGGTTTTGGGCGCTGCTAGAAGGCTTTGGGTGGTTGCGGCAACCTTCTGACAAGAGCATGATGATATTCAGGCTGAGGTGCGCCATGCATGGTTAGTCTCAGGCATGCGCAGCGAGGAAGATAACTGTACCTCACGCAAGGCATGGGAGATAAGCTGACAGGCCAGATTAGGCCAAGGCTACATGACCATTGTGACCATCAGAAAAAAGTGGCTCCCAGCCGCAACATGGGCTCTTCAGCTCATGGGTTGGAGATTTCATGGCACGCGGTCCATGGGGTTGCATACATGGAGTCCAAGAAAAATGGACTGACATACAGCTGGGGTGTTCAATTTTACCATGCCTAAGCTTAAGATCTTGTGGGCTGAAAATAATTCATAGCCATGCACGGCTTGTGCCCGGGCAACTGACGGGGCCGCGTGAAGGGAGGTGCCTCACCTTGCCTTGCTTTTTCTTAGACGCTCCTCCCACCAGACCGGCGCCCATGATGAGCTCGGCTAGCTGAGAGCGCGGCTTCATCGCGAAGCGTCGACGATAGGCTCACAACCGGTCAGGATAGCACGCCATGTTGGTCAGTAAAGCAAGAGGGTTACTTAGATCGTCAAATATCTCGGTCTTTACTTAATTGGTGTCGTAGGCAACGGCGTGTACGCAGCAGCACACATAAGAAAAACGATGTACAATCCCTGTCAGCCCTGTTCGTTCACACTTGATAACAAAATTCAAAAAAACTCATGTAGCGGAGATACCCCTCTGAGAGAGTTAAGTTAAAACAATTGCGCAAAATCACTCGCATGTCCATGTGTATTTAATTGATGCAAATATAGGCCTCAGAGATGCTTTCAGAAATTGGGGCGTACTCGTGACGGCAGGATCCTCAGATGATCTGCTTTCGAACGTTTACCAATTACCATCGCAACCTACAGGCCAATCGCCGCGACCTGCATATGGTACATGCAATCGTGGATCGCCAGCTTGATCTCCTGCCAAGTTCCTTGGCTGGTGTGCTGACATAAGTCCCCTCATGCAAGACCTCATGCATGGCCCGACCACCGGAACTGGGCGGTACCTCCGCGGTCCAATTATTGCAACTCCCGCATGGCCATTGCAAAGCGCTTAGGGCTTCCCTGCACCGGCTGCTCAGCCATCCTCTTAAGGTGGCCAAAGTAATGGTGCAGCCTAAGCATATGTTGTCCAGCCTTGAGCTGATCCTCCCACTGCTTAAACTTCACATGCTCACAGACAAACACCCCATTGACAGGCACATCTCGAGCTGCTCTACCACCACTTGGTCACGGTATGCCTTCACATTGTTTCACATACCGGCCATATACTCCTCCCTATCAGCCCGGCCTCTTGGGCCGCCGCTTCCCGCTCGGTCGGCAATGCATGGGTCACCTCCATTTTTGATGTGCCCGTGTATGCTTCCTTCGTCCTCTCTCTGCAAATGACAAGAACATGAGCATAAGTTGTGGTGCACTCTAGCACATCCCCCTAAAATCTGCCTCATTAACCACAACCAGCGCCTAATCTTGTGCGATCTCTTATTATGCACTAATGCGATCAATTTATCTCCGATTAACTGGATGTTTAGTCTAGGGTGTGCTCTGACGCAGTCTCGTTAGGTGCAAACCTTCAATATATCGAAAACACATCATTCAACTCAAAGCATGCACCTCATCAGTTTTCTGGTGCGCTACAGCACATTATCGTAAGGCACATTCCGAAAAATACAGCTGGACGCATCTGCCTCTTAAGATTCTAGTGCACTTGGGCAATATCTCATCAAGTTAAGAGGCTGCCAGACTGGAGAGCAGATTGGGGCCTTCAATGGACTGAACCGGTACATCTAAAAAGTTAGGGTGTGCCGACGTGTGGTGAAGGGGGGGGGCAGTTTGGAAAAAAAACATTTTATTTTATGGTTCGGGTGGTCAGCGTTTAGGAGCAACACAACCATCGAGGCATCGATTGCCTACCAGGCCAAGCCCCCATGACCACATGTCATGCTTCCTTTGCCTTCACACCGTTTATAGTTTAGCCCGCACGGAAGAACACGCAGTTCATTAATTAATCATTGAAGGGTCGTGCCGTAGAGGGTTCCCCAAATAAGGGGCGGGAGTCCCATAACAAAGGAACCGCCTATTTAGAATGCTTGGCCTTGTCGTATTTGAAGGGCCATGAGACCTGACGGGGTGGGCGTTGGCAATGAGTGGCCTTGGGGATACATGATGGCGTTTGGAATCATCGGCTTATGGGCATCCTGTGGGCGGCCGGCCATTCTGATAAGCAATTCAGTTCGAGTCCCACTAGTTGCCGGGCCTTATAATTAAAATATGGACTTTTCGCCCGTGATTACCGACCCCGTACAAATCCCCCACACTTTCCCACAGCGGTACCGGCATCGGTACGCTTTTAGTTACGCTCTATACGCTCCCACTTATCCCTGTTGCTGCTACGCCCGATCGTGCTAGCAAAGCCAACAGTAATCCTCCAATCGTCCTAAAGCCTGAGGTGTCAAGGGTCAGGCCTCCTGAGGTGTCATGCGTACCGGTGAAAAGGTGAGGCAAAGTCTTGTTGCACTCCTGGTTTAGTGGCTCAAAGGCCGGGGCCAAGACCAGGCCTTGCCCCCATAACCACTTGCATGGCCCTTATGGAAAACGCAATACAACCTTGGATTGTCTTTAAACCAGAAGCAGGGTCTTAGGTGTTACCAAGGGTCACCACGTCCTCCCCATTACTATGGCGAGGTCAGCCTCGTGAGGTGCTCCTGGTCCTAGGGGCTAGATGTCTATGTCCAGCTACCTATATGAGCCACAGTTGGCGCAGACACTTCAGTATTTTCACTGAAACCGCTTGTCCTTTATGAAGCGAGTTGTCAGGCACTACTGTGACGAGGTGGTGGTTTTGAGGAACGCCTGCTCCTTCAAGCTCAATGACGCCACTTTGTCCTGGCTAGCCTTTGCCTGATCAACCTGCAGGGGGCAACATGACAGGGGAATCTGGTGAGCTGCATGCGATACCCTCCGTGCTCTATACCGCCTACAACACCTGCCGAATGCACCACCTGTTGCACCAACTGCTGTTTGGACTCGAACCTGCTGAACGGACTCCTTGCATTTGCCCTATACCGCCTACAACACCTGCCAAATGCACCACCTGTTGCACCAAATGCTGTTTGGACTCTTAGCTGCTGAACGGACTCCTTGCATTTTGCCCTATACCGCATGCAACGCCTGTCGAATGCACCACCTGTTGCACCAACTGCTGTTTGGAATCTTACCTACTGCACTGACTCCTTGCCTTTGCCCTGTACGGCCTGCAACACCTGCCCTATGCACTACTGGTTGCACCAACTGCTGTTCGGACTCCTACCTGCTGTACGGACTCCTTGCCTTTGCCCTGCAAAGCCTGCAGCACCTGATGTATGAAATCGTTGCTGGCTTGCACCCGGATCTCCTGGGCGGCCGTCTGTATTTCAGGTCCTGATGATGTGTCAGGCCCTGATGATGTGTCAGGTCCTGATGATGTGGCAGGCCATGCTGATGTGGCAGGCCCTGCTGATGTGGCAGGCCCTGACAAAGTGGCAGGCCCTGCTGATGGTGGAGGTCCCGAAAATTCCTCCTCTGCCTCGAGGTGCGTTAGCTGCATCTTGACGTTGTGGCCGACAAAGTTGATGGACATGCCCTGCATGGGGTACAGGCATGTGCATGCATGCTTGAGGCTAGCTGCCACTCTGCACCGTCCATGTTGGCAGGGACACAGGCACCTACCACATGGGGTACAGGCAGAAAGAAAAGAAACTACGTCCCGTAGGGGGCGTGAGAGTTAAGAAAACGGCGCAGCCTGGGCCGAAGCCACATCCGCGCCGTTGCCGTCAAGGACCACAGGCACGTACCATATGGGGTACATGAATGTCCAAGCTTTCACGGCAGTTTCCTCGGTTGTGTTCTGCTTTGTTGGCCACTAGAGAGAAAGAAAGAAAGCTACGCCCTATTAGGGCGTGAAGGTTAAGGAAACAGCGCAGCTTGGGGCCGTAGCCACCGCCTGTTGGCCTCTATCCTCAATGCTGGACTGCAGTGATACCCTACCGGAACCGTGGCAATGGACATGCATGACCCATCGAGACAACTTATTGCAGGATACTGAGCAGGAGTGATCAACGTATTTACATCCAATGCTCAATGCTGCCAGCAGAGTTAAGTGCTACACAAATGTACCGCTACCTCTAGCAGGAAAGATATACAACACGGTTACACTGTTACACTCGTGATTTGTGTGACTCACGGAGACCACTTCATCCATTATGCTGAGCAAGAGCGTTATGACATTAACGTAGAGCAGGCGCTCAATGTCATCCGGCAGCCACCAGATGTTGACCTCCTTGTTCTTGAGCATGTTGTCCACCATGCCCAGGATCACGGTACGGTTGATGCCCTGAAGAGCAAGGTAGTGCCGGGTGCCGGTTAGCCGCACACGTGTTGGATAGTAGGTTACTCAGTACTACGGCCAAACGGGTGCCTTCCTTAATCCACACCTCAGGGTGTATATATTTATTTATTTCTAGTGCGATTCGGCACATTGTTAAGCATTGTTAAGCATTGTTAAGCATTGTTAAGCATTGTTAAGCATTGTTAAGCATTGTTAAGGCTTAAAACAGATTGTGCTACCAAGCTGGAAAAACAAGATTGCAAAATATGGCACAGGTTTAGCAGGATTGTGCTACCAATTTACCACACTGAAGAGGTAGCAGAATATGGTGATTGGTGACGCAGATTCAGGAACATTGTAATACAATGGGTATACAATGGGTTTGCACCAAGCTGCTCGATACGGCATAGGTTACAAAGAAAGAAAGCTACGTCCTGTCGGGGGGCGTGAGAGTTAAGGAAACAGCGCAGCCTGGGCCGAAGCCACATCCGCGCCGTTACCGAGGCACAGGTCAACCCGGATTTTGTTAGGTAGCATAATACGGCACAAAATAGCACAACACAGATTTAGGTTCTTTTTCTACCAAGGTAGCACGACAGATGAGGCACAGGTTCAGTCGGATTGTGCTACCATGCTGCAGAGTGGAAGTTCTACAAGATGAGTACCCGGTAGCTAATTCGGGTCATGGGACAGCAGGACTTAGACTGGCATAATGATTTACGTTGCCACTGCAAAGTATCCGGAATGCACTGAATCTACAGCTCTTTCAGTGCAACCCGGTATGGTTTATTGGACACAACATTCCGTCAATGTCTTCACCTCACCTTTGTAAACCGGAGCCTGAAATCTGCAAGCAAAGTGCATAGGCAGGGCAGGCACCACAGCGAGCATTTAGTGCAATCCGCATCCTTCTGAAATCACGACAGCGTTTCGTCATCGCAAGAAAAAAAACGCAAGCAGCATGCATGCATGTCAAGATGCAATAACGATACAAAACCAAATCCTTAATCCCTGCACTTGATTGCATACACATTCATTTATAAACCCCCAGCCACATCCCCTCCCGGAGGCCCCCAGCCTCCGGACCTTCCCCCCCGTCGAAATTCGCCCCCCCCCCCCCCCCCTCCTGCCACGCCCACCCCCGACAGGCTGCTGCGCATCGATCATTATTTTAAGTGCAAGCAGCATGCATGAATTTCAATGTGTAATCACGACAGCCATTAGTCATCGCAGGTGAAAGCATGGCAAGATGCAGGCACCATGCAGCTAGCGTGCAAGCACCATGCAAGCACCATGCACCTAGCGTACAGTTAGTGCATGATAAGGTGAGGGATCACTCTGACGCTAATTAATTAATCCGTAAAGCATTTGGCACAATGCACCTGATTCGGACAGGCAAGCGGTTCTGCACCCTCCCTACCCCAGACTGTTCCCCTAGTACAATGAATGGAACATCACAGCCCCGCTCATAAGTTGTGAATGCATTGCTATAGCAAAGCAGTAAGGTAGCTGGTGCGCTCACAAGCCCCAGACATGTTAGCCTGCAATAATCATAGGTTCTGAATGCATTGCTGTAACAAAGCCTACAAGTAGCTAGAGCACTCACCAGCTCCAGACATGGGTGCAATTTTGAGGAGCAGTTTCTGAAGCTCTTCAACCTGTTGGAAGCAGGCGGATCAGCAGACAGTGAGTTATGGCGGCAGGTGGATCAGCAGACCAATCAGGTGTGGAGGCAGGAGGATCTGTAGACCAAGAAGTCGTGGATTAGGATATTTAGCAGAACCGTAGCATAGCCTCCTTACCGTTCCACTGAGCTTTGCATTCTCCCTCACCACAGCCAGTGGGTCCAGCAGCATGTACATGTTTTAATCACCACCGCTAGAGCAGAGACAACGCCAATCAGCACAACCGTGGCTCACCTAGTGCTACGGCCAAACGGGTGGCTTCCTTAATTCACGCCACAGGACATATCGTTATTTTTGAAAAGATGTATTCACTATATATGACCCTGAGCTTTGCACTCTCCCTAACCACTACTAGGGTGGAGACCACACCAATCAGCACAATCATAGGTCCCTCACCGTTCCCCTGAGCTTTGCATTCTCTCGCACGACGGCCAGAGGGTCCAGCTGCCTGCGCAGGTTACGTACGACCACCAGCGCAGAGACCACGCCAATGAAGATGCCGACAGCCACCGCAACAGCGACTGCGATGTACACATTGGCCTGCGACACTGCAAGGAGGAGTGGGGGGCAGTTGGGGACGGCTGGGTTTTGGAATGATGGGGGCAAGACCACGCATATGAACATGTCAACAGCCACCGCAATAGCCACAGCAACATACTGTCATGCCAATGAACATGCCAGCAGCAAACACAACAGTGGCTGCGATGTCCATATTGGCCTGCAATACTTCAAAAGTGCGTGGAAGCTGGAATTCTGCATGGTAGGTGGTGGGTGAGGGGCAGAAGACGCAAATTTCCAAGGGTTGAGGGGGGTGAGGGGTTGATGGGCAAAAATGTTTTGGTACGGGGTGGTGATGCTTGAGGCTGTTGTCATAACCGCGTTGTTATCACCAGGCAGCAGAGAGTCAGCACTTATCAACATCAGAAACCACCAATCAGCCATCACAACCATCGCACCCAAACTTTCTTAGCGTGTGGATGCTGCGAAGATGCAGTGGCCACAAGTCAGCAAGACGATGCTACCAGTAGCACTGTTCGCTTTTGAGTGCCTCAACTACGGATACGGCATTTCAGCATATAAATGTATTCTTAACCGGAGCGGTACGATACAGTAAACGGTACGGAATTGGGGCCCAAACGGTAGTACTGGGTAACTCTGAATTCAGCTACCCATCACACCCATCAGCAGGAATCCTTGCCGTCTTGTCCACCGATCCCAGGCCAGTCAACTAATATGCCCAGTATGGCAGTACGGTAGTTAGTCTCTTCCAAAGCTGATCTGGTACACACTGAAGTGAACACTGGCTAGTGCAGCGACACACCTGGCGGTACCTGTGGTGTTTTTTCGGGGCCGTATGGATGGGCGTGCGGGCCGTGACGATACCGCTGTCCTCATTTCCATTACCAGCCTGCGCAGCGGATCTGCTGGTGTTATAAGCATAGCGCTGCCATGCCGGGCAACGACAGCATGGGCTGGGACGCAGCCGTGCCAAGCGCTGACAGCATGGGCCGAGACGCCGCCTCGCCATGTGACCACAGTATGGGCCACAGGGGCAGTGCTACCTCGTGCAACACATGCTGCTGTCCTCAAAGTTGGAGATCCTGACAAGATTGGCTGGATAGCACCATTGCGCCATGAGCAGCCCCGCCATGCGCTGACGCTGACATGGTTGGTGTTCTCCCATGCAGCACATGCTGACGCTACTACTGTTAGATTCCGAGGAGATGTGGTTCTGTGACGGGACAGAGATGGCCTCGCGGTCTGTAATGCGCGGCAGCAGTGGCATCGGGACCCTGCCGGGCTGTTAGGGTCATACCTTGTTGTTATCGATCGTCTTAGCATCCACCCTGTGATAGGGTTTTAACGAGATGGCCAGAGGAGGTTGCGACTCAAATAGAAGGGAGGAAGATAATGCCGATGCTATGCGGAATTGGGGAGGTATAGGTTGCTAGAATGCCCAATAACAGAGATATCGAAGTTAGGTCGAGAATATCGAAATATTGTCCCTGCTGGTGGTGAGAGGGGAAAGCGTGCGTGTGCAAGCGGATGGTGGCCATCGCCAGTGTTCTTAAGGACCGACCGCGCCTCTCGACCCGCCAAAACCCGCAATCTGGTGATCGAAACCCTAATATCCGATGGTTGGTTGTGGAAACGCCCACGCTGGCGCTGGTCTCACCAGGAGCAGGATCTCTGATTGGCCAACCAGGGCAGGAGCACCGAAAATGTGCACTGGATTACGAAGAGCCAGCTGTGCCGCGAAAAGCCCGATTCACGTCTAACCAGTACCGGACAACAAACAGTGGCCCATGCAGCCCCCCCCCCCTCGAACCTAACCGCTGCGAGGGGGGGGTTATGCAGCAAGCCGGGTGGCAGCAAGCCATGCATGAGGCCTACCTCCGGTAAATAAATTGTAGCTGAACAAAGGCAGCCCAGAGACAAGGTGAATCAATACTTGATTACTTTCTGCTGCGTTTAAGCCGTTTTCATCTGAGGTATCAATAGAGGCATGCAGATCTGGAGTTTACTGAGTCGTGGTGTTCACAGATCCAGTTGTTTCAGTTTGTACTGATCAGGGGGTGGTCCGTGACTCTGTTAAATAGCGACGCTGACCCCTCTGAGGTCTTCAATATTGCCAGTTGTCACACCACGTGTCTTGCTTCAAAGATATCTGTGAAGTGATTAACTTCCCCATGATCTGACGTGGCACACCACCAGTGCATAATATTTTGATATATTTCAGTGATACAACAGGGACGTTCAAGGCTTGTTTCCCGTCGGCCCAGTGTTGGCCTTTATTTGGGAAAGCCCACAACACATATGGGCACAGATACCAGTACCAGGGATCCCAGTAGAGCCATGCATTTGCATTACCGTAAGCCATGCAAGGGGAGCCATGCCAGCAGAGCGAGGCGCGGAGGCATGGAGCCATGCCAGCGGAGCCACACTTTCGGATTGAGGCATTTGAGCCATTCAAACGGAGCTATGCAAGCAGATGGAGCCGACATTAGAGAATGGAACTGCGGTTAAAAGCAGGAGCCATGTTGTTGCCAGCGCGGCGATGCTAGGCATGGGGAAACGTCGAGCATGTGAAGGATTTACTACAACCTTCTTTCCATTGTCTTACTGTCAAGGTGGAGTGAAGGGAGTGGGAGTGGGTGGTCCTCCCGACAGACATGCCATGCGGACGTTGGACATTTGCGCCGGGGCTAGTATGCATGGATGGGTAGGAGACTCTGACATGTCTTGTAGGACAGTCTTGGTGACTTGGTTTGCTTGAGGGTAGCCGGAAAAACTCAGAAATCCATGCTGTTCTTACCCTGCTAGCTACCTGCCAGAAAAGCATGACGTTTCACACAATTGTGCACATGCTCAAATTGGCAAGTCCCAGGCATGCATGCAGGCTAGACGTGCACGGCGTGTTACGACTAATAAGTGACCAAGTTTACCCCTTGCCCTTCAAATCTGCAACCTCGCCTGCTGATACCGTCGGTACGCAGAATTTGCGACTATGGCTCAGGGTTCCCTGGGTGAAGGCTGAATTTTTTTAGCTCGTGAAGTGCTGCATTGCTGCTCGATCGGACGATGCCGATACCGTATTCACGGACACCGGTCATGGTTGTGTTTTGTTGTTTTCGGAGTTCGTTGTTCCTTAAAACAGCCACGTTGTTCCTCAAAACAGCCATTGATCGCATACATCTTTCCCGTAGCTGTCACTTTGTTGCAATGGGCTTAAGGCCTCTTCATACCTGAGCCAGAAAACTCTAGCTTGCATTATTGCTTGCAACGCCATCGTGTATTGAAAGACAACTTACAGGGGTCAAAGGGTTTGGGCGTTTTCCCGAGGTTATCAACGACTATGTCTAGAACGTCAGCGATGTCCTCAGTTCTATCGGACAAGATATGCAGGCGTAATATCGCGTGGTTGTTGAAGCCGCCCCCTAAGGCGTCTAAGCCGCAAGTGTGCAAGCAAGGGCTGCATGGCCTGCCATGTCGCCCAGAAGGGCTGCAAAAACAATCCTGTATGGTGAGCCGGATCGGAGCAGTATTGCCATATCCGGAGCGGAGCTGCGGTTTTGCCGTATTGTGCTACCTTGCCAGCAGGTGCCAGTAGCCTAGGGTCTTTTATCGCCAGCCCGAGGCGACAGCTACGTTAGCTGTGCTGCAAGAAATGAGATCAATTATGTCAGAGGTCATTGGATGCCATCAGGTGCCAAACCAAGGTATTTTAACGCCAGCCCGAGGCGCATCCAAGCTGCAAAAACAAACCCAACGAGCAAGGCTGAAGTGCATCAAATTTTCTTGCAAGCATTGATTGGGTTATTAGATGCCATGCCTGGGCAGGCTGCTTAATGCCAGGCCTAGGGCAACAGCTAGTCTGCAATCATTTTGAATCTACGGTATGCAGCTGAGAAGAGGCAGGGTACCTTCAGCATGCTACCATGACTGTGGAGGAGGCCCAGCAGGTTTGACAGCGTGCAGTGAAGGGCTTACGCACACAAACCTGTCAAGTGGCACCTTGTGCCCTTGGGCCACCGGGCACAAAGCCTCTAGCTCAAATCGGCAGTTCAAAACGTATTCGTGGCAAACGGTAGCTTGCTTTTCATGCTAATTGTCACAGTATATTACCGTATACGTGACAGAACCGTTTGAGCCGCCGTTAGCGGCCGCGGAGCCTCCGCAGCTTCTCTGCGGAGTCTCCTGATTTGAACTGAGACCTAGAAACCCGCTTACGCAGGGTGATTTAGCATAATCTGTACTCTGAATTGGGCCTGCCGGGTCCCTGTATCCCGGCAATTGCCTAAGCTACTACTTTTGTCCCTTTTGAAGGACAGGCCTCTGGTGTAAAGAGTATAGGCCTAGCTCTCACGGATACTAGCCCTTGCTCGCCACTAAGTCAGTACCTTACACTTCAGTCAAGTCTAGCATCACGGAAAGTGGTGATAGCATAAGCAAGTGACAAGCGAGCCCCATCCATATCACTGGTCATCCCCAGCCGACGCGATCAACGGAGCTCGCCCTGAAGAGCACGCGACCTACGGTGCCGATCCCTGACTACTCGTCCATCGGAGACGACTAATCAGGCAAGCAGTCCCAAGCAGATATTCACATAAATAGACCAGGAGGCGCAAAGCCGACCAGGAGCTCTCGGCGTGCCAGCTTCCAGCTGAGTCCGCCCGGCGACAAAACCCACGGACAAAGTCACCTCCGTCGCCGTTCCTTCGCAACCCCGAGCATCCCCGCTCTCAGTGTCCTTCAAAAGGGACAAAAGTGGTATTGCAGCCTGATCAGCTGCTTGCCAACGAGTTCCTCGCTGAGGGAAGCTAAGCTTGTCTGACCTGGAATATTTTTTTGAATTGTTCGCCTTGGACAGCTTGAAAAAGCACCTCTATCTGTCGCTGCATTCTGCTTGGGCTTTTCGCGCCAAATTAGATCTTGCAAACTCCAGCTGTGAAGAGCCTTGGGGAGAAGCTCGAAGATCCAGTTGTGGAGTTATAAACCCAGCTTGATTCCCTGTGCATTGAGCGTGGCAGCTTAGTGTTGAGTCCAGGAGAGGCTTGAAGATCTGGCTGGGGATTTATCCAGCAGATAATTACCTGTATGACTGCAGATTGAGATCAGGTGGATCCAATCTTTCATCATTGACAGAAGTGAACTTGTGGATAGAACATCCAGGTTTGAAATTTTGTGGGTGTACCAAAGGATCCCCGCAGGACCGCAGAGCTGAACGGACACTACGCAAGAGGATACCTCCGCGTAGGACGCGAGACATCCACGCGGGACGTGTGCCATCTAGAAGCAGCTCAGCCAGCAAAGGTGAGAAGTACTAAAGAGGGCGAAGGAGGATTCCGCCAGATTAAAATTAGTGAGCAGAAAAGCAGAAAGGCGAGGCCTACCCAGCTTAATCCCATGAGCCAATAGAAAGGGACGCAGAGACCTAGGCAGTGGGCCAGAATACGCGACGCAGAAGAGGCTGATGAGAGTGGCAAGTGCTGCGCAGTGCGTTCAAAAGGAGAACGGGACGATGCCCCGTGGTGGAAGTCAGGTGATCAGGAAACCTGCAGATCTGCGGGCGGTGGGTGAAGCAAAAGCCGCCACTGCGGAATGGCCCCCAGTAAAAAGGAAGGAGGATCTGGCTCAGCCAATAGGGTGGAACAGGCTAGGGCAGTGGGCCACTGGAGTGTGGAAAAGTGTGTGTGACGCAGAGCAGGCGGGGTTAAGCAGTCTGGCTGTACCCCTGCAGCGCGCACCCTTGGAGGCATTGACCAGGTGTATGGAGCAGCCAGGTAATCAGGTGTCCCCCAACGGCTGGTCCATGTTTGATATCCTCAGCAGTGACAGTGAGCCAAGTCCCAGGCACCTGATCAACTGTATTACGGCAGAGAGTGCCGGCCCACCCAGGCAGGATAGCCTGGTAGCTAGCGAGCAGCTGCACCTGATCAACTGTATTACGGCAGAGAGTGCCGGCCCAGCCAGGCAGGATAGCCCGGTAGCTAGCGAGCAGCTGCACCTGATCAACTGTGTTCCGATAGGGAACTATGCTTTTTCACCCAAACCAGTGACCGGTGGCTGCGAGCCAAGCCAACTACAGGTGCAGGCGTCACGGCTGGGTTTGCAGAGAGAGGCGGTTCCTGTGACACCTGCAGTGACCGGTGGCTGCGAGCCAAGCCAACTGCAGGTGCAGGCGTCACGGCTGGGTTTGCAGAGAGAGGCGGTTCCTGTGACACCTGTAGGGATCGGTGGCTCCGAGCCAAGCCAACTGCAGGTGCAGGCGTCACGGCTGTGTTTGCAGAGAAAGGCAGTTCCTGTGACACCTGTAGGGATCGGTGGCTGTGAGCCAGACCAACTGCAGGTGCAGGCATCACGGCTGGGTTTGCAGAAGGAGGCAGTTCCTGTGAAAACTGTGGTGGCCGGTGGCTGTGAGCCAGGCCAACTGCAGGTGCAGGCGTCACGGCTGTGTTTGCAGAAGGAGACAGTTCCTGTGACACCTGTAGGGATCGGTGGCTGTGAGCCAGACCAACTGCAGGTGCAGGCACTATCACGGCTGTGTTTACAGATGGAGGCAGTTCCTGTGACACCTGTAGGGATCGGTGGCTGTGAGCCAGACCAACTGCAGGTGCAGGCATCACGGCTGTGTTTACAGATGGAGGCAGTTCCTGTGACACCTGTAGGGATCGGTGGCTGTGAGCCAGACCAACTGCAGGTGCAGGCATCACGGCTGTGTTTGCAGAAGGAGGCAGTTCCTGTGAAAACTGTGGTTGCCGGTGGCTGCGAGCCAAGCCAACTGCAGGTGCAGGCGTCACGGCTGGGTTTGCAGAGAGAGGCAGTTCCGGTGACACCTGCAGTGACCGGTGGCTGCGAGCCAAGCCAACTGCAGGTGCAGGCGTCACGGCTGGGTTTGCAGAGAGAGGCGGTTCCTGTGACACCTGTAGGGATCGGTGGCTCCGAGCCAAGCCAACTGCAGGTGCAGGCGTCACGGCTGTGTTTGCAGAGAAAGGCAGTTCCTGTGACACCTGTAGGGATCGGTGGCTGTGAGCCAGACCAACTGCAGGTGCAGGCATCACGGCTGTGTTTGCAGAAGGAGGCAGTTCCTGTGAAAACTGTGGTGGCCGGTGGCTGTGAGCCAGGCCAACTGCAGGTGCAGGCGTCACGGCTGTGTTTGCAGAAGGAGACAGTTCCTGTGACACCTGTAGGGATCGGTGGCTGTGAGCCAGACCAACTGCAGGTGCAGGCACTATCACGGCTGTGTTTACAGATGGAGGCAGTTCCTGTGACACCTGTAGGGATCGGTGGCTGTGAGCCAGACCAACTGCAGGTGCAGGCATCACGGCTGTGTTTACAGATGGAGGCAGTTCCTGTGACACCTGTAGGGATCGGTGGCTGCGAGCCAAGCCAACTGCAGGTGCAGGCGTCACGGCTGGGTTTGCAGAGAGAGGCAGTTCCGGTGACACCTGCAGTGACCGGTGGCTGCGAGCCAAGCCAACTGCAGGTGCAGGCGTCACGGCTGGGTTTGCAGAGAGAGGCGGTTCCTGTGACACCTGTAGGGATCGGTGGCTCCGAGCCAAGCCAACTGCAGGTGCAGGCGTCACGGCTGTGTTTGCAGAGAAAGGCAGTTCCTGTGACACCTGTAGGGATCGGTGGCTGTGAGCCAGACCAACTGCAGGTGCAGGCATCACGGCTGTGTTTGCAGAAGGAGGCAGTTCCTGTGAAAACTGTGGTGGCCGGTGGCTGTGAGCCAGGCCAACTGCAGGTGCAGGCGTCACGGCTGTGTTTGCAGAAGGAGACAGTTCCTGTGACACCTGTAGGGATCGGTGGCTGTGAGCCAGACCAACTGCAGGTGCAGGCACTATCACGGCTGTGTTTACAGATGGAGGCAGTTCCTGTGACACCTGTAGGGATCGGTGGCTGTGAGCCAGACCAACTGCAGGTGCAGGCATCACGGCTGTGTTTACAGATGGAGGCAGTTCCTGTGACACCTGTAGGGATCGGTGGCTGTGAGCCAGACCAACTGCAGGTGCAGGCATCACGGCTGTGTTTGCAGAAGGAGGCAGTTCCTGTGAAAACTGTGGTGGCCGGTGGCTACGAGCCAAGCCAACTGCAGGTGCAGGCGTCACGGCTGGGTTTGCAGAGAGAGGCAGTTCCGGTGACACCTGTAGGGATCGGTGGCTGTGAGCCAGGTCAACTGCAGGTGCATGCGTCACGGCTGTGTTTGCCGAGGGAGGCAGCCCATGTGACACCTGTGGCGGCCGCTGGCTGTGAGCTAGGCCAACTGCAGGTGCATGCGTCACGGCTGTGTTTGCAGAGAGAGGCAGTTCCTGTGACACCTGTGGTGACCGATGGCCACGAGCCGTGCCAACTGCAGGTGCAGGCGTCACGGCTGTGTTTTCAGATGGAGGACGTTCCTGTGACACCTGGGGTGGCCGGGGGCTGTGAGCCAGGCCAACTGCAGTTGCAGGCGTCACGACGGTGCTTGCAGAGGGAGGCAATTCATGTGACACCTGTAGGGATCGGTGGCTGTGAGCCAGGCCAACTGCAGGTGCAGGCGTCACGTTTGTGTTTGTCAAGGGAGGCAGCCCATGTGACACCTGTGGTGGCCGGCGGCTGCGAGCCGGACCAACTGCATCCGTGGGAGCAGAAGCTGAACCAAAAGGTGGCTGAGGAACCAGTTGGCCCAAGTGAGGTTGAGGACCACGAGCACAGGCAGGCGCCGGTGCTGGTGCAGATGCACCAGCCAGAAGAGGATGGGCCTGTGACACCACCAGTGGCAGCAGCTCCAGGAGGGGTCCAGGTGCCAATATCAGAACCAGGGGCGGCCCAGCAGGCCAGCAAACAGCTGGAGGCGGCAGAGAATCCTGAGGGGTCAGAGGAGCAGGGAATCTCCATACCCATGCTGAGGGAAAATGTTAATTGGTACCGGCAGAAGCTTAAAGGAATGGCCAGGCAGCTGTGGGTGGCCAAGCAGCCAATAATAGCAGTGAAGATGAGGATGACCAGACAGCTGAGGATGGTGAAGCATTGCTTGGAACATGCCAAACAGAACCTACAGGCGCGGCTGCCTACAGGTGAGGAAGAGGAAGAGCAGCAGCTGCAGCAGATAGCCATGGTTACATGGCACGTGGCACTACCCGGGGGGCACGGGGCTGAGCAGGCCAGCCATGAGGCGAAAAAAGAGGCACAGCCGCCGCAGCACCAGGAGTGCATGCCCAGATTGCCCAGGCAGGAGGGCTTCCGCTCAGCAGAGCCGTGTGGGCCAGTGGGTCAAGCCAGCCCTAGCCTGAGTCTGGGCCCTGACGGCTGCAGCAAGTCCAGCCAGGCAATGGCAGGCAAGGCAGCTGACAGTAACGTGGAAGCAGCTAGGAGCAGCAGGTCTCCGGTGCCAGCACACGTGGACATCAGCAGCAGCAGGAATGTGTGCCTGGTAGCAATCCATGCTGCGGTGCCTGCAGATGTGGAGCTGGCCAGGATCTGGGAGAATCGCGCAACAGGTGCCCGTCAGCAGCCGATGGAGGTGCCGGTTAAAAGAGGGGCGGGATCCACAGTCTACGGGACGCCGCTGTCCAAATTCAACTTGGACGCCCAGTGTGGGCAGACCTGTGCAGACACCCCAGGAGGGATCTAGCAGCCAGATGCGAGCAGGCGGCAGCCACAAGGAAATCCTGCGCGGATTTTATCAAGGTACAGCACAGGCGCAGGATACCAGACCTAGAGAACCAGAGCGCTCCGGGACTGGGGGATTAGTGTGCCGGAATGAGGAGTCAGAAGGACCGATCGGTTGGGCAGGAATTTTGCAGTGAGTGGGCAACAGACCTGTGGAAGCAAGTTTGCTCCAGGACGTTCTTGCATTTCCAGGACCAGGTCACAGCCATTGAGGAGTTCAAGGCCCATCATCTGAGGGGATGGGCAACAAAAGGCCATGCTGGGTATCCCCCACACAGGGCAGGACAGGGCGACGCTGTTAAGCGCCCTTGGACAGGTATCCAAGGGAAGGGCTGGACGCGAAGCAGCCCTGGCTGTTAAGGCCTTCGCAGATGAGTGGTGCAATGAGGTAACAGGAAATCAGGTGGAACCGGGATCCGAGCCAGAAGATGAGGAGGACCAGGCATGGGAAGGATTTGAAACAGCGGGGCAGCGGCCTGAGGAGCTCAGGGAAGTCCAAAGGTGGCAGCAGCAAGCAAGAACCGCGCCAACCCTCAGATCTGAGGTTTTTGAGGTCAGCAGCGAGCCAAGCCTCAGGGGGCGGCCAAGGGGCAGGGAAGAGCCCAGGGCCAGTAGCCCAGCCGCCAGCGAAAGGGCGGAGTCAAGTTGACTAGCCGATCGCTGGCCAGGATGGCTGAGCAAGGCGTAGCAACGCGCAGAGCAAACAGGCAAGAGTCTTATGCACTCCTGCGCATAATCGAGGACAAAGAGAATACATGCCAGGAAACCCAGGTGGATTACATCGAGGAGTTCCTGAGGAAAAGGCAAGAGGGCGCAGCAAGAGGAACACAACAGGACGAGCCTGTAGGCAGTGTGCGCAACAGTGGACCAAGAAGGCAGGAAACCAGAGGGGAAACGCAATCTGATTCCTACGCCAGGAATTACACAGGAGGGACGCAGCCAGGAAGGCAGAACCAAGGGCAGCCCAGGGGGCAAGCAAGCGGTGAAGAACAGCAGTACCGGCAAAGCCAGGAGCCGCCCAGGGGGCAGGCAGACAGCAGGGAACAGCCAAATCGGCAAAGCCAGGAGCCGCCCAGAGGGCAGGCAGACAGCTGGGAACAGCCGAATCGGCAAGGCCAGGAGCCGCCCAGGGGGCAGGCAGACAGCTGGGAACAGCCAAGGCAGCAAAGCCAGGAGCCACCCAGGGGAACAGATGAATGCAGCAGGGGAGCACAGCAGGATCGGCAAAGCCAGGAGCCGCCCAGAGGGCAGGCAGGACCGGGCAGAGCACATCCTTGGAGGCCCGGGTCGGGCGACAGACCAGGCAGAAGTGAGACCGGGAGGCAGCCGCGCGACGGGAGTAGAAGCTCCGCAGGAAGAGCAGGCAGACAGCCATCACGGGAAGATCGGGAGGACGATGACAACAGATTCGACAGATACTATCCAGGTCGCAGTCCATCAGGAGGCAGAGGAGGTGGATATGGATCGCGCTCAGAATCAGCGGATTCAGAGCCAAGGGGAGCGGACAGGCGCAGGCCAAGAACCAGGCAGGAGTCCAGCGACCAAGAAATGAAGAGAATCGACAGGGAGCAGGCGAGAGTGACCCTGCAGCTGCAGCAACAGATGGTCCTGCAGCTGACAGGGGTGGCCAAGGTCACCAAGATCCCAGCCATCCAAGGCAACGTGCCAGTCCTGGATATGTCGCACCCAGGCGCAGTTGCAGCCAGGAAATATTGCCAGGCGTGTGGATACTGGGGATCGCACAACAGGCTGGCAATGTCAGATGACCAGCCAGCGCTGGCTGTGGTGGCCGGAGAAATAGCTGGATCGTGCCAGTCGCCGTCAGCTATGACACTGCTGATCAAGTCGCTGGTCAAGCTTTGGGACAGCAAGCCAGCTAGCGTGGGGCCGCTGATGGCAGCCATCAGGGCGGCGCCCCATGCAGGAAACAGAATTGCCAGAGAAGTGGAACGGATCAGGCAGCAGTGGATCGCCCCAGCAGAGGAGCAGTGTTGCGAGGCCTCGCTGCTCACTTTGTGGATCAAGGTGGTTCAGGCGGAAGTGGGAAAGCCGACCTCGGATGAGAGATCCGCGATCACCAACATCAAGCTGGGAGTCAAGACCACTTTGGATCCAGAGGTCAAGCCAGAGGAGACAGTAGAGGCGTTTGCGCACAGAGTCCTGTCCACAGCAGAGTTGCTACATATCTCCAGGGATGCAGTGGACTACTTTGGCAGAAGGCACTCGGTCTCGCACATGTTCTATGAAGGGCTGCCTGTGGCCACCAGGGTCAAGCTGAGCAAGTTCGTGATCACTGTGCCGGCAGGGTACTTGTGCATGACCGATGAGGAGCAGTGTCACGACGTATGACTGCACCGTGCGTTTGACTGCGCCAACTGCTTTTTCGGTTGGAAGTTATGTGTGAACCTGTACAAGTGTGTTTGCCGTCTTAGAGGATCCCGAACTGGGTCCTTTACTTTTTCTTTCTTACTTTGATCTCACGGCCTACAATAGACTCTTAACGTTTCTAGCTATTGTTCCTGATTATCAACCTGCAAGTTAATCGTCAATCCAAGTCTTACTAAGGGGAAACTGGCAGAGCAACTAGGCCAACAGCGACTCTATAAGCATCAACAAGTCTCCTGATACGAAGCTGGCAGAGCACCTAGGCCAACAGTCGACCATCTGCAGCAATTAGCGTTATTCCTGCCTCTTAACAAGGCATATCTCCAGTCTACAGCTGGATATTACCACCAACCCACCATCACACCTCCAATCTACAGCCTTTCCTTTGGCTCCAAGTCGACCATCTGATTCATCAGAGATATCTTCAGTCATCAGAAGTCGCCAAGCAAGCGACTCATCACCACAGATCAACGGCCACAATCGCCCAAGATCGTCCCAAGAAACCCATAAGTACCTCAAGTGTCGAGGCTTTACGAGATCTTGTCAACAGTATCGAAGAAGTCCAGGTGAAGTAGCAAGAGCTATCACCTGTTATCGAGCTGACTTCACTGAGTTACAGCAGTGGATCGAGAAGCTCTTACTATAAGCTCTGTAAGAGTTTATTAGTACTTGTTTAAGAAAGAAAAAGTCCGACTAGCTAGTGTCACCTCTAGTCGACTGTGGCGAAAATCGGTCGTTCTAAAGCCGATAAAACGGTGAAGATGAGCGAAATAGGGGCTGTAGAAGTGCCCAAAGGCGCTCCAGAGATTGATAAGGATAGCATTGCTACCCGAACCAGGGGAGCCATAGCAGCCAAAGTTTCCTCAGAAGCTGATCAAGGTGCATCATCTGGCTCTGCAGTTCTGCCAGTGAGAGCCAGTAGTGCATGGGATCTGATGTATGCCAAGGCTGGAGACAAAGAAAGGGTGTTGCTGGACAAGTTATCGGACAAGCATGCCGCAGTGAAGCTTGCGATGAATACTATTCCGTATAACCTTCCCCCAGAGCAGTATAAGACAGAGTTTGCCAAGATCACCAAGCTGGAGGATGAGCGAAAGGCTATTATCAATCAGGGATTGATCGAGTCGCCAAGACAAGTGCAAATGGCTTTCACGAATAACGCAACTGCAGAGCAAGTGATGTGGCCAGTCAACAACCCTGTGTTTGATCACTTCAGTAACCAACACACCAGATACGCGTCCTCTGGAACGCCTTCTAAGGTGACGCAAGTCACACGGCTTGCAGAACAGATTGAGGTAGCTGATGCTGAGGGTGGGTCTCAGTCTGGGTCTGCTACATCAGTAGCCGCGCCCCAGAGAGCATCTGAACTGTCCCCTGCTGTGCACGTGTCAATGCCTTTTGCGGTGCACGAGCCCATGGCGCAGAGTGCACCAGTGCATGTGCATGTTACGGACATCCCAGTATTCGTGCCTGTTGCTGCTGCCGCTTCTGTCCCTCCCTCCAATGCTGCGCCTGTTCAGGGTGCATCTGTGAGGAGAGAAGGTCATGGTGTGGAATCTGGATCATCACATCCGCCACCGCCACCACCGCCGCCGCCGTCGCAAGTCCCTGCAAGGTCGGCTGGACAGATGCACACCTCACCTGTCTACCCACAGTCTGGACGGTACGAGGACGCAGTGCCTCGGATGCAAGGTCTGGCGTTTGTGTCGGAAGAACCGGAAGGTGATGGGTCTGGGGGAAGCACGAGTGAAGAAGTCAGTGACGAAGAGCCCCATACACAAGGTAATCGCTCCACATGGCCTGCTGTGTCGCAGTCATTCCATACCACAGTGAGCAATGAAGGTGAGCAGCCCATGCAGAGCCATGCAAGTCTGCCAGAAGGTGCGCAGCCTATGCGGTGCCATGTGCACTTGTCCTCTGCTTCCATGTCGCATGAGGAGACAACGAGTGAGCGTCCCATGCAAGCCCATGCAAGGCTACATGAAGGTGAACAACTCATGCAGAGTATTGCAAGCATGCCCTCCGCATCCATGTTGCATGAGGAGACCGAGGACGGGCATGTAGAGGACCACACTATACTTCCAGTCTCTTACGCATGTGAGTCGATCAGGCCATCCAGTCCGGTGTCTGAAATGAGCCATGCGGCCAGTCAGTTCATGAGCACCTCGCCAGGTAAAGAGTCCTTGTTGTCGACCTTGGGTCAGTTTCTGGGGACGATTCCTAAAACTCACATGGGATCCCGGCAGTCAATGTTGCCACTGCCCCTAGAGCATGTGTGCTTCCCGGAGGCGGTGCCCATGCAGGAATACTCCTTCGACCAAAGGTTCGAGGTTCCGGAGAGTGGATCCGGAGCTGGTAAGTCACGTTACCCGGCCTCCATCCCCGACGGCGAGTCCCCTAACATCTGGTCATTTCTGACAAAGAGGGTGAAGGGAATGTTTGAAGTGGTCATGGGCAGCACCACCGATGTAAGTCAGACTCATAACCGAGGTTCCTATCAGCACGACTCGGTTGGTAGTGTGCAATCCTCAAAAGCCGATTTTGGAACCTCCACTGACAGAATCCAGGTAAGCACTGAGCTGTTCCGAGAATCACGAGGGCACCAGGAGGTCACCCTAGATTTAGTTACAAGGCAGCGTGGCTCACGCACACAAGGTGAGGTATCAATCACAACTGGGGGGGGGACCCCCACAAGATCTCTGGCAGCTGAGCCAAGGTTCCGGAGGCGAGACCCGCTCTTTGAGAGTCATGGTCGAGAGCAGAATGAGATTGTTTTAGAGATGGGCCCCCTCAACAAGGACCCACCCGAGCCAATTGAGTTGGAGGATCAGGCTGTGTCTAATGCACACCATTTTGTGCAGACTCATGTGATTGGGGAGTGGGAGATTCGGCAGATGTGGGCTGACACTGGTCAGGCCGCTAGTGACCGAGGCCAGACCATCCCGTGCTCTGCCCTGCCCATGCTGACTGACAGCTGCAAGCAGCGTTCCCCATTGTGTGCCCCGACCCAAGGTGCCCACGGCCGGCGTGACGGGCAGGCCAGCCTGACCAAGACAGACCGGAGTAACATGAACCTCCGGTAAAAGTTCTTTATTGTTTTGATGAAAGCCTTGATGATCACCTCAAGGTATGTGGGTTCGGTCATGGCTGTCTTGAGGGACGCTTCGCCTTGGACTCGATCCAATCCTGAATGGACAAATGGTTCATTGCAATTTAATTTCGTGATTCCGCCCTGAGCGTGATGAATGCATCTATCCGATCGTGCATCAACTGATTGCTGTGTTGTACACATCTGCCAGTACAAATCATGCAGTACACTGCTGTACATGCCTGCCAGGACTTGCATGTTGTACGTGGCCACTATTGATATTCATACCGTACGGTACACATGTTACACATGCAGTACAACAGCTGTACCTCGAGCATGGTGTTCATGCAACACACATCTGCTGTTTAAGCTAGCCAGTACATTTCTGTAGTGCATATCTGTTGTATATGTCTGATGTACATTTCTGCAGTACACATCTGCCAGTACACACATGCAACACGTAGCTGCCAGCTGGCCTTCGCCTATAAGGCGCCTTCATTGGATTTTTTTTTATTCCCCTGGCTTTCTATCCCAGAATTTAGACAGCCCCTTCTGAACCTTCGACCCCTGGTTTTGCCTCAGGTTGGGGGGGGAAGATGGGCTGTCATGAGTTCAGCCGCATAGTGGCTTAATTTGTGTTGAACTGCTGCATATGACAGGCGGTTCCCGCTATTGCTGGCGGAAATGCCATGGATGGCCTCAAGGACTTCGTCACTCTGAGCCACCACCACAGCCATCATGCGGCAGCAAGAGAGCCGCTGCCAATCATCCAATCATGAGAAGACAAGCGGTTGCGGGCAGGATGCAAGATGAGCGCCGTCAAGCCGTGTCTTTAATTGGGCGTAAGGCAACTGGCGGCGCCTAAGGCTCCAACGACGGCAGAGGTGAAAACCCGGCCGGCCGAAGGAGCCTGACTGAAGGGCCAGTGCATATGCCTCAGGGCAGGCATGGTGCCCGGACGTCCGGTGGTGACGAGGCACCTCCTCTTGTGAGGGCGCCCAAGCCACCGCTCAGCGAAGAGGAGCGGGAGCAGCGCAAGGCACGCAAACAGCTGAGGAATCAGCGGAAACCCAATTGCCGGGCAGCCGGCCACGAGGACTTAAACCAGGATCTGGACAGCCACGTGTGGAAAGGCCCAAGGGCCAAAGCTGCCGCTGCCGGAGCCGCGAATGCTTCAGTTGCCTACGGTGGCAACAGCTTCTAAAAGCGGCCAGCGCCACCATCAGCGCTGCCGCTGGAGCTGCCGCTAGCGTCGTCACTGATGTACATGAAGACCATGACTTCAAAGAGGGTGTCTGTGCTGGCGCCGCTCGTGAGGGCAACGTTGGAGGGACATCTACTAGTCGTCATCTGCCTGGTAACATAGCCAAGAGAACAACAGTTCTGCTTGTCTTCTTTTACCTTGGCTGCGTGCATGTCCCTATCATCCCTTTAACCTGATGGGGCTATATATGTACCCGAACAGTTGGCCTAATTGACTCAACCCGTAGACGATAGTCTGCCTGTCTTGGTTGATTTTCTATGTGCACCCTTAAGCTCACTAAAACCCTGATGGGTGTGTCCTAGGTTTTATCTATACCTCTCCCATTTCACCCGAGAGGCTCAGTACCAAGCCTTTGTCCGGCACCCCTTGATTTAAATATCATGATTGCATGCCTTGTACTGCCATTGTGCACAATTCCAGATGTTGCAGCATTTCTTACAGCGCAAGTAGTGGGATTTCAGTTTCAGCTTGATATCACTTTTGCTGCATTTGTGGATCAGCAGATCCTGAAACTGTAGATCCTAAAACACGCAGATCGACTGCTTGCAGCTCGTCATCTGCAGATTTACAACCTGTAGATCTAGGGTTACAGATCTTGAAGCAGTCAAACTGCAACTCTTAAAATAAGAATCTCTTCACAGCATATGTACAGTCTGCAGCTCTAGAAATGCAGATCCTAAAACATGCAGAGCTAATGCTACAGATCTTAAAATTGCATGTTATAAACTGCAACTTTTTAAATTGCAGTCACTTAAATGCATATCTTGAATTCTGCGTTCTGTGGATCAGGTGTAAACACTGACCTGACTGCTAATAGCTCTAAACTAGCGTATTCCCTCATGGCTGTGTGTTTGTCAAGGACTCCCCAGAGTGCAGTCCCGTGGGGATTTGCCATAGAACCCTTTGGCCCCGCAATTGATCCTGATCCAGCTCCTGATAAGGAGCAAGCTGTTCCTGGATTACAAATGATTTCTGAGGATGATGAAGTATCTTTTCCTTCACCAACCGAGTGGCCAGGACTGCCTAGGACTCGTGCCTATTGGCCCTCCCCCACGTTCGGTCCATCTGTTACGAACCAGATTCATTCATTAGCTACTGCTTTCGTGCATCCTGATGACATGGATGAAATAAGTTGTTGCAATGCATTTGATACTGCAGCTGCTTTTGATTTTGAGATTAATGGCTTTGCTTCATTCTCCACCCGTATTCATGTGCCGCAGATGGATTCTCTGTCTCAGAAACAGAACGCCTTAAGAGGAACAGCTTCTTCGCAGGTTGAAGAATGTCGCCTGCATCTGCAGGAATTGCCTCCTTCTCACTATACCTCACTGCAGGTGCAGGAGCATTCTCAGGAGGGCAATCCAGTGGGAAAAGGGATTCAGTCAATAAATTCTACGCCTGTTCCCCAAACCATCATCCTTACTGCTGTGCAAGAAGGTATTTCCTTGATTGAGCTTTTTGGTGGCATGTGCGGTGGATTAGAATGCATGCTAAGAAATGGCATCCGCATCAACCACTATTACTATGCCGACATTGATAATGGTGCGAGGGCCTGTCCTAAGCACAGACTTAAGTTACTCATGGAGGAATATCCCAATCTTCTGAGCCATGACGCTATTGCTAACACATTCAACCGGCTGCCGCAGGATGTCTACGATATTAATGAAAGACATCTCATTGACATTGGATGCCTTGATGGTACCCAGTGGATGCTAACAACAGGATTTATGTGCACTGACCTGTCTTCTGCAGGGAAACGTATGGGACTGCAAGGAGAGAAGAGTTCTACTTTCTTCCCTCTTATTAAGGTTCTTGGATCTCTCCAGCACATGCAACAGGGTAGACGCCCACCCATGTACTTCATTGAAAATGTCGCTGTACAATTTGCTATGGCCCAATCGCAGGCCATGCGAGAAGGGTTCCAGGAGCTTACGGAGAGGCTGGGACATCCAGTTTGCTTTGACGCAGTTGTTGTTGGCAGCTATGCCCACCGCCTGCGTAATTATTGGCAGAATATATGTTCCCCCACTTCTCTGCAGATGGTGATAATGTCCTTTGTACGTGATGATACATTGCGCCTGACCGACATACTGGATCATGGTAGAGAACCCCGTACCTGTTTCAAAGTTAACAGATACCCATATCATCCAGCCAACATCTTGAATGAACCCCTCCGGGTTTTTCCTACGATGGTTGCAAGACTAGACTCTTACGTGTTCCGTCCCTACCCTGAATATGAACCTGGACTTGTTTTGGAAACAGATCAGACAGGAGTTGTCACTAGACACTCTCTCACCATACATGAGCGTGAACGTGCTCTGGGTTATGCTGCTGACTGTACTGCTGGAAAAGATCTTATCCTCTCTGTGCGTCACAGGATCGTAGGAGGAGCCTTTGATGCTAATGCTGTCAGTCACCTGATTGCTGTTGGCCTCGCAGTCCGCTTTGCAGCGGTTCCACCTTCGCAGGATTTTTTTTCCCCCTGCCTTCAATAATTTTCTCCCCCATTCCTTTGCCACTTCAGGACTGGAGCTGGGGGGGGATGGTGATCAGATATCTCAGCAGCTTAATCATTTGTTTGCTGCTGGAGATTCCCTGATCTTACATGCAGCTCAGTCCTTAGCGGCTGAGTTGATAGAGCAGCCCATGACCCGTGAGGAAGAGTCTCGCTCCTTCGCAGGTATCTGGTTGGATAATAATGCTATGCAATATCTGAGGCGTACCACTGACACAATGTTGCCTATGCTGACCCCTGTAGAACGCAAGCGTCTTCAACGACGAGCTGCGCTTTATCTCTGGTCTGCAGAAAAGAGTATTCTATATCGACGAATGCCAGGCGGTACAACCAAGGTGGTACCACCCCCTGGTGACCGGTTGGCACTCGTGCACAAAATGCATGTAGAAAATGGTCATTATGGCAGGCGCCGCACAACGGGGCTTGTTATGATGACTCACTGGTGGGTTGGCTTGTATAATGACTGCAAGAGAGTGGTCCAGTGCTGCGAGGCCTGTGATTACACTAAAGTATCGTTTAATGCTATGCAGCCTGTTATGCATCCCTTACCCATCAGAGGTCTAATGTACCGATGGCACTTGGATCTTTCTGGTCCTTATACGGCTTCTAACCGTGGCCATACCTATGTTATGGTAGCTGTAGAAAGCTACTCTAAATGGGTTGAGGTATTTCCTATGACTGCTAAATCATCTAAAGAAGTAGCTTACCATTTCCTGCACGGCATATTGGCACGATTCGGGGCATGCGCTGAAGTAGTCACAGACGGTGGTGGGGAATTTCAAGGTGAAATGGACTCACTGCTTGTTCGTGCCATGATTGATCATAGAGTTACCAGTTCTTTCCATCCCCAAGCCAATGGGCAAGCGGAAAGACTGGTAAAGACAGTAAAAACTGCATTATCAAGGCACTTGCACGTTTCAAGAGAGCCTCGAGAATGGGACATGTATTTACCCTGGATAGCACTCGGGTACCGAGTCACTAAGCATGCTAGCACCTTGATGAGTCCCTACCAGCTGCTGTTTTCCTGTGAGCCAGTCATCCCTCCCGCTATCATGGAAAGGTTGAATGGGGATCAGGCAGTGGATTACCTGGATGTGGATTCTGCTGCTGAACTTGTACTGTCCCGTTCTGAATTGCTAGCCAAGAACTGCGTGATGGTCGGCCAGAATCTTCTGGTTGCTCAACAGCGAGATACCCTGCGTTACGCAAGGCTTCGTAGTGGAGGTTACCTCCCATCAATAGCTAAGTATACTGAGGGGCAGTTTGTGTACGTGCGGGATGAGAACCGGCTGCACTCCACTGCAAGACCTTACGTGCTTCGGGTGTTTGATGTACGGCCAAGTGGAGTCATTATCCTGGTTGGTCGCAATGGGGTGACTGTGGCTGAGAACGCTATTAACTGCGCACCATGTCATCTGCCCATAGAGGGACTCTTACCCCCATCCAAAAGATGGCAAAAGCCAGCACCAGACTTCCCTTGCCAGAGATGTCTGCTGCCTGATAATGCTAAGAAAATGATTATGTGTGGCAGTTGTGGTCGAGGCACTCACACGTATTGTTTGGTACCACGGCTTACTACTGTTCCTGCTGGTTACTGGATTTGTGAGCAATGTAGGACTGCTGGAGCTGACGCTACTGGTGCTGCAAGACGTGATGTTGCGGCGGAACTGGAGGAACCAGCGGCCGCCGTGACAGGTTACCAGCTGCGGCCTGCTAAGCAAAAGAAGGCAGGAAGGGTGATGGGAGCCGCCAGTGGCGGTGGCCTTGTTGAGGGTGAAGAAGAAGGACACGTTGAAGACAAGGAAGAGGACGCAGATTGTCTTGCCGGGACCGCCGCAGGCGGTGCCGGAAGCAATGCGGTTGAGCTTGCCAGGACCGTCGCAGTTGTCAGCAAGGAGGAAATCGCTGAGGAGGGGCAAACTGATGATCAGCGCCCTACCCGTGCATCCGTGAGGATCCGCGTCCCCAACAAGAGGTTCGAAAGCCATGTCACTCATCCTTGGGTGCCCCCAGATTTCATCAACTGGGGTGTTCGCGGAGATGCGGTGGATGCTCTGAAGCCTTTAATGCCTGGAGTGTGGCGAGAGCGCGATGAGGCCGCAGTCTACTTGGGCAACAGGGTGCCGGGAGGATGGTCGTACCAACTCTACCCTCCTTCACCTCTCACCATTGAAGACAGCGACTGCAACACCCTGCTGGACTGCCTTGACCTATCCCTGTCCCCCAGCATTCTTTTGTTGTTCAAGGATAATGGGCAAGCCAGCGGGCTTCTGCAAAACAGCCAGCTTTACCCTTACCCTCGACCCCTCCACGTTCTCACCTATTCGGGCATCGGTGTCAACGTCCCTGCAGACTACTGTGCTGACCCACTGCAACCCTCCACCTACGAGTTTCTGCTACGACAGCATGGGCTGCATGTCCTTATCACAAACCCTCCTGCTGAATACGCTGACATCTCCTGCGCTCTCGCGGTCAAGTACGCGCGTCACGTGGCCTGCTGCTTAGTCTTCCAAGATTTCCTTACGTGTCATCCAGCAAGGCTTGAGTGGCTGTCCCAACTACGGAGAAAAAGGCGGCTAGTCATTTTGCAGTCTGTCAGCTTCACAGCAGGTCTGGGCGCTAACCGATCCATTCACGGCTATTGCAGCAACAAAGTGTGGATCCTCGTATTTGCAACAGCGGCTATCCGGGCCAGGATGATCACACCGATGCACACGTTCATCCGTTAAGCCAGAATATAGCTGTGTCCCCTTCATCAACTCTGGCAATTGACGGTGTATCTGAGCTGAATTTTCACTGGATCTGGGGGGGAGCTGGGAATTAGGATAGAGCTTTGAATTTTCTGGTGCTGAGAATTGTGAGCCAAAGTTGGAACTAAATGACTGCGAATATTTGACTGTGAACACTTGATTTCAAATAAAATAAAAATTGCGTGCAGTTTTCAATATCTGGGGGGGGGAAAGGTTGTTGTGCATAATACGCACTTTTAGGGTTTAGGAGGTGTCTACCGTGAGGTGGCATTCTCATATGTCTGGCGCGAGCCTATAGGCATCCTCGATCAGGTGTTAGTTAGGTGATCGGGAAGTTTCAGATGGTGTGGATTGGGAAACCAATTGCACTAGAGCAGGGCTGATGTAGTCTTCTGGACTTGGGGTCGATTGGGCCGTGGGGGAAGGTGAACAGTACCGATGGTGACGAGAACTGGGCTCTTCAGCTTGAAGAGGGTCCCTTAAAGCGACTGTGGCGAGTTACGGTAATGCGTAAAAGTCACAGCTAACGTACGCATTATATCGGAGGTTATTTTTCCTACCGGTACTTGTGCCCCATGGACTCTGGGCAGGGCCCAAGGGTGGGAAGTCAGATAACAAGACGCAGTTCTTAAAACGCTGTCGTGCTTGTTCATTACCGCCTCCAGTGTTTTTCGATCTGGGGGGGGAATGTCTTGTGTTATTTTCGCTTGGTGCACCTATTCCTTAGGGTGCACCCCTGTGCCGCGACAGCTGTCACGACGTATGACTGCACCGTGCGTTTGACTGCGCCAACTGCTTTTTCGGTTGGAAGTTATGTGTGAACCTGTACAAGTGTGTTTGCCGTCTTAGAGGATCCCGAACTGGGTCCTTTACTTTTTCTTTCTTACTTTGATCTCACGGCCTACAATAGACTCTTAACGTTTCTAGCTATTGTTCCTGATTATCAACATGCAAGTTAATCGTCAATCCAAGTCTTACTAAGGGGAAACTGGCAGAGCAACTAGGCCAACAGCGACTCTATAAGCATCAACAAGTCTCCTGATACGAAGCTGGCAGAGCACCTAGGCCAACAGTCGACCATCTGCAGCAATTAGCGTTATTCCTGCCTCTTAACAAGGCATATCTCCAGTCTACAGCTGGATATTACCACCAACCCACCATCACACCTCCAATCTACAGCCTTTCCTTTGGCTCCAAGTCGACCATCTGATTCATCAGAGATATCTTCAGTCATCAGAAGTCGCCAAGCAAGCGACTCATCACCACAGATCAACGGCCACAATCGCCCAAGATCGTCCCAAGAAACCCATAAGTACCTCAAGTGTCGAGGCTTTACGAGATCTTGTCAACAGTATCGAAGAAGTCCAGGTGAAGTAGCAAGAGCTATCACCTGTTATCGAGCTGACTTCACTGAGTTACAACAGTGGATCGAGAAGCTCTTACTATAAGCTCTGTAAGAGTTTATTAGTACTGTGTCTTGTGTTATTTTCGCTTGGTGCACCTATTCCTTAGGGTGCACCCCTGTGCCGCGACAGCAGATCACTGTGCTGACGCAGCAGGTGGTGCTGTGGGAGAAGTTCGCCCTGGAAATGGGGGACCTGATGGTCACAGATCACAGGCCTACGGCAGAAGAGGAGAATGAGATGGAAGAGGCAGAAGAGGAGAATGAGATGGAAGAGGAGGAAGAGGAGGATGAGGAGGAGGAGGCGCGAGAGGCTTCTTGGAGGGAGAGACTTTTTGGAGAAAGATATTCCTTGGATGAAGAGAAGCCAATGTCACCCAGCGAGCGGTCCATAGATGGGCCAAGGTGGCGCTAGGCTTCCAACAAAGAGGAGGAGTCAGCCCTTGCGGAGCTTACCGAGACCTGAGGCCGAGCCCAGAGCGGCAAGGCCGCTGAGCACGTGACGTTACCCACGCCGTAACTGGCAAGGAGCGGGCAGGCGCCTACAGAGCAGAAAATGCAGACGCAGAGCGGCTTGTCCTAGTACCCGGCAGGCAGTGGGCCGGCAGCCAGCGGACCGAAGACGGAAGATGCAGGATTGGAGTTAAAGCTATCGCAGCAACATAGTGAAAATTTGTTTCTCAAACACCGTAGCAGCAAGGCTACGGTAGTACATATGTTATGAAGATTATGAGCGAGGAGAATTAGTCAACTCGGGCGATGATAACACAGCAGGGGGCGGATCACGCTGCTACGGCGCACATTTCCTGTGGCCATTGAAGACCAGGCGGCTATGGCGCAGTGGGGCGAGAGCAGCGGTTGTTCTTAGCTTGACCTGATAACTTTGAAAATTTCTCTGTTTGCTAGCCAGTAGTGGGCTGAACAGCCTGGATTTGTAGGATTCTGCGCATTGCGCATCAGCTGAGAGTCTATGGATTTTTTCTTTTGAAGAAAGCCTGAACCAAGCAGATTTGCTGAGACGATTTGAGCTTCTACGTACATATTTTCCAGAAGTTTAAAGATTCTGATTTCTGATGGTTTCTGATGATTTCTGATGGGTTCTGACCCTTTATTGCCTGCAACCAAGCATGACACTGGTGACGGTACCGGATTCTGTGTGCCCCGATCAGGCCGGAGAGAGATCAGGGTCCCAGAGGCCTTTGTCAAGTGTGCAGAACCGTGGGTGGACCTAGGGTCCGCCACGGGTTTCAGTGAATTTTTTCTTTGGTGAATTTCCTTGTGTGGATGTCCTGCAGCACATTTCCTGCAGTGGATTTTCTTCAGGGGATTTTTTTTCCGACAGGCTGGATTGCAGTCAGATGTTAGGAGGCTTCAGTGTTAGGGAACTGACAAGTTCTGGGCGTACAGATTTTTCCAGATTTCTTTCAGTACCGACCCCTTTTTCCGGCTCCCAGCGCATGCCCTTTAGGCTTAACGCTGAGGAGCGGGGGGGCGAGTGAAGTAGTAGGGGCGGTACCCACAAGACAGGGACACCCAGACATTACCCCTAGGCAGAGAGACTTCCTGCTAGGGCCGAACCTTACAGTAGCCAGTTAACAGCTCTTGTCTGAAGTACAAGGAGTCTGTGTGTACGGTAATGTACCGTGTTTATGAGTAGAAGGACACTTCTCTAAGGCGCCTTTACCGGAGATTCCGGAGTTTACCATATTGGCACGTTTACTGCTTTATGGTGCGACAGCTGTCACATTATATTACCGTATACGTGACAGAACCGTTTGAGCCGCCGTTAGCGGCCGCGGAGCCTCCGCTGTAATGGTCATGTAACCAGTACCCCAGAATTACCAGTCGCTGACGCGACCTGCCTTACGTTATCGGCGCTTACGCTCCATACGGAAGTTGCAGGGTCGCCTGGCAAGCCCAGTCCTGAACCCTCACAGGTTAAACCCTGCAACTCCCTTATAAGCGAGCTCTGCTAGTTATCGGGAAGTCTCAGACGAGATAAATCCATCAGGCTCAATACCTGACTGTCCCACTATTCTTTTACAAGTCTCCAGCAGTCTCCCTTTGTGAGCACCCAGTCCCCCCTCCGGTCAACTGTCCGAACGACTACAACTTCCCGACTACCTCGCTCCTTCTGTCGCTACCTCTCCAAGCCTCCACAACAGTGAGTCCCTAACTAGATATTAGAGTCCTACCCCCCAGGGTACCTAGGACCTCTACAGTGGTTTCCTGAGCCAGTGTCGCCGACTCCTTTGACAGAACCCTGCGTCGGCTCGAAAGAGTTTTGAGACACGCGCGTTGGGCACTCGCGTCCCTTTGACAGAATCCTGCGTCGGCTCGAAAGAGTTTTGAGACACGCGCGCTGGGCACTCGCGTCCCTTTAGACTGTCAGGGTTGCATTATTCAACTTCAAGCCTGAATCCAGACCAGTGCCTAAAGCAGGACCCAGCACCGAAGAGGAGTACAACAGTATTTACTACTGGTACGACTCCCAAGGAGGACTAGCAGCGTATCCCCCGCTACCCAGCAACACCAGCAACGTTTCGGAGTTGGCCCAGACGAGTGAGTTCGATTTCGACTTCGAGTCGGTTAGAATTCCGTACAAACCAGTCTTGGCAAAAATGCACCCTCGTGACTGAATAACTCATTACTTATTCATTTACAATGGTCTCTAAGCGTGCAACAAAATCCAACCACCGCGCAGTGACCCACTTGAATCTCAACCAGCCACCGGTGGTGCAGCTGCCCCCTCAAGTACCAGCCCCAGCTCATGTCGTGACCGCTCATATCGCGGCTCCAGTCATGGTCCCTGCTGCTGCCCCAGTGCAAGCTCCTGCTCCAGTCGTCGCTGCGGTGCCAGCCCTTACCCCAATCGTCGCTGTCGTGACTCCTGCACCAGTCGTCGCTGTCGTGACTCCCGCCACCGAACCTGTAGCAGTGGTTGCAGCGGTTGCTCCCGCGCCCCAGGCTGCGACCCAGGTGATCACTCCCTGCGTGGCAGGAACCAGCTCCGGCCCGCTGCCGCGCCAGGCCAACGAGCGCAGGCGCTCGCTGTCTCCTGCAACCAAGCGAGCCTTCATGAAGGAACTAGCTACCATGCTGAAACAAGGTGATTTAAGAAAAGAAAAGAAAAGAGAACGCCGATGCGGCGTGGATTTTGGGAAGTACAGGTTGACGAGACGCCCAAGCCCCGGTCTGTATACCCTTAAAGGGAGAAAGGGGCTATGGCGGGTCAGTGAGAACAGGGGGAGATGCTGGACGGCAGTCGGGTGGACTGTTTTCAAGGTAACGGCGAAGTCGATGAATGGAATAGGCAGATTGGACGGTGTGAACTGCTAGTTGTTTGAGCTGTGGGGGGACGTTGAAGGGTGTGATACCAAGGACTGGAAAGAGGTGCATGATATCTTTATAGAAAATGCCAGAGCAACCAATGATGACGAGGTGAACATAGGGGTAGAGGATGTCTTTAGCAGGGGGGGGTAACAGATATGTAAGAGGGTGGGGGGCAGGAATGTGGAGAGGGTCTATAACAGGTGTAGTGAGGTTCCATCCTGCGGAGCGAAGCAATTGTACTAACTGTGCATGTTGTGTGGATTTGTGGGACAGGCAGAATTGTAGATTGGAGGTAAACCCGAGCTCAATAACATGGATGGTACAACGGTGTTGGAGGTCAAGAAGGAAGGCAGGGTCGGCAAGCCGGGCGGGAGGATAACTGTGGAGATCGGCAATGGTAAGGCCTTCAATTAAGAGGAGATCAGGACGAAGGCGGCAGAGTGTGGCAGGGGGGACAGCGGGAAGCATCCATTGCGGGATACGGGTGTCATAGACTCCTGATGGGAGGGATGTAGCGGGTGTGGCATCCATAATTGTGAACATTCCACTCTTTGTGCCTCTGTGGAGGGAACGTTGGATGAGGCAGAGGGCCTTGTTGTGTCGGGAGATATAAGAGGCCTGCATACGGGGATGCCTGCATCTTCCAAACATGTGTCCCTGTGTGTCAGAAGTAGCGTCAGGTGGGCCAGTAGGAGGTGGTGTACATATGGGGCAAAGGCCATCGGTAAACGAGCGCACTGTTGTTTTGTAGGGAATACGGAAGAGAAGTGCCCGTTTAGCTGTCCATAAGAGGTTGGCTCGCATACGGAGGATGCAGCGCTTCAGAGAAAAGTGGCAAGCAGAAGACTGCCACATGTGATTGTTATACAAGGGTAAAGAGTGGGCATTTTCTTCGATTATGCGGGTATAAGTAGCACAAGATATGGTGGTGTCACCGTCCGTAACGTGAGGGCAAGAAGAGTGAAGGTGTGCCTTGATAGAGGAGGTGAGGTCAGAAGTGAACCAAGGGGTGTCGTTTGTATCCGTTTGAGTATCGTCTTGGGGTAGGCAAGGCCAAGCTGGGAGGGAAGCCATGTACTGGTTGTTGATATGGGAAAGGTTAAATGTACAAGTGCTGGGTGCGTCCAAGGCTCGTGTTGCCCCAATGTCAGCAAGTTCATTGCCGATAATACCAATATGTGATTTCACCTTCTGGATGAGCGTTGGTAGGCCTATGTTGGCCCGTGAAAGGAGTAGGCGGCGGATGGCCAGGAGAAGCGGTGCATGCTTGTCCTCAAGGAGATCATGTGGGTAAAAGACAGCTTTCTGTATGAGGTACATGCTGCAAAGACTGTCAGTGAAGATAGTAAGGGAAGGGGCAATGGTCAAGGCGGGGCCAGAAGGTGTATGGGCATGATCGAGGGCTGCATGAATGCCTCCAAGTTCAGCCCTGGTGATAGTGTCCGTTTCACATTTTCCAGTAGGGTTGACTGTATGGGTGGAGCCATCGACAGTGAAGTAAAAGGCAGCCCCTATCAAGTTATTGCCGGCGTCATCCTGTATACAAGCTCCGTCTGTGTAGTATGCCGGAAGCAACGGCCAAGCAAGTGGATAGGTAGGGGGGTAGAGAGATCGGAGTTCATCGAAAAGGATAAGGGGGAAAGTGAGTGGGGCAAGTGGGAGAGGGGTAGGCGGGGTAGTGTGCGTGTGTAGGTGGGAGGCTACAGAGAATCCAGCGGGGTGTTGCCATTTCGCATGCGAACCGGGAAGTTGGGATTGGCGCCGGGTGGGTGGGTGTGGACGGTGGGCAGGTGTGGTACCAGGTGGGTGTCCATGTCCAGATAGTGTGTGCACATTGGAATCGACTGGAGCAGTGGGAGGTGGGTCAGGGTAGAAGCGAGCGAGGCCCTCTGTGTTACCAATGACAAGAAGTTGTAGTGGCCATTTGGGAGTGCCGTATGTTGGTTGGGTTGCTGTGTAGATGTGTGCCAAGTGGTCCGGGGCTGAAAAGCGAAAGTTGGGGTCGGTATGAAGAGTCAGAACATGAACCATATTGGCACGGGAGGTCCAATTCATGAAAGATGAGTTCGTCCAAACTGGGGTAAGGATAATAGTGCATGTGGGTACCGTAGTCATGCTGGCGGATGAGACGGCCCAACGGATTGCCTTTGTGATTGTTTTTATCTTGAAGTCTGGATGAACGAACGAGCTGCCGGTCCAAGGTGTGGAGTACGCATTATGGAGAGCCCCAAAAAGACAATCGTGATGGTGGGTGGTATAGTATGTGCGTGCATGGTAGGAGACGTCGAGAGGAGAAGCAAAACGGTGGAGATGGGTGGACATGGTATCTGAGAGCACTTGCATCATGGGTTCCGGGAGACACCAAGTCGTGTTAGGCGCGGTTCCTGTTTTGTGCTTGGTATGAATGGGGTATCGGGCAAGAAGGGAAGCAAGATCTTGCTCGAAGGAACCCTCAGAGTGGGCGAGGTGTAGGGCAGGAAGGGTAAGTTTCGTATGATCATAGCATGCACGAAGCCAGTGCAGGCGGCGGGCAGGGATGCAACCAACAAGAGTGCCATTTGGGCGGTATAGGTAGGCATAGTGACATTGCCATGGAAGGGGTTGCGGATCAGAGGCAGGGGCGGAAGGTAAGGGGGGAGGGTGTAACGGGCCGGAAGAGGGTGAGTGGAGTCCAATCTGGATAGTGAAGGAATGTGGTGGTATGATGTCGAAGTCAGGATGGACAGGATTTATGTTAAAGGAGACGTGTTGGTCGATGCATGAGTGATCTTGGTTCGCAGAGGATGGGACCCATTGGGTGCGGGGATGGGGATTTGTGGAGCGTAAACGCCAGAGCCCTTGACGTTGGAGGTTTGTGAGGCCGAGGTCAAGGGGACGGGTAGGGGAAGGAGGAAGCAAGGGACAGGCGGGGTCCGTATGTGGGTGTGCTTGGTCTGGTAATGTCCGCTTACGTGAGAGGGATGTACGGTTTAAGGGAGGGTGGTGTGGGGTAGAGGAACGATAGGGTGGACGAGACGAACGGTTGATCCAACAATCCTGAGCGAGTCGTGGGGGGGCATAGACGGGGGGGGGCGGGGGAGGGGGGCATGAGAGGTCTAGAATGTAGTCATGATGATGAGGGAGTGGGGGACCGGGGGGTGCAGCCAGGTCCAGGACAAACAATGTGGGAGGAGGGATGTGGGGCAAGGTGGAAGGGACAGGGGGAGGAGAGGGAGGGGGGCATGAAAGGTCGAGAATGTAGTTGGGATGGTGGGGGAGTAGGGGGCATGGTGTTGTGCCCAAGTGTAGGACAAAGGGAGCATGAGGAAGGGGTGGGCTAGAGGGAAGGCCTGGGTTGGGAAAGAGCTCTGGAGCGCGGGTATGAGTACTACGGGGGATAGTGGGACGGGCGCGCTTTGAAGTTGCTTGAGGGCGTGGGGAGAAGCATTGGGGGAGGAGACCAAGGGCCTGGTCGGCACTGGGAGCAGAGGCGATGTGGGGGAGGGTGGTCGAGACAACCTGAGGGAGTTGGGAGAAGTCATGGGCGATCGTGATGTGGCGCTGATGGAGGGGGAGTGCAGAAAAGCGCGTGTAGCTGAGGGCTTGGTCAGAGGGATGCCCATTAAGGAGCAGGGTGATACGGTTGAGCGAGACTTGGGCCTGTTGTATCCAACGACGGCGCGCTTTACCTTTGAATGTTGCAGACAGGTACGTGGATGGCTGGAAGGTAGAAATGTGAGGTCCAGTCATGACGGTAAGTGGTTCCAAGGACGTGATGCCCAGACGACAAAGAGGATGGAGTAGTTCTGGAGTGATGAGGAGGGTGGAACTCTGTGGTGTTGGAGTGTAGGGAGGAATAGGCATAAATGGCAGGGTAGTGTCAGGTGGAGGAGGTGTGGGTGAGAGGATGTGGGTCAGTTGTCGCCACATGGCATTGCCGAGGAGTTCTTGAACTCCAGAGGTAATAGGGGAAGGGCCTGATGAGCAACGATGGAGAGCAAGTTGAGCATGGTGCATGAGGGAAAGTTGACGCATGGGGAGCGGTAACGAGTGAAAAGTTCTAGTGGGTCGCACAAGCGACGTGAGGGGGAGTTGTCCATGAGTGTCCAGTTGTTGGTTCAAAACGCCAGAAGTGAGGGTCCCGAGGGAACCTTCATCGTTCAGGGCTCGGGTGAGGGTAAGGGCGGAAATCTGGGTGTAATCTGTCAGGAGGGAGGTGAGGCCAACACCCCCCCGATCTGTGGGTGTGAGTATAAGGGCGGTGGGGTAGGAGTGGCCAAGATTCATGCAAATGCGGAGGACTCTGGCAAGCAGGGTATCGAGTATCCGTATATCCACTTCTGAGAAAGGTGCAATGGATAGGGAATGCGTAATTTTAGGGCGAAGGACCCTGTTGATGATCATGAGAATGTGTTGGGGGGCGACATCGGCCATGATGAGGCTACGTGATTTCGCTTGGATAGTGGCAGTGATGGCATCGAGATGATCTTTAAAGCTGAGAAGGGTGTTGATGTAAACACCAAGGTATTTGTAAGATTTTGAGGGAGGGAAGAATGGAAAGGGGATGCCGTTCACAAAAAATTTATTGTGTAGTTGGGCATGAAGGAGGGCGGTTTGCTCGGCAATAGTGTGGGCCAATCCTGTAAGAGCTGCATGGTGAGCCGCCCCAGTAAGTGCACATTTGGAAGCGTTGAGCGTCAGACCTGCCCATGTGCAATAATCAGTGAGTTTTTGAAGTTGATGAAGGAGGCGAACGTGAGAATGGGAGAGAAGGGCCATATCATCAGCAAAGGCGAGGGTGGAGAGAGTGAGGGCACAAGGGTGTTTCATGCCTAGGGGGATAGCACATGAGGGGGTGAAGCCATGGCCACCAGTGTTGCACCATCTGAGACAAGGTTCCATGTAGATATTGAAAACCAGGGGAGACAGAGTGTCCCCCTGAATGGTGCCTCGACCCACAGGGATAGGATGAGTAGCAAGACCTGAAGACCGCTGGAGAATGATACGGGTAGAGGCATTAGTGTAGATGCCTTTGATGACATCGACAGAATCTTCAGGGTATCCTAGGGTATCCATAATACGGTAGAGCTTGTCATGGTTTATGGTGTTGAATGCGTTAGTGAGGTCCACATAGGCAATGTAGATATTGCGGTTGGATGCTTGGGCATCCTCTAGAAGATGTACAAGACGTTGCAGATGGCGAGAGGTGTTATGTTTAGCTCGGAACCCTTCTTGGGAAGGACTGAGTATGCAGTGGTCCTCAGAAAATTCAGATATGACAGTACTGACAAAACGAGTCCAAAGTTTGTAGATAGTGTTGTGCATGCCAATGGGTCGTTTATTTGTCAGGATAGAGGGGTCGTCCTTTTTATGGAGAAGAGTGGTATGTGAGACTTTCCATGTGTCTGGGGTAGAGCCAGTGACCCACATGAGGATAAGGAGGTTACGTATGGAGGACTTGAATGAAGATGGCATGATGCGAAGAAGTTCATTGGGGACACCGTCTGGGCCTGGCTTTTTATTGTTGGATAATTTGTGGAGGACACGATGAAAGAGGTGTGTTCGGGTGACATATGGAAGCAGGGTAGAAGTTGGTGTGGAGTGGGATTTGGCAGGCGTGTCAAGAGTGAATGCATCAATTGCGCCTGTGGCCGCCCAAGGAAAGGGATCATGGGTAGGGAGGGAGGGGTCATGCGCCCATTCTCTGCCGAAGTGGGATTCAGTGTATTGAACCATGTCCGTTGGGTCAGTAAGAAGGTGTTGGGTGGTTGTATTACGGACTGAGGTGATTTCGGAAGATACGGTGTCTGTGGAATCCTGGAAGATGATGTTGTGGGCCTGACGGGGGGAAGTGAAGAGAAGGCGTGTCAGACGTCGTCGGTGGGTATTGCGTTCACTATGTGGCTTAGTGGTGTTTCGGATGCGCCTCCGGGTGGAGCGTATGTGCGCGTCGCATGTGTGGATCCAGTTGGACCAGGTAGCATGGGGGTCAGGGCCATCGGAAGCAGGGAGAGAAGGGAGCAGGTCGACCAAGTTACCACGGTGAGGGGTGTTGTGGCAATGTGGATGACGGGCATTTATTTGACCAAGGCAAGTTTCAGACTCTAGTGCAAGGAGGAGCCGGGCACGTGTGGCAAAGTGGGGGTCGGTATTAGGATGGACGGCGGTGGGGAACTCTGGAGAATTTAGCAGGCGCATGAGGAAACGTCGTGCAAAGAAGAGGACAGTGATGGTATGCAAACGGGCGGATATTTTCTTCTGGACAGTTCTTGGGAGGTAGCATTGTCGGGGGCGGGCTTGGCCACAAGGGTTTGGAGGGGCAACAGTTCTGGTTGGGCAACACTGTTTCATGATCAACAAGGCCGCATCGAGGAGATCTGTGTGGGAGGAGGCGAGCGATGGGATGTCAAGCTGAAGGTCTTTGATTATCTGTTTACATGCTGTCCAAGGGATGGAGGGGCGGGTGCCACAAGAGGTCCGAGGTACATCTTGGTATATGCGGTCTAAGAGGTGGGTGCTGTGTGCCAATAGGGAGTCACACGCTGTGGATAGATTGGTGTTCAGTTTTTGGCGTGTAATATCTAGGTTGGGTTTGGGTATGGGCTGTTTAACTTCAGTGGGACGAGCAATGGGGGCAGGTGGACAGGGGTTGGGTGTAGTGGTCTGATGAAGAAGAGGTTGGGACGGGGAAGATGGGACTGGAGACCTGAGGATCGGAAGCATAGCCTTGGGGCAGGTAATACTGAGTGGCAGGTGATCCGAGAAATATTGGCAAAAGGTAGGGACATGGCATGTTACGTCTGCCATACTTGTGTAAGTAGAGCGGGGGAGGTTGGTAGAGAGGAGGATATCATCGATCATAGATGGCCTGCACTGTGAGTTGTGGGGGTAATGGGTAGTGTGCTGAGTAGAGGAAGCATTGATGGGGGTGAGGTTGCTGGCATGGAGGAAAGAGCTGAAGCCAGGGTGCATGACCGGGCCTAGATGATGATTAAAGTCTCCGCCAATTATAAAGAAGTGTGAGACTGGGTCATGGGTAGCGATTTGGGATGCAATGTAGTCCATGCATGCAGCTTTGAGGATGGCATGGCCGGGGGGCATGTAGACACTTAGAACATGGAGGACCATATTATTGGCCATGGGCAGGGAAACATGTATGCAGTAGCCTGTGATGCTGGTAGGGATCGTTTGGCGTTTGAATAGAGGGTGCTGGGTGTATTTTTTTTTTATTGCTAGGAGAACTCCACCTGGTGCAGAAGCTCCTGGCCGGCATCGAGAGAGGTCCGTGGAGTTGGGTAAGCTGCTGAAAAAAAGAGCGTAGGACGCGAAAATCGAGCAAGTTTTACGAAGCTGAGTATGCTGGGATGAAAAGATGTGTGTTTCCTGTCCAAAGAGAAAGTGTGGGCATTTGGATTTGACGAGGTCGGACAGGTCTCGTAAGTTAGAACGTAGTCCTTGGTGATTAAAAGTAGTGAAAGAAATGGATTTGGAATCTTGGAATGTGGAGCCTGACTGAAGCGGGGGGGTCTTGGCCGAGGAAAAGGAGTGCGAAGTACATGATCGCGATGTCGGAGGAGCAATGCGAAGCGCTGTGCTGTTTGGAGCGGCGATGGTGCGGAGCGGAGAAGGAGCAGTACAAGGTGATTTTTGTGATGGGTGGGGGATTGGAGCTTGGGGGACTGGTGTCACTGCTGGGAGGTGCATGGGTGGTGCACCCTCCACGTCAATGTCAATGATGGTGGCATATTCGGGTGGGGTAGGAGTGGCGTGCGAGGGACGAAAGTGCGAGGCCTCAAGGCAGGCTTCTAACGTGGTACTTGGGACCAGGGCAAAGACACTGCATGCTAGAGTGCGAAGGAGGGTAAGGTTATAGTGACCGTCAGGCCCGACAATGGTGGAGCGTGTGGGGTCATCAGGGTCAAGCCAAATCCAGGCTCCGTTGTACTTGAGGAGGGTAGATGCGTGCCCATATCCAGCCAGCTCTGTGGTGTGAACAACAAAGCCAGGGTAGGCCAATCCGTGGGACTGTTGCATGGAAATGAGAGCCATGTCTAGATCATGTATGGTGAGCTGGGAGAGGTGGGCAAGGTTAGTGGGGGTTACTATGGGAGTAGATCTGTCCATGATGCGCGTCTTATTGAGATGTTGGGTTTCATGTAGCCAGAAGGAGAAGAGAGCGTCAGAAAAATTTCCTCGGGACGGGTCGTAGTAGTTTTCAGGATGGAGCCAGAGGCGCTTGTGGTGTGGATATTTAGGTAGGCGGCTTTGTTGAGTGCACCACGCAGAGATTTGAGTGCATGTAGTGGAGGCGTATTGTACAAGGTTGTTGTATGCATGAAGTTGGCAGTATTGGGCCACTTGACGCTCGAAGTAAAGACCAATAGGCAGGATATGGGGGGTGGTAGGTGAGCATTGTAAGGCATGGGTTTCAGAAATGCCTCCGATCGGGGGGCAACGGAAAGAAGGGGAAATATTTGTAGGTCTAGGAGATAGAGGAGGGTGTTGGAGCAAGGAGATGTGGTGGGAAAGGAGACGGAGTACGGAAGGATCTGTTTTTTTTCTATGTGTTAGACGTGCTAAAAGACGCTTAGCCTTACTCAGTAGGAACCGCTGATAATGACGGTGGGGGGTGTAGCATTTTGTTATCTTTATGATCCAGAGAGATTGTAGCCATTGTTTTGTTGTGGAGCGAGTGGTAGGTTTGGGGGATATGTGGGCTGGAGGTAGAGGAAGATGAGCTGAGGGCGGAAGTGTATGTCTGGCCTGAAGGACAGCGGGGATCGGGATAGCGGGAGTAGGTTGTGAGGCATGGGGTGAGGTTAATGGAGACGGTGGGTAGTTCCCGAGCGATGGATTACAAGGGTGGGGGAGGCATAAAATATGATGTATAATCAGTGTACTGCATAGGAAACTGAGGGTGCTAGCAAATAAAATAATGTTTCCAAAGTGAACCATGCTGTTTAATAGATGTATTCGAATATTGGTCAGGGTAACGGCATAATTATGGCTGTGAAGGCAAGGAATCTGATAACGCAGAATTGTACTTTGCACGTGGCGTAGCCAACTTAATATCTCTGGCAGAGCGCTTGAAGACTTGGCGTTGGTGGACTTGCTAGTCCTAAAGGGCGGAATAAGGGGTGGGCAAGGGGAGCGAGGGGTGAAAGGGAGTGAGAAGGGAAGATATGTGGAGGGGGGCGGAGGTGGTGTGTGATGACAAAGTGCTAGTGTGGTGGTTGTTTGGTGTTGAAAAATAGAGGTGTCAGTGGGAATGTGAAGATGAGAGCTGAGTAAAACTGGAATGGAGTGTGGGGTGTATGGCAAGAGAGGGTAGCAGGGAATGGGGTCATGTAGATCAAGGGGAATCATGGCAGGCACAAAAGGGCGTACCAGGGTCATGCGTGGCTTTTGGCGGTAGCCGCCAGAGGTGTTTGCCGGGCGCTTGTTCTGGGGCATCCGTACGGGGTGCAACGTGAGGTAATCCTGCTGGTGTTGCTCATGAAGTGTCTTCTGTTTCAGGTCTGGCCGGCGGGCCATGACCTCGGAGAAGGTTTCCCACACGCCGCTGGGGGATTGTTTTGACTCGGCAAGGATAGCGCCGAGGTTGCCGATGCTCAGGTCCAGCCACTGTCCGTAGGGATTGTTACGGCCCCCAGGACCGACGAGGAGTTTGTCTGAATCGATGCCGCCCACCCGGATGGTGCGGGAGAGGTTGGTGAAGAGCAGTAGATCTTCGAAGCGATCGACAGAAACGGCGTAGATTTGGCAAGGGTTCGTCTTGCATTGCAGGCGCATGTTGGTGCGCACAAGGCGGGGTGCAGAGGTCAACACTTTGTCAGCAGCCAAGAAGAGGGCTTTGACAGCCTTCAACACAACATCAGGGCGGTTGAGGTCCGGCTTGTTGGTGATGGCCACAGCAAGCTGAAATTGGGGGGATGCGGTGTGTGTGTGCCTGCTGTCGTTGTAGAGGGCGGTCAAGAAGGACAGGTCACATGGCAGAAGGCACATGAGGGAATCACCCACTGGGATGCCTGCCCGGGGCTGGCCCGGTGTAGTAGATTGCGCCATAAGGCGTTCCCTGAACGATTCTCCGGTGACGACCGCATGGAAGATGAACTGCGAGTTGTCGCGGTCGTAGTCGAACGTCTGGAACTCTACGCTGGGACCCGCAAGTGACAGGGCCCGGGAGAGCTCACGGAGAGCAATAGCCCGTGGGGCACCGCGGGGGTAATTGCTGAGGTGTTGCGTCAGGGTGGTGTGCAAGGGGGTGTCTGGCATCACCTGCAGTACGACAGCCCGTAGTTGGAGCTCCATGGTGTCGTCGCAAGGGGCAGTCAAGCCCAGCTCCGTGCGCACGAATGAACGCAGGCGTGTAGGACATTCAAATGCCGTCGTGTCGTCGTAAAGCATGAGGTGGATGCGGAGAACAGAACGGGCGTCCTCGAAATAGACCCTCGTGATGTTACCCCCTTTGGTGGTGTAAGTCTCGAAGTTCGCAACCGCACAGCCTGTGGCGGTGACAAGCCGTTTTAGAAACGTTTTGAGCAGCGTTTGGACCTCTGCCTCAGGCGTGGTGGGGGGGTACAGGTTGTAGAAGAGCAGCAGTTTCGATTGCTCAGCAGGGATGCTCGCTTCGTCTCTCGGAATGCCGGTCAGGTGGAACGTGTGCTGGCAGCCCTCGACGACCTTTCGATAGTTTTGCAGTCGGGTCTGCATGCAGACCGTGCCATTTTGTTCGCCATCGTCGAGGACTCGGTGTGAGAATTTCCGGAGGAGTGCAGGGAGGTCAGGGTCGGTGAGCCAAATGGTAGCTTCCACGTTGCCATCGCTGTGACGGACAGCAGCAGGCGGGTTGGTCGCGAGATTCGCGTCGCTCATCTGGGTAAGAAAGCAGGAAATCGTAATTGGTGTATGCACGTGGTGAGTCGGGCCGGGAGAAAACGGGGTTGTTGTGTGCATAGGTGGAGAAGAAGCAGATAGCGGAATTAAGCATGCAATTATCAGCAGAGTGAGCGTAGCGACGGAAAATGTTGCTGGGATGTTGTGTCGGCTGGTGTCACTGGATGGGCGGCAAGGGATTTGGCTAGTTTGGGGAACTTTGATTTCTAAGTCTGTTGGACAGAGGTTGAGGGTGAGTACCTGGGCATCGGCCTCCGATGGAGGGCTTCGTGGGGTTGGGCGTGTCTTAACCTTGTGGAATTCTCTCCTTGACCAGCCTTCTCCAAATTTGAACGGAGTCCCCACCCTAGTACCAGCCCAAAATCCTGTCGTGAATCCTGTCCAGTACCAGACCAGCCCGATTGTCATCCCTGACGACAATGACCTGCCCAGAATGAGTTCCGATACAAGGCCGAATAATGTGCACATGAACATGCGTAACCAGCCCATCTTGCACACTGGCCCAACACTTGTTCAACGAGCAACAACTCATGTCTTGCACCCGAGGGAATCTAATTTCCGCCCACGTCGTACCCTCCCAGCCCTTCCGCCACCTGGCAGGATGGATACCAGGTTCTTCATCCGATGCAAGGACAAGCCGAGACTAATTGCGATGACACTCGAGGAGCTGCGAACCTGGCTCATCGAGAACGGCCACAACTATCCAGAGGATATCAGCGTCTTCGTCGACGACCCAGAGATCAAGGAGTTCATCATGAACTTCCTGCTATCGCACATGGTGTTCGAGCACGACGAGTTCGTTCAGGAGCTCACCAGCTTCGTCTCAGGCGAGGTACGAGACCCAGTCGACGTAGCTAGAGAGCAACTAGTGGGTGGCCTGATTACGCAGGGCAACCAGACAGCTGCGCAGTACACCCACCAGTTCATGCATGTCACGAGACTCCTGCCCAGCGAAAACCAGACCACACTGTGCGTACATTACCTAGCAGGCATGCGACCTGAACTGAGGCAGCGATGCTTTCTAGACCAGAATGGCAAGACTTGGCAGTCTCTAAAAGACCTCATGAAATATGCTCAAATTGAAAACTTGCGCATGACTGTACCAGCCCAGCCCACCCCTCTGCCTACATCTGGCTACTACCCAGTTACCAGTACCGCACCCAGACAAGTTTTTCATTCCCGTAAACAGGACTACCAGACCCAGGGATCCAACCGCATCAAGGGGCGCATGGCTCACACCGAGGCCAAGCGCAAGTCTGACGAGCACCAGACCAGCTCCGGGAAGGAGGCCAAGAAGTACAAGGAGCCCCCTGAGAAGTGCCCCTACTGGCGCTACGTGGGTGCGCTGTCTCCCGCAGCCAAGGCCTCACTCCTCGAATACAACATCTGCTGGTACTGCCGAGGGGGCTGCCACCGAGCACGCGATTGCCCCGACAAGAAAGAGAACAGGCCCCCCAACAAGGACTCCCAGTAGGAACTAGAACAGGTTGTATTTCCGGGTCCACCTCCTGTCCATAGATGTCTCGTGTGCGCTGCGGTTGCTACTGCCTTGCCTGAGATTATGACTGCCAGCTTCCTGACGTACGACACAGTACTTTGTAACGAACGCTGCCAATGCACCTGTGCTCTCCCAGTCATTCTTTCTCGCTCACCAGATACGCACCAGATATACGTTGCTAAGACTAGAGCTGCAGCAAGGCTTTACTTAAACAACAGACCCAAAACCAGTTCTTGCTTACTAGTTTCATCCAGACAAGCAGCAGGTTTACAATCGCTATTACGACAATCCAGCCTAGTCAAAACGTTTGAATCAAGCTCAGCTGTTGGTACTGCTGTGAACAAGAGTATGAAACCTTCTCCCATACTAGCATTCGTAATCCCAGCTGACACGAGAGAAACTGCCCAGTGCCAAGTTCTAGCACAAGTTCAAGGTGATGAAACAGACCAGACAGGACAACCAGTTGATACGAATAATAGGAACAAGAAAGACGAGCAACTAGCAGCAATCTATGACGGCCAGGTACATGGTAACAAGCTCAAGTGTCTATTTGATTCGGGTGCATCTTCCTGCTTCATGGGTGCAAAACTTGCCAAGAAATTGGGACTCCAGATTCGTTCCAGTAAATATCGTGCTGTGGCCACAGCGGCTGGTCGAGATTGTATTGTCCTAGGTTCCGCTAGTCTCTTAATTAAGTTCGGCCGGGCTGATTTTGAGACTGTGGTTCACGTCCTACCAGCGTTTCTCGATTCGATTGATATGATAATCGGCGAGGACTTCATGAAAACACACTCCTGTCAACTACAATACAATCCAGACCAGTCATCAGTACTTACCCTCCGACAAGGAGAGGTAAAGCTCATGCAACCCGTGTGTTTACGTGGCACAGCGGCTGTGATAGTTACGCAGACTGTGAAGACCACTCTCGATTCAGCTTCGTCTGAATACCCTGATCCGGTGAATCCGACACATGGCAATAACCCTGGACTGAGTGAAACCGAAGACGAATCCCCAACCAGTCCCGATCAAATCCCAGCTGGCCTCGCAGCCAGATATCTCAAGTCTGGTCGACACCGCGCATTCATAGCTGTCCTGACACCGCATGCTATCGACCCAGACGAAGAGCTACAACCAGTACCAAACCCTGATGGAGAACCAGACGAGCCGAGTAGTACTTGTCGAGAAAAGATTACTTTTAACCTGAACCATGTACCACCAGACATGCGCACATCGATTACTTCACTGATCGACGAGTACGCTGACATTTTTTCGGAAACACCTCGAGCTGGCGGAGCAAAAGTCCCACCCCTAGAGCACACGATCGATCTGGTCGCTGGCGCTAAACCACCTTTTCGCAGGAATTTTCGCCTCTCACCAGCCGAGTCCGAAGAACTCAAGAAACAGGTTGCTGAACTACTAGATAAAGGAATCATCACTCCTGTCAACAGTCCTTATGGGGCCCCAGTCTTATTTATTAAGAAACCGAATGGAGGACTTCGGTTCTGCCTTGATTACCGAGCCTTGAATGAACTCACTGTCAAGCTACGCTACCCATTACCCAGAATCGATGATCTTCTAGATGCAGCTCGAGGAGCTTCATGTTTCTCTTGCCTAGACATGGCAGGTGGCTTTCACCAACTGCTCATTTCTGAGGAAGACCAGCCCAAGACAGCTTTTGCTACACCCTTTGGACATTATGCATGGCGTTGCCTGCCCATGGGTCTGTCAAATGCTCCCAGTCAATACCAGAGCACCGTGAACAAGATCTTTGCAAACCTAGCATTTGTCCTCATCTATATTGATGACATTATGATCCTGTCCCAAACACCAGAACAGCACCTCCAGCATTTACGACAGGTGTTTGACAAAATACGAGATTCAGGACTGCAGGTCAAATTTTCAAAGTGCAAATTCTTGCAGAATCAAGTCAAGTATCTAGGGCATATTCTTTCGAAACAAGGAGTCGCAGCCGATCCAGATAAAATCAAGTCACTTACCGAGTGGGAATTCCCGACCAGTGCGACAGGTGTGTTGCAGTTCCTAGGCCTGGCCAACTACTTTCGGAAATTCATACCGAACTTGTCCAGGCTGGCAGCACCCCTATACCATTTAACCAAGAAAACCGTTCAGTTCTCAGGAGACGCTGACGCTCTACTGGCTTTTCAAGCTATCAAGGAAGCATTAGCTTCACCTCCAGTCCTTGCATACCCAAATCCAGATTTACCGTACGAACTTATTTCTGACGCTTCTGTTACGGGTTGTGGCGCAGTGCTTACGCAGCTAGATCGACCTGTCGCGTACTTCTCTGCCAAGTTCTCACCAGCCGAGCGCAATTACACAACTGGCGAACAAGAACTCTTGGGCATCATCAAAGCACTCAAGGAGTGGCGATGCTATCTAGAAGGCGGCAATGGCCTAAACATTGTAACTGATCACAATCCACTGACATTTTTCTCCAAGCAACCCACCCTGTCACGTAGGCAAGCCAGGTGGAGCGAGTTTCTTTCACGATTCGAGTTCACTGTGAAGTACCGACCTGGTGCTACCAACCCAGCTGATTCACTGTCCAGATTACCACACCAAGGTCCTTCCCATGAAGCAGTGCTATTTGCAATCACTGTTAACGAGTCCTGCCCAGATTTCATGCAAAGAATCAAGAACGAGTCTAGCATTGACCCAGAATTCAAAAATTCCAGTACAACTCGAGAGTGGTCCCTTAAAAATGGCTACTGGTCACACGCAGGCCTAGTTATCATACCAGCAGCACTTCGACAAGAAGTCATTCGAGAACACCATGATACTCCCCTTGCAGGTCATTTCAATTGGAAGACTACACTAGATTACATCAAGCGCCAATTTTGGTGGCCCTCAATTCAGGCAGATGTACAACAGTATGTCTCATCATGTGCCTCATGCCAGAGGAACAAGTCTGCAAACAAGAGACCCTTTGGCCAAAACCAGCCTCTAGCAATCCCTGACTCCAGGTGGCACACTGTCACCATGGATTTTGTGTTTGACTTGCCCCAGTCAGCCAGTGGTCATGATGGTATCATGGTCATTGTGGATAAGCTTACCAAGTTTGTCTGCCTAGCACCAGTCAGGAAATCTAGCACATCTGAGGATATTGCTCGAATTTTCATCTCTCACGTGTTCCAGCATCACGGTTTCCCTCGAAACATCATTTCTGACAGAGATGTACGATTCACTTCGTCATTCTGGAAGACCATGTGCGTACGACTCGGTATGCAGCCAAGATTTTCAACTGCCTTTCACCCCAAGACAGATGGACAAACAGAGAGGATGAACCGAGTCGTCGAAGAAGTGCTGAGACATTTCATCGATGGCAACCATGTCACTTGGGAAGAACTCCTACCAGTTGTTGCTATGTCCATTAACAATGCCAAGACCAGTACGACCAGGCACACCCCGTTCTACCTGAACTGCGGTCGCAACCCGCATACACCCTTGTCAATCGACATTCCAGACAAGCAAATACCAGCTCTAGATTCAGTCTTCAGTGACCTGGATGACACACTAGTTCAAGTTCAAAAAATGCTGCGCAGTGCCCAAGATCGACAGTCATCGTACGCTGACAAGCGCTTCCGAGCCCCTCACACTTTTCAACCAGGTGACCAAGTCCTACTGTCAACGCGAAATTTCAAGTTCCAGACCGGAGTTAAGAAACTCCATCCCAAGTATATCGGCCCAGTTACAATCCTGAGTTTGACTTCTGGTGGCAATGCTGCTAGAGTGCAACTTCCCGAGAATTACACCCGAGTTCACCCAGTTTTTCACGTGTCACTATTACGACCGTTCAAGCCCAGTACCATTTCAAACCCAGTACCTGTCGAGCCTCTAGTCATCGATGGTTTACCAGTATACAAGGTCGAGTCTCTCCTGTCGCATCGTATTCGACGAGTCGGCAAAAAGCGAGTCAAGCAAGTTCTAATCAAATGGGTTGGCTACGATGAAACTCACAATTCGTGGGAGCCACTCAAGAACCTAACCCCTGATTTACTGCTTGTTGCCCAGAAACTCTTTGAGTAAACCAGAATAAACAAGGTCCATACACCTAGTCCCCAGATCAAGACCTAACTCTGAAACCCCCAGTGAATTCATTTTCTACCACTAGCTAAAGGGAATTTTATTCTGACCAGCACAAGATTATTACAAGACCAATGAATTATTTTCTTGAGACAAGTCCCAGAACCAGTCCCAGTGAATTTAATTTTTCTGCCTAGCCCCAGCACCAGTATCAGACAATTAAATTCAGACCAGCCGGACAGTCATGTACACAAGCAGAATTAAAATTTCTGGACCAGTCCAGCGATAACTACAACGAGTTTCCAGTTTCATTTTCGGATGGAAAACTCTGCAACATTTCATGCTCCAGTACCACTGACGTTTACCTTCCACCGCGCTCGGCACGCAGCCAAGGGGGGAGGTATGTAATGGTCATGTAACCAGTACCCCAGAATTACCAGTCGCTGACGCGACCTGCCATACGTTATCGGCGCTTACGCTCCATACGGAAGTTGCAGGGTCGCCTGGCAAGCCCAGTCCTGAACCCTCACAGGTTAAACCCTGCAACTCCCTTATAAGCGAGCTCTGCTAGTTATCGGGAAGTCTCAGACGAGATAAATCCATCAGGCTCAATACCTGACTGTCCCACTATTCTTTTACAAGTCTCCAGCAGTCTCCCTTTGTGAGCACCCAGTCCCCCCTCCGGTCAACTGTCCGAACGACTACAACTTCCCGACTACCTCGCTCCTTCTGTCGCTACCTCTCCAAGCCTCCACAACAGTGAGTCCCTAACTAGATATTAGAGTCCTACCCCCCAGGGTACCTAGGACCTCTACATCCGCAGCTTCTCTGCGGAGTCTCCTGATTTGAACTGAGACCTAGAAACCCGCTTACGCAGGGTGATTTAGCATAATCTGTACTCTGAATTGGGCCTGCCGGGTCCCTGTATCCCGGCAATTGCCTAAGCTACTACTTTTGTCCCTTTTGAAGGACAGGCCTCTGGTGTAAAGAGTATAGGCCTAGCTCTCACGGATACTAGCCCTTGCTCGCCACTAAGTCAGTACCTTACACTTCAGTCAAGTCTAGCATCACGGAAAGTGGTGATAGCATAAGCAAGTGACAAGCGAGCCCCATCCATATCACTGGTCATCCCCAGCCGACGCGATCAACGGAGCTCGCCCTGAAGAGCACGCGACCTACGGTGCCGATCCCTGACTACTCGTCCATCGGAGACGACTAATCAGGCAAGCAGTCCCAAGCAGATATTCACCTAAATAGACCAGGAGGCGCAAAGCCGACCAGGAGCTCTCGGCGTGCCAGCTTCCAGCTGAGTCCGCCCGGCGACAAAACCCACGGACAAAGTCACCTCCGTCGCCGTTCCTTCGCAACCCCGTGCATCCCCGCTCTCAGAGTGAAGTAGTAGGGGCGGTACCCACAAGACAGGGACACCCAGACATTACCCCTAGGCAGAGAGACTTCATGCTAGGGCCGAACCTTACAGTAGCCAGTTAACAGCTCTTGTCTGAAGTACAAGGAGTCTGTGTGTACGGTAATGTACCGTGTTTATGAGTAGAAGGACACTTCTCTAAGGCGCCTTCACCGGAGATTCCGGAGTTTACCATATTGGCACGTTTACTGCTTTATGGTGCGACATAATTTGAGATGCATGAGCACTACTGCCCTCAGGAATACAAAAATATGCTGAGACAAGAGCCAAGGTCTGAACAACATGGCCCTGCGCATGATGCGGGGCTTCCGGCCAGGCTTACGGCCAAAGCTTCTTAACTTCTACATTTACACCGATTGCAGATCTACCTACCGGTAGCTATACTGATGCAAGGGTATTGGCTGTTCAGCTCGATGAACCTGAGTAAATTAAAAACCCATAGCCCGACTGCATCACCGTAACTTATCGCGGTCAGCGCTCCCGCTCTATTCTTTCACTTAATGTCTACACTTGATGCCCACTGGCCCTAGCTAGTGTGCAACATGATGCAAGGGTCTTGGCTGTCCAGCCCGTAGAACCTGAGCAAATTAAGAAATAAGAACCCATAGCCAGACTGCATCACCGCAGTTTATTGCGGTCAGCGCTCCCGCTTTACTCCTTCACTTCATGTCTACACTTGCTGCCCAGTGGCCCTAGCTACCGTTGTGTACAGCATGTTGCAGGAGTATTAGGAGTATTGGCTGTTCAGCCTGATGAACCTGAGTAAATTAAGAACCCATAGCCAGACGGCATCACTGCAGTTTATTGCGGTCAGCGCTCCCGCTTTACTCCTTCACCTCCTGTATGTCTAGGCTTGCTGCCCACTGGCCCTAGCTACCGTTGTGTACAGCATGTTGCAGGGGTATTGGCTGTTCAGCCCGATGAACCTGAGTAAATTAAGAACCCATAGCCAGACCGCATCACCGCAGCTCATTGCGGTCAGCGCTCTCGCTCTACTCCTTCACTTCCTGTCAAGGCCCAGAGGTGCAATGTCATCGACTTCCTGTCAAAGCTTGCTGCCCACTGGCCCTAGCTAGAGTGCAGCATGCTGCAGGGATATTAGCTGTTCATCATGATGAACCTGAGTGAATTAAGAACCCATAGCCAGACCACATCGGCACTGCAGTTTATTGCGGTCAGCGCTCCCGCTTTACTCCTTCACTTCATGTCTACACTTGCTGCCCAGGCACTGGCCCTAGCTACCGTTGTGTGCAGCATGCTGCAGGGGTATTGGCTGAACAGCCTAATGAACCTGAGTAAATTAATAACCCATAGCCAGACCGCATCACTGCGGCTTATTGCAGTCAGCACTCCCGCTCTATTCCTTCACTTCCTGGCAACTAAGGCTTGCTGCCCACTGGCCCTAGCCACCGTTGTGTGCAGCATGCTGCAGGGGTATAAGCTGTTCATTCAGCCTAATGAACCTGAGTAAATTAAGAACCCATAGCCAGACCGCATCACCGCATTTTATTGCGGTCAGCGCTCCCACTTTATTCCTTCACAACCTATTTAGGCTTGCTGCCCACTGGCCCTAGCTACCGTTGTGTGCAGCATGCTGCAGGGGTATTGGCTGTTTAGCCCGATGAACCTGAGTAAATTAAGAGCCCATAGCCAGACTGCATCACCGCAGCTTATTTCGGTCAGCGCTCCCGCTCTACTTCTTCACTTCCTGTCAAGGCCCAGGGTTGTCATGTCATCGACTTCCTGTCAATGCTTGCTGCCCACTGGCCCTAGCAAGAGTGCAACATGCTGCATGGGTATTAGCTGTTCATCATGATGAGCCTGAGTAAATTAATAATCCATACTTAGCCAGACCGCATCACCGCAGCATATTGCGGTCAGCGCTCACGCTCTACTCCTTCACTTCCTGTCTTGGCTTCCTGCCCACTGGCCCTAGCTACCGTTGTGTGCAGCATGCTGCAGGGGTATTGGCTGTTTAGCCCGATGAACCTGAGTAAATTAAGAACCCATAGCCACACCGCATCACCGCACTTTATTGCGGTCAGCGCTCTCGCTCTATTCCTTCACTTCCTGTCAAGGCCCTGCGGTGCAATGTCATCGACTTCCTGTCGAGGCTTGCTGCCCACTGGACCTAGCTAGTGTGCAGCATGCTGCAGGGATATTAGCTGTTCAGCCTGATAAACTGAGTAAATTAAGAACCCATAGCCACACCGCATCACCGCAGCTTATTGCGGCCAGCACTCCCGCTCTATTCCTTCACAGCCTGAAGCAGCGGTATCGGCAGCCGCACCGCCAATGACAGTGTTTGCACACAGCCTGAAGTAGCGGTGCCGGCGGCTGCACCACCAGTGACAGTGTTTGCACACAGCCTGAAGCAGCCAGCGGTACCGGCAGCCGCACCGCACCGCCAGTGACAGTGTTTGCACACAGCCTGAAGTAGCGGTACCGGCAGCCGCACCGCACCGCCAGTGACAGTGTTTGCACACAGCCTGAAGTAGCGGTACCGGCAGCCGCACCGCACCGCCAGTGACAGTGTTTGCACACAGCCTGACGTAGCGGTACCGGCAGCCGCACCGCCAGTGACAGTGTTTGCACACAGCCTGACGTAGCGGTACCGGCAGCCGCACCGCACCGCCAGTGACAGTGTTTGCACACAGCCTGAAGTAGCGGTGCCGGCGGCTGCACCGCCAGTGACAGTGTTTGCACACAGCCTGAAGCAGCCAGCGGTACCGGCAGCCGCACCGCACCGCCAGTGACAGTGTTTGCACACAGCCTGAAGCAGCGGTACCGGCAGCCGCACCGCACCGCCAGTGACAGTGTTTGCCCACAGCCTGAAGTAGCGGTACCGGCAGCCGCACCGCACCGCCAGTGACAGTGTTTGCCCACAGCCTGAAGTAGCGGTACCGGCAGCCGCACCGCACCGCCAGTGACAGTGTTTGCACACAGCCTGACGTAGCGGTACCGGCAGCCGCACCGCACCGCCAGTGACAGTGTTTGCACACAGCCTGAGCTATTATACACACAACCTTGGGCCACTGGCCACTAAAACAGGACATCATGTGATTGTACTAAATAGCGGGCGCTTAGCGAAGTCATTACCATTGCTGCGTTCTAGGCTTACGGCCAAAGCTTCTTAAAGCTCCTTATTCAGTGACACCGGGATGCACGGCGGTTGGGTTGTATGCCGGTGAAGCACTGCTCCCACTAGTAGGGCACAGGAAATACAGGCGGTTGGGGTGCATGCCGGTGAAGCACTGCACCCACCACTCCACCAGTAGGGCACAGGAAATACAGGCGGTTGGGGTGCATGCCAGTGAAGCACTGCACCCACCAGTAGGGCACAGGAAATACGGGCGGTTGGGGTGCATGCCGGTGAAGCACTGCACCCACCGGTAGGGCACAGGAAATACAGGCTGTTGGGGTCTTTGCCGGTGAAGCACTGCACCCACCAGTAGGGCACAGGAAATACAGGCGGTTGGGGTGCATGCCGATGAAGCACAACATCCACCAGTAGGGCACAGGAAATACGGGCGGTTGGGGTGCATGCCGGTGAAGCACTGCACCCACCAGTAGGGCACAGGAAATACAGGCGGTTGGGGTGCATGCCGGTGAAGCACTGCACCCACCAGTAGGGCACAGGAAATACAGGCGGTTGGGGTGCATGTCGGTGAAGCACTGCACCCACCAGTAGGGCACAGGAAATACGGGCTGTTGGGGTCTTTGCCGGTGAAGCACTGCACCCACCGGTAGGGCACAGGAAATACAGGCGGTTGGGGTGCATGCCGGTGAAGCACAGCATCCACCAGTAGGGCACAGAAAATACGGGCGGTTGGGGTGCATGCCGATCATGCGTTGCAACCACCAGTAGAGCACAATAATTACGGGCGGTTGTGGTGCATGCCAGTGTTGCACCCAACCAGCTGGGCACAGGAAATACGGTTGGTTGTGGTGCATGCCGATCAAGCGTTGCATCCACCGGCTGTGCACTGGAAATTAAGGTGGTTGCGGTTCATGCTGGTGAAGCGTTGCACCCAACGGTAGGGCACATGAAGTACAGCTGTACGGCTGGTTGCGGTGCATGACAGTGAAGCACTGCACCCACGGGCTGGGCACAGGAAATACAGGCCGTTGTGACGCATGCCGATGAAGCGGTACACCCACCGGTTAAGCGCTGCACCCACCGGTTAAGCGCTGCACCCACCGGTAGGGCACTAGAAATATGGGCGATTGCGGTGCACACCGGTGAAGGTTTAGGGTTGTTGTTCTGCACCTCATAATGCGTTGCCCTCATGAGCCAGTCTACCTGGAAAGAGCGTAGCACCCACTTGCATGGCTCTGTCCATACGGGCAAGCGCTGTGCATGCGGGTGGGGCACTACGCCTATCGGAGGGGCACGGTAATCCGGGTGGGCGCTGTGCACAGTAAATAATACGGGCGGGCATAGCAGGTGGGTGGGGCACTACACCAATCCGCAGGACGGCGAGGCATATGGACGGCATTGCCCATCGGGCGGGGTGCTGTGCATGCGCATGAAGTGATCGGGTGCTACGGATTCAAGTACCGGTAGGGCACTGTGCAAACAGGCCGGCGATAGGAATACCAGGAAGTGCTAGTATACGTGGGGGGCGCTGCTCATGCTCGAGGGAAATGTGCATGCATGAAGGGCGTTGTGCATGCAGGCGAGGCGCTGCGCTTGGGCGATGTGCATACAGTATGGGCAAGGCACAACACATGCCAGATATGCAAGCTGAAAAACGAGTCCCACAATGCTGACTATACCTGACACTGAGGGCTCTACCGCTGTATCCTTCTGTTGCTGCCTCCTCTACTCTTGTCGCAGCTGCTGACCGTTTGCTTATTAGGGCGGCAAAATTATGAGCCGCCGGATAGCTCTTGCTCATGCACACATGTTGGTAGGCTTCCGCTGCTGCAGCCTAGTGACCTTGTTTAAGCTGCTTAGAAGCCCTGGGGAGCTTATCATAAAACTTCCAACGTACTGGGAGTCACCCCGTGGTCAGACCGGTCGTCACAGTGAGCTCTCAAGCGCCCCGTTCGTTCCACAACCTGTCTTCGTCAATGAGGGCTAGATTTCCCAGTAAGTTGAAGCCTAACTAAAACAATACAAGTTTCGATCGCATTCAAAGCCTGCGAGGCGTGAGAAAGTCACTGCTGAAAGTTGTTTTAAGTCGGTTGCCTACACTAGTACGTACATGGGTCCCAGCTGGGTCACATCAATACCGGCGATAGGCGCCTGTGTCAATCGCCGTTGATATTCACTACATGTAGCTCATTAACATACGTAACTTTAAGTATTGTCAGTTGATAGATGTCAATTCGACTTGTCAGTGGCCACGACTGTTTGCCGTCTGAAACCAGGTGCGTTCAAGCCTCAGGCCTTCCAGTGGTCTGAACCGGGGGTCGAATCACAGCGCGTTTCTGATTGGACCTGGGAAACTTTCCGGGCTGTTTCCGGGTTGTTTTGAGCTGAAACACCGCACCCCGAAAAATCTCCGGGCCCTTTAGACCACCAGGAGTAGTACAGTACGTCTCTTGTTTTTTCGGGGACCCCCCCCCCCGCCCCTCCCCGGAAATTCCAAAGGACCCGGAGTGTATTTAGGCCTTCGAAAGGCTTTTATTTACAAATAAGAATCGCCGCGTTTTTCTTCCCATGATCTTGTCGGACGGTAGTCTTGGGGGCCGCCCTGCAGAAAGGCCGCGGCCCGCCTCGGCCTTGGCCACTCCGCGTGCGAGTCATCCCTATCATCATCATTATCATCAGCAGCAGCAGAAGCAGCAGCAACAGCGCAGATAAATTTTAGGCACACATTCGGCAATATCGCAGTAAACCCTGAACCACGCAAGATTACGCGCCCTCACGTTCCGGTGTCTGGCTCCGGGTTGTTTGCAGAAACACCACACCTGAGCCTGGTTTTGGTACCGCGCAGGGACCAAGGGGGTGGGGGGGGAAAAGGAGGCAGGGACCAAGGAAAGGGGAAAAAAAGGAAAATAAGGGGGGGGGAAGAAAGGGGTTTCACGCTGAGATATCCTCTAATTGCTCTGTCTTGCACTTACGACACGCTTAAAGGTTTTCCCCCCTTTTGTGTGTGAATTTCCCCCCCCCATCAGAGCTGTGATAGCTCCACATGTCAATTATAACACATTTTAAAGGTGAAACATATTTTGGTGTGCATAAAAAAAATCTGTAAGATGTTTGGAGTCTGTTGGAGCACAGTGGGTTTTGCTACCGTTCCACCTTGGCATGCCACTCACATCACACAAGTCAATGACGTTACACCTTGGAGAGTTGCTAAAAAAAGCAGCCGCGTGGGCACCCCAATGTCCCGTTGGTAGGAAAAAATAAATTCAATGCAAGAGGAGGAAACAAAGAGAGGAACATGAGGGACCCCCCCTCCCCCACCAAGAGAAGGAAAGTCAGTTATAAGCATGCCACACAAGTGTGAAACGTGCACATGAACAACTGCAGCCTGATTCATCATCATCATCATCATCATCAGCCATACATTGAACCCTGGTGTGTGCCATTCAAGCTGTCTTAACACGCAAACCTAAAAACTGGAGTTCTACTGAAGTCGCTCAACGTGCTACTAAGCCCTCTCCATCTCCTTCTTCATCTCAACAGATGCCTCGATCGTATCAAACTGTTGCGCTCATACCTACGTGCAATGCATGTCAACATGTATTTCAGTGATTCAGCTACAATTCAGCTACAACCCAGGGCTCAATTCAGGTACAATTCAGCTACAACCCAGGGCTCAGTTCAGCTACAACCCAGGGCTCAATCCAGGTACAATTCAGCTCAGTTGCAAATCAGCAATCCATGGCTCAGCTACAATATCCAAGGCTCATCTACAATTCAGCTCAGCTGCAATTTAGATACAATCCAACTGGGAGCATCGTATGAGACTGTCATAGCAGCTTGCATTGCATACACGTTTTGTAACACAAGCTCCACATAACAGCCAAAGTATACCTTGAAGCCATGATCCAGCTTAATGATGTGGTGACAGAAGGTGCCCTGGATGATCCGATGCGTCTTGAGGAGCTGCTCCACTGCCTCCAGGTACATCCTAGACAGGAACTGGTGATGCATTGTGCTAGCAAAGGTCAGGTCAGGGTAGGCGAAATTCTCTTGCCCAAAGCTCTGCCCTGGCCGACTGAGCTTCTCATACAGATCATGCTCCTGACTTGCATGTTCAGCATGCATAAGGCTGTTGAATGCATTGGCCAGCTGGGTGAAGGTCACCCCCTGAGGGATGAGCGTCATCATCAAGGCTTGCAGGTTAGAGGGTATGCCTGACTGTGGCGAGCGTTCCACTGGGATCAGGTGGCGAACAGCAGCGGGCATCTGATCCAGCAAATTGATGTCTTGCACCTAGGTGATGGCAATGGGCAGAATGTCAAAGTAAAAATATTCCGTTATGAGGTTTGGATTTAGCTAGGTCAGGCCATGCCTTGATTATAACAGGCCTAGTTGTTTGTGGGCATGATTACACATGCTTAGCGCACAGTGGCACTCTCATGCAGCATGAGCAAAGTGGAAACAAGAATGCCATGCATGCCATGACGCCCATGCAACCAGCCCAGTCTCCATCAGTCAGCCCATCATGCTCCATCAGTCAGCCCATGATGCATCAGTCAGCCCATGCTCCATCAGTCAGCCCATGCTCCACCAGTCAGGAAAACTAATAATCATTCAGTCACTGGCCTTTGTCTTGCAGCAAGAGCAGACTCTTGGATAGCTGGCCATGTAGACCAGGTGCACATTGCCGACCCCTTTGGAGCAGCTGGCCTTGTCCTTGTAGCCCTTCGGCTTTAACTCCCCGCCACACAGCGTGCCATCTTCTCGCAGTTGAGGGCACTTCAAAGCATCGTCCTTCACCCACATGCTCGCGTTCATGACGACCAGCTGCCTCCCCTCTAGGTCGCAGTCGAGCTGAGTCACGGCCCTATCCTTGATCATCATGGCAGGGATCCACGAATACGTGACGTCTAGGGCCCTCAGGCTCGGCGCCTTCCCGTTAGGTGGACAAATCGAAGCGCCAATCGCGTTGCCGACATGGCCGAGCAGGTTGCTCCAGGCCGACGCGCTGTCCAGTTTGATCTATTTGATCCCGTCTCCACCCGCTGCATCATAGCTTTTATTACTATCGCCTTTTAGACGCAGGTCGGACAATGTTTGGCCTGTGACAGTGAATAGAATCCTCGGGTCATTGCCGAGTAGGGGGTATTGCAGCGTCGTCATGAATAAAACATTTTTACTATTCGAATGTGCTAAATTGTTGAAATTGTGGTGTCTAATTCACTTGGGCGTTGTGGACTAGGCCGTTTACGGTTGGGGGGGAATTTTTTCCCCCTTGCTTGGTCCCTGCCCCGTACCGTCTGAAGACCAGAAGACCGTGGTACACGTTTTTTCCGAGGTCCCAATCAGAAACGTGCTGTCAAGCTGCCAAATCAATCGCTCACATGTTACCGACGTGAGGACATCGGCTGTAGCAATCCCGGATTGAACGCCAGGGGATCATCACGGCAGCTTCGGTAGCAATCCCGGACCACGCTGTCGCCGGCTTCCTGATGATATATGACGTCTTCTGCTTGTCCGGGCAAACCCTAACCCAATCAAGATCCTTTCGTATACCAAAATAACATGGCCAGAAGACTCTTCATCAACAGCTACGCATCCTCACCCTGGAGGAAAAAACAAGGTTGGTGGTCATGTATTTTTACCACCTATCGCCAGTACTAGTTCTGCGCATAGACCCCTGTGTCACAGCTGAACATCATGCATCACACGATTACGGCACGCTTCCTGATGACCGACCACCAGATATGCATGCATATAGCGGTGTACGGTGTTTCAAATCCCGTATTCCTCAAGCCACGCTCAGGCGTTTTCATTCTTTCTTTCTAGCGGTGTGTTTGCATTGTATCTGCCTTCGGCCGATATCTTTGACGTTGCGATGGTAGCATGCAGTCCATCCATCATTGATTCCTGATGTATAGCTAGATGCCCTGTATCGCTCGCGCGCTCTTCAGTATATACACCGATACAGTAAGCACGAAGACCGGTATTCAACCGCACTACTGTTTGATTTACCAATATATGCATGTTCAAGTCATTTACATGCCTGCTTGCAATCTTATCACCTCCCTCGAACCATCACTGCTGACAAAGCAGAAGAACTCGTCATCATCATGGTAATCCTGTCGACGGAGGCGAACCTCCTCGCCCTGCTGTTGTATGCCGTGTTCATCTCCTTGGCACCTGGCCTCACAACAGCAGCGGATGGTAAGCATCAGGTGCACCGCAGCAGGTGTATGTGATTCGTCGTTATTATGGCCCAATAATAATCAAGAATATAATGCTTAGTACGCCAGGCCAGCAGTAGCTGTACGCCCTATCAACTATCATTTACCTTCAAAACTATGCATTATCCGTCCCGACAGTCGACTCTCTGATCTGAGGACGGACGGACGCCTTGCTTCAGTTGTCCTCGCTCGTTACTTATGTTAACCACACACCAGATAGAACTCTCGTACTAACATCAAATGTGTATTTCACTGCATTCCTACTTGACTGGACAACTTTCCTCTGTTTTACATCCCCTCCATCCCCTCACTAGCCGATCCCTCCTCGGCCTCCCACGCCGCCCCCTTCGTTGCCTGCATGCATGCAGATCCGTGTAAATGTGTGTTCCCCTTCGTCTACAAGGATGTGAGCTATACCGCTTGCACCAGCCTATTTTTATTTCAGCCATGGTGTGTTGTGTCGTCAGCGAACTGCTCCAGAGTTGCGGGCTCTGATCCTGATACCACGCCGGCTAATCAACCTTGGGCATACTGCTCATCTGATGGATTATTTGGTGAGGGACCATTGTGTACACAATTAGTCCACTGTTGTAATCATGCAGGACATTTGTATGCATAGGCTAAGAAAACATGTTCGGAGAGGGCTCGAACAAGCTCAGTTGTGGACCTACCAAGCATGTCCAGCCTTACATTGCAAGCCCTCAGATAGTCTCTCTACTCTCTCATGCATGAACTGATTTTTTAATTAAGTATAAAACTGTCTTTGACATTTGCCCTCAAACTTACATTGTTTAACCGAACCATACTCGATCTCCAGTGTCCACTTAGTCCCCTGCTATTCACGGCTTGACAGTTATGCTTGAGTGATTACCTTGGTCTATCTAGTCTATCCTACCTATCTAAAGGCTGTGTCCTGAAGTAAGTTCCTCCTCCAAGCACTGCAACGGCCTTCTGCCACTTTAATAGTTGTGCAAGTCATATGTTCCTTATCTAGATCTCCACCAATTGTTAAATCTGTTGTCCTCGCAGCTAAGCGTGACAATGACGCGGTCTTTGCTTCAACCTGCCCCGCGTCCCTGAAGAGCGAGACATTGACGGGCCTCTCGAGCCTTGTATCTGCATGCCGTGAGTAGTTTTGCTAGCTTTTCCCAACCCTGGTCACGGTGATGAATATTGACATGCCCCACGTGTACATGCAACTACATGAATTGATCTTACAAGTGCTTGCTATGGCATGGTTGAATTGTCACACATTATGGCAATAAATTGAGTTTAAGGCGGCGGGTGTTGTGTTACAATGCTATTTGAGATTGTTATTTCACTCACTGGAAATAGGCGTTTGTTGTATGCCTGCATGTACTGCTTGAAGATAGGCAACTACAAGGATGGGGTCATTCGAATCTTGACAGCCCTTGCCCTGGATTTATTTTGCAACCTGTCCCCTTCCCACTCCTCCTCCCGTCCATCAAGAAACTGCTTTCGACTGCCCATCGTGTTATTGCTCCGTGCTCGCTGCCTTCAAGCCGCTCTACACCACAGCCAAGCTCCTACCAGCGTCATCTGCCGGCTCTGCCACATTCGCTTCCGGCATAACAGTAGTTAGTTCGGGTGTCTTAAACGTTATTTCCTTTTGCATTGCGGATGCCACATACCTCAAGCAACTTCAAGCCGCCGGCCTCACTCAAGTCGGGCTCGACAACCTTAACAAGTACGGGATAGATACTACATGTGCAGCAAACAGTACAACGATGACCGCCGCCCTCGGTGCGTGCTTCTCAAGCCTCTCGAAGGGTGCGTCCTTGTTGACCGTACCATCCCTCATGTACATGCTCACCACGGCCATGGCCGTGGCCCTTATTGTTGGCATGTTGTAGGTGCCACATATGCCGGGTAGTGCAATGGGAGGCAAAATATGTTGACCAAAGCTGACCACTGAATCCGAGCATCTCTCGTTATGGATATTTTGTGAATGATGTAAATAACATGTGTGGCACTTATAGACAACACTTGGATACATTTAAGAGCAAGAGGCATGGCGGACCTTTGGTCTCATCCTTTAAGCTGCGAGGGAAATTTACATCGGGATGACTATCATTATGTTACGAATAGTGTACCATTGCCGACTGTGGCGCGTGATAACCCCAGGCTGCGTCCCGCACCGGTACAAACAAAAAAACAAAGAGAACTGCACCATGTTGGGGTGCGAGGGTTCAGTAAACAGTGCGAAACGGACTTAGGCTGCATCCCGCACCGTAAATTAAAAAAAAATGAAGACTACAACATGCTGGGGTGTGAGGGTCAAGGAAACTGTGCGACATGGGCCCAAACTGGATGCGTCCTGCACCGGTTCAAAAATAAAAGAATAAAAAATGCACCATGCTTGGGTTTGAGGATTCAGGAAACAGTGCGATACGGGCTCAGGTTGCGTCCCGCACAGGTACAACAAAAATAAAACAATGAAGACTACACCATGCTGAGGTGTGAGGGTTCAGGTAAGAGTGCGATACGAGCTCAGGCTGCGTCCCGCACAGTTTCGGAGTCAGCCATAAAAATGGAGTTGGCCGAAAGAAAAAATTTGACGTTCGGCTGGTCCAAGAAACGACGAAGACGGCCGAGCGAAGGAAAAAATGGCAGGTTCGGCGGTAGCCGAAAAGAAAAAAGACGACCTTTGGCTGGAGCCGAAACTTAATAAAAGCCTGTTATTTCCCTGATCATTAACAAGAGAATTAGAGGATGTCCATACAGGCAGGGTTCGCGGGGTTCGCGGTCCGTGACTCCCTTAAATCGGGACGCAGTCCCCCCTGGCTGAGGTACACGATGTCAACCGTTACATACACCATGTGTCGTGCTTTGAAGACATCTTTGAGGTAGTTATGTGTCCCACGATCTGTCGAGGCTCACCACCACGTCACCATATTTGAAATGTTCATGTGATACAGCAGGGTCGTTTAAAGCCCTGTCCGCCCAAAGCAGGCCTTAATTGGACATGCTCAAAACACATGCTGGTCCAGATACTAGTAGAGCCATGCTTTGGCCATGCAAGCGGAGCCATGCCAACATAGACGGGCCGGATAGAGCCATGCAAGCAGAGCCACTTTCGGATTGAGCCATGCAAGCGGAGCCATGCATGCAAATTGATCCGGTGGAAGAGGATGGAACCGCAGTTGAAAGCATAAGCCATGCTGCTCCCATCCAGCGATGGTAGGCATGGGGAGGCGGAGAGCATGTGGAGGATGTACCACACGCCTGCCTCCAATGCCCTAGTACTGACCATCAAGGTGAAGTGACGGGACGGGGCTGGGCATGCCCTTCGGCAGGTGGTGCCACGGGCTATCACCATTTGCTCCGTGATAGGTATTCATGGGTTAAGAACGGTGCACACCCACGGGGCCATATTTAACGCTCGGTGAGCTTTAGTCCAGGTACCATGCACAGCCATATCGAATTTGTCCAGGGATAGACTCTACAAGGGCTGATGAGGAATCTGACTCTCTATCTGACGAGGTCCGCGGCATATTGTTTATGATTGGGATTAGTATGGCTACCCGTTTGTTGAGGCTAGCTGGTAATTCTCTGTCAGATTGCATTGTTTCCTGTTCATATTACCCACCTGAAATGAATGACGTTCCGCACAATTTTGCACAGCATGTAAGCCATTATCAAATGAGCAAGGCCCAGGCAGGCTAGACACTAGACAGGCTTGTATATTAAGTGCCATGTGCCTGGCTGCTGGGTCTTTTGGTCCAGGGGCCGGTATCTTCGTTGGGCGCCCACGCGGCCGAGCTTTGAGCGGGCCCAGAGGTGTAACGTTATTGACATGTGTTATTCTGCTTTCTTCCCTTAGTTGCTAGTGGCCCGTATTGCTGCTGGGACTGGAGCCGCCGCTCTCACAGCTCGCTTGAGCGCAACGTTGACTGTTGCCCCAACCTGAAGGATGGGCGCAAACAAAGGGTGGAAAACAAATGGAGGAATTACACAGCGACCAGCCGACTCAATTTTTTTAGGAAAGAGGGGAAATGGACATCGGCTCTCAGTCTGTAGACTGGAACTTATTTCCCTTGCTAAGCAATGGATTACTCGTTTGTGTAAACGATGCCTTCATTCGTTGGGTCAGACACTTATCAACCACAAAACATAAGCTGCACTGACTGCAAACTGGCGTTACGGTTGGCAATTCACATTTCAATGTGTACCTCACTCTTTAGCAATGGATGGCTGGACAATGCGGTGTAAACTTTCTACTTACATTATTTATAAGTACCATTTTTTTGAAGGCATGGTATATACCACGATTCGTAAAATAGCGGCTCTCGGGGTTTGAGCGGCGTGGTAAAATCCGAGATTTCGGCGTGGCCGTACAAAAGGCATCTTACAGCTCATGCATGGTCGATTGTAATATTGCATGCGGTAAATGGCGGAGAAACCAAAAAAAGACGGTGCCCCTCCCCACACACCTCGGAGTGGTAAAAAGTCACCTCAGGATTGGGCAAAAAATCTTGATGTGGTAAAATGAATCAGAGTTAAGCCGTTTCTTAAAAAACAAACGAATTTCTAACTATTACTTGTCCATTTTATTCCGCCCTCTCTCGATTTCAGGGTCCTCACCGGGCCGAAAACACAGCTGACCACATCTGCATTCTGCAACGGAGATTTCAATTATGCGCTGTTATACATTCAATGTATATAACAGCTCAGGTTCTGATCTGTTATACATTCGATGGATGCCTTGTTTGTATGATAGTTTGGCGTTTTGTCCAGCCGGAGCGATTCATAGATTCATGTGGTGTTCTTCTTGCTGTGTTGCTTTCTTCATTCCAGGCAGGTGTGCTTCCAGTTGGGTGTATTGCTAAGTTAGCCAGCAGCATAGCTTGCCAGAGCTGTCATACAAGCATGGCCTCCCAATGACCCACCTTGAAAAACGCGGCAAACACCGCCAGAGACAGCAGCATAGTGAATATGAATCCGGCCGGGAAGGGTACTTTGTTGAGAAAGGGGTAGGGGAACCGACCGTCAACCTGAGGATACAGTGGGAGGCAGGACTCTTAGAAACCGTCTTCTTTTGGAGAAAGGGTTGTCAGATTGGAGATTATCCTTCTGCTGGTGATCCTGTCGGAGTGGAGGGAGGCTGAGTGTTGAGAAGGGCACTAAGTTTGTTGAGGAAAGGGGTGGGGGAACCTACCGTCAACCTGAGGATGCAGCGGAAGGAGCAAGCTATAACGAACGTTTCGCTTGGAGAAGGGTTTAACACATTGAATATGTGGAGATAATGTCAGGGGGAGGGAGGCTGACTGTTGAGAAGGGCACTTTGTTGAAAAAGGGGTAGGGGGAAATTCCTTCCGCTGCATCCTTAGGTCGATGGTCGAAGGATTTTAAGAAAGGTCTTCTTTTGGAGAAGGGGTTATCAGATTGGAAAATAACCATGAGATCATGTGAGAGTGGAGGGAGGCCTGCGTGTTGAGAAGGGTACCTTATTGAGGAAGAGGCATAGGAACCGAACGTCCAAATGAGGAATGGCGATCGCAGCGGAATAATGAACAAAAATGCATTCTGAGAAAGGGCATTCCGAACGACCATTAACCTGGAGATAATTCCAGCGTGGAGGGAGGCTGAGTGTTGAGAGGGGCACTTTGTTGAGGAAAGGGTAGGGGAACCGATTAACCGACTGTTGACCTGAGGGCACAGTGGAAGTAGTGGAAGGGGCTTTAAATAGCTTTTGCCTTGAGGAAGGGTACGGGAACCGACTGTTGACCTGAGGATGAAGCGGAAGGAATGAGCTTTAACGAATGTTTTTCTCTCGAGGTGGTAAGACCATAAACTTGGTGAACATGTCTGAGTGGAGGGAGGCCTGCGTGTTGAGAATTGTACCTTGTTGAGGAAAGAAAGAAGGAAAGACTCCTCCTCCACTGAAGCAGTAGGCGTTATAACCGCTCGACCCACAGCAGCTCTATCCAGGTTGGTAGGATAGACCACTCACGGCATTCTTGTTGAGGAAGAGGTAAAGGAACCGACCGTCCAGTAGATCCAGTAGACCTCGGGTCTACTAGAAAGGTTTAAGACATTATACCCTCACCTAACTACAAAGCAAGATCCAGCAGACATACATAGGCGAGGCAAACAAAGAAAGAAAGAAATAAACCTACGCCCCACAGGGGCGTGAGGGTTAAGGAAACAGCGCGGCATGGGCCTAGGCCGCGTCCGCGCCATTACCATACGCGTGGCTAACAAGGCGCAACAGCTGATGTAGGCACTGGCCCAGAAGCTTTGGTGGATCCGGAATGTTAATCCAGTAGATCTAGAAGATCTTTACCCCCACCACCTTACTTCAAAGCAAAACCCAGCACGCTTATGAGGCGCACAGGGTGCAGCTGCTGGTAGAGGCACTGGCCCTGAAGCTCCAGCGCATCTAGTGGATATTTATACCATCCTCTCACCTTACTACAAAGCAAGATCCAGGAGGCATATGAAGCGAACAAGGTGCAACAGCTCATGTAGGCGCGGCCACTGAAGCTCCGGCGAGGGTTGCTGACCAGCAGGTCCGCCCACACCACTGCACTGCATGCACACACGAACATGCAAGCACACAATTGTCAGTGTTGAGTGACTGATGACTGCTGATTGTTGAGAACTAAGCGATGTGTGGAAGACTGACCAGCAGGTTCGCCCACACCACTGCACTGCATGCACACACGCACATGCAAACATACAATTGGCAGTGTTGAGTAATGACTGATGACTGGTGAGTGTTGAGAACTAAGCGGTGGGAGATGAGTGAACAAGGTGTGGATCTGCTGGTCACTCTTCCACCCTGCATGCATGCAGGCAGTCAGAAAGACAGGAAAACTCAGGCCAGGACGGCAACCGCGCCGCTATCCCTATGACCATCAGGGGAAGAGATGTCCTTGGATTACCGTGCTGCCACGCCTCACATCACAAAAGCTATGCCCCGTGGGAGGCGTGTGAGGTAAGGAAACAGCTCAGCCTGGGCCGAAGCCACATCCGTGCCGATGTTTTCTTTCTTTAAATGTGTAAATGTGTGAGGTGTGATGTGCGATGCGTGAATGTGTGATGAGTAATGTAGGCAGTGTGATGTGTATATGTGATGCGGGATGTGTGATGTGTGATGTGTGATGACCCGACTCACGTGTTCAACATGTGCATGGTGGGACTGAGCCACTCTGGCCGCAACACCTCCTTTCCCTCCACCATTCCATTCGTCACGTAGCTGGGAGCGGACAAAGGGGGAAATCAGGGGGGGGGAGGGGATCAAACCAGTGAAGATATTGAGATTTTGGTTGCCAGAGTGCATGGCAATCAGCAGGAGTGAGTGAGGAGGGGGTCAGGCAAGTGATAGTATGGTTGATTGATTAAGGGAGGGCAGCCAGGGCGACAGGGGGAGAGGAGGGAGGGGTCAGGCAAGCGAAGGTATCGAAGGTCGGATGGACAGAGGAAAGGGCAACTGGGGGGAGAGCCAGGGGGGGGGGGGGGTCAGGGAAACGAAGGTATATAAGGTTTGGTGGACGGAGGGCAGAGCAACCAACCAGGCGAGGGAAGATCAAGCATATGAATACATATGGAGGGGTACAAAGCGCAAGGCAACCGGCGGAGTAAGGCTCGGAAAATAAACGACGTCACAGGGTAAGGGTGTGGAACACATGGCACCCAAGGGCAAGTTCCGGAAAATGAATCAAGCTCAAGTGCGCAGGGCACATCATCAGGCAGTAGAGGGGTAGGTCCAGCAGGCTCAACGAAAGCACAAAAGCTATGCACCCTGGGAAGAAGCCACGCCTACGCTGTTGCTTTAAGGCTGCAGGAAGGAAAGGGGGGTAGGTTCAGGCGTCCAGCAGGGCCAAAGAAAAAAAATAGATACGTCCTGTGGGGGCGTGGAGCTGAGGTTACAGCGGATCCTGGGACGAAGCCACATCCGCAGCGTTCGCACTGATACCGCGAGGCTGCGACACTTATCAGAGAGAAAGAGGTAGAGGTCCAGCAGGGCCAACGATAGAATACGAAGTTACATCCTGGAGGCTACTAGCGTACTGTGTGGGGGGGAGGCAGCGAAGGAAACAGCGCAGTCTGGGCCGGAGCCCCATCCGTGCCGTCACCGAAAGGCTGCGGGACTTGGCAGGAAAAAAACGGGGGAGATCCAGCAGAGCAAAGAAATAGAACAACAGCTACACTCTGTGTGGGAAGGACAGTGAAGGAAACAGCGCAGTCTGGGCCGGAGCCCCATCCGTGCCGTTACGGCAGAGCTGCGGGACTTGGCAGGGGGAAAACGGGGGAGATCCAGCAGAGCAAAAAGTAGAACGACAGCTACACGCTGTGTGGGTGGGGACAGCGAAGAAAACAAAGCATTCTGGGCCGGAGCCTCATCCGTGCCGTTACGGCAAGGCTGCGGGATTTACAAGAGACATTAGGGGTAGGTCCAGCAGGCCAAACATGTAGCAACAGGTACGCGCTGTGTAGGGGGGGACAGCAGAGAAAACAGCGCTACCTGAGTCAAAGCTGCACCGGCGCTGTTGCCTTAAGGCCGCGGGACGCATCAGAGAGGAAGGGGGGAATGGTCCAGCAGGCCTATATAAAGCCGGGCTCAAGAAATATAGAAAGCTGCGCCCTGTGGGGGGCTAGGGTGCGAGAGAAGGACGCAGCATGACGTAGGCCGCATTCACATCTGCGCTGTCATACTTAGGCCGCAGGACTCATTAGAGGAAAAATAAAGGGCAGGCAGATCCAGCAGGGCAAATAGGGGCCAAAGCCACATCTGCGTTGTTCCTGCAGCGCCGCGGGGCCCACCAGAGAAGCAGAGGGGTAGGTCCAGCTGGGCCCAGAAAGACCGAAACTGCACCCTGTGGGGGGGGCAAATGTGAAAGGAAAGGAAACAGCGTCGACTGGGCGAAAGCCACTAAAGCAACCTCCATGCTATTACCGCACAGCTGCAGGACTTGTCAGACAAGAGCCAGGGGTAGGTCCAGCTGGACCAAAAAAGAGAACAAAAGCTATGCGCCGTGTGGGTGGCAAGGGTGAGAGTTCAGGAAACAGCGCAGCCTGTCCCGAACCCACATCCAAGCTGTTACTGTAAGGCCTCCGGACGCGTCAGAGAGATAGGGGGAAAGGTTCAGGAGGCCGTAAGAGGCCGACATAAAGCCGGGTTGAAGAGATAGCAAGCACTGTTCCCCGTGGTGGCGAGTGTTAGAGCAAAGGAAACGGTGCAGCCTGGGCTAATCCACATCAGCGCTGTTTCTGTTAGGCCTCAAGACGCATCAGAGAGAAAAGGAGAATAGGTATAGCAGGCCTATATGAAGCCAGGCTTAAGAGATAATGAAATGTGTTCCCTATGTTGGCGAGTGTTAAAGCAAAGGAAACGGCCCAGCCTGGGCTTATCCACATCTGCTCCGTTACTGATGGACCCCGGAGGTCATCATAGAAGAAGGTAGAATGGGGGTAGGACCAGCAGGGCCAAAGAAAGCAAGGGAAGTTACGTAACTGTCATTTGGGCGGCGAGCGTGAGAGTTTAGGAAACAGCGCAGCCCGGGCTGAAGCCACATCTGCGCTATTACTGTTAGGCTGCGGGAAACATCAAAAAGAATGGGGGAAGGTACAGGAAGGGTCCAAAGAAAACGAAAGCTATTTGGTACAGGGTTCAAAGAAAACAAAAGCTATTCCCTGTGAGGGGCATGAGAGCAGAGGAAACAATGCAGCCCGGGCCGATGCCACATCCGCGCTATTACTGTCATGGACTCAAAAAAGGAAGGGGGGGCAAGGTTCAGCATGATAATAAAGAAATAACGAAAGGTGCGCCCTGTAGGTGGCAATTGTTAGAGGCAAGGCATCCATGCAGCCTGGGCTGAATCCGCATCAGCGCCATTGACGTCAAGCTGCGGGCCACTCAGAAAATGAGGGGGGATAGGTCCAGCAGTACAAAATAAGGGGGGGGGCGGTCCAGCAGTACAAGAGAAGGGGCATCCGTCCAAAAGTACAAGATAAGGGGGGGGATCCGTCCAGCAGTACAAGATAAGGGGGGGGATCCGTCCAGCAGTACAAGATAAGGGGGGGGGGGGCGGTCCAGCAGTACAAGAGAAAGGGGGGGGGCTGTCCAGCAGTACCAGAGAAAGGGGCTCGGTCCAACAATGGAAAAGAAGGGGGGGTCGGTCCAGCAGTACAAAAGAAGGGGGGAGTCGATCCAGCAGTACAAAAGGAGGGGTGGGGGGGTCCAGCAGTACAAACGAAGGGTGGATTGGTCAAGCAGTACAAAAGGGGATATCGGACCAGCAGTACAAAATAAGGATGGATCGGTCCAGCAGTACAAAATAAGGGTGGATCGGTCCAGCAGTACAAAAGAAGGGGGGGTCGGTCCAGCAGTACAAAATAAAAAACCAAAAGTTACACCATGTGGGGGATGTTAGAGCAAAGAAAACAGAACAACCTGGACCAAAGCCACATCCACGCGGTTGCCGCTGGACGCACCAGAGAAAAAGGGGGGATCTGTCCAGGGCCAAAGCCACATCCACGCCTTAAGTGTAAGACGGTGTGATTCATTAAGACCCATCAGAGAAGAGAGGGGAAGGACCAGCAGGGCCAAAGGAAAAGAACTATGCCCTGTAGGGGAGAAGTAAGAGCAAGGGAAGCAGCGCAGCCTGGGTCGAAGCCACATCCACACTGTCACCCTTACCAGCATGGCCAAAGATATAACGAAAGCTAGGCCCTGTGGGAGGGGCAGCATGAGAAATAAATAAATAAAGACTCCTCCTCCGCCGAAACAGGAGGCGTAAGAACCGCTCGACCCACAGCAGCTCTATCCAGGTTGGTAGGATAGCCTGCTCACGACATTCTGCGGCCAGCATGAGAGCAAAGGAAACAGGGTGGATCTGCCCTGGCCGAGTCCACATCCCCGCAGATGCTTTAAGGCCACAGGACTTGTCAGAGAAAAAGAGGGGCAGGCCCAGCAGGGGCAAAACAAAGAACAACAGCTATGCCCTGTGGGGGGCAAGCTTGAGAGTGAGGGCATCATAGCAGCCTGGGCTGAGCCACATCTGCACCATTTCCGTCAGGCTGCGGGACTCATCAGAAGAGTAGCGGCGCGGATGTGGCCTCGGCCCAGGCTGCGCTGTTTCCTCAACTCTCACTTCCCCCAAGGGGCGTAGCTTTCTTTCTTTATTAACATCTTATCCACTCACTTAATGGCGTAGAACATGACTGTCACGACGTTCGCAAAGGAGAAGGTGACACAAGCCAGGTCGTCGGCCAGGCATGCCACCGAATAGCCCAGGCGCTGTGCTCTGCCCCTCTTCTGTCCTCTTAAAGGAGCTGCCTTAGATACTACATGAGGTCACAAGGAGGGGACAGGACCATTATATGCAAGCCTGATCATCGGCCAGCCTTGACACCGATAAGCCTAGGAGCTGTCCTCCTCCCTTATTTTGGCCTCCGGGTGGCGCAGTCTTAATTCCTGCATCAGGTCACAAGGAAATCAGTGAAACGTGATATGCGAGCCAGGACGTCGGCCAGGCATGCCACCGATAAGCCCAGGAGCTGTGTTCTGCCCTTCTTCTGGCTTCTGGGTGGTGCTGCCTTGGTTCCTGCATCAGGTCATGAGGTGGGTACCGGACCGTCATGCAAGTTGAGGCGCCAGTCAGCTTTTGCAAGCGATAAGACCAGACCGACAGGCACACTCCGCCTTCCTGAACTCCTCCAGAAAACGCAGCTTTGATTCCTGCACCAAGTCACAATGGGGGTGCTGGAATGGTGTATACAAGCCAGGGGTTCAGTCAGCTTTTCCAGACACCAGACCAGAACATGGTGTTCATTTTTCGAGACTCAGCTACATGTCAGCTACACACTGGCCTGTGGCCGGTGACACCATTTGTGGCCAGCCATGCTGCTTAGGCCACCAGGCATAGGCTGGCCCAAGTTTGGTCCCGATTGGGCCTTTGGTGGCCGCGGGGCAGCCTGCAGAAGGTGGACTCACAGTCGATGAAATACACACCAAGAACACGCAAGTTTGGTCCCAAAATCTCCGCCATTCTCTTCTACCCTCTGGTCGGCACCGCCTTCAATCCTACTTTAGGTCACAAAGTGGGTCCTGAAATGTGACATGCGAGGCAGGTCCTTGCTGCTTTGGCCACCAGTTGTAGGCCGGCCCAAGTTTGGTCCCAATTGGGCCTTTGGCGGCCGCGGGGCGGCCTGCAGAAGGTGGACTCGTCGCCAAGAAAATACACACACTGAAAACAGGCAAGCTCTGCCATTCTCTTCTACCCTATGGTCGGCACTGTCTTCATTCCTACGTAAGGTCGGAAGGTAGGTCCTTAAATGTGACATGCAAGCCAGGACCTGGGCAAAAGCACCGCCAGCATTGCCAGCAATGAGAAATTTGAAGACTGAAGTAGACCAGCAGACGTCATCCGCCTTTCTCAAGAAAATGCAGTGCTAGCTCCTGGCCTCCTGAAGGCGCGGCCTTGTTTACCTGTTGCTGATACACTGACTGCACACATGATGTCATCCATTAAAGAAGCAGTCAGGGAGAGGACCAGCAGCGTCAGGCCCCAGAACGTCATGTACCTAGAAGTAAACACGAGGGGGTGATTTGGGGTGTAGGGATTCCTTGGTCATGATTTTAAGGGGATTTGGCTGCGTGCACAGCCGGCGAGAGGACCAGCAACGATGGCCCCCAGAATGCCATGTATCTGAAAGTAAAAGCAGGGGGGGAATGAAGGGTTGGGGATGTCCATATATGTAACTTGCAGGATTTAGGGGCTGCGTGCATAGCCAGGGAGAGGACCAGCAGCGCCAGGCCCCAGAATGCCATAAACCTGAAAGTAAAAGCAGGGGGGGGGTGAAGGGTTGAGGATGTTTATATATGTAACTTGCAGGATGTAGGGCTGGGCGCATAGCCAGGGAGAGGTACGGAAATACAGCACCGTCAAACAGTACGGTACAGATACCGGAGCAGTTCAGACAAATGGACGGACTTGAAAAAATAAACTATACAGTGTTCACACACGCTGCAGTATTGTTAAAAAGTGTGGTATGATATGGTTAACGGGCTTGCAGGTCGTACTGGGTAACCCTGGCAAAAGGGGCGTGTGCCTAAAACATGTATGTGAGATTGGAGGGTTGAGGCCTAACATGCACAACCCTAAACCCTAAACCCTAAATCATAAACCCTAACAGCAGGCATCAGGCACTGGGTTACGGACACAGCCAGCCGGGGAAAGGACAGTTGCGTGCACAAAGAGTCCAACGTAGGAACAGAACAAGGGAGCAGGGACAGGAACTATGTTTAGGTTCTCATCAGGGGTTAAGGGGTTCAGAGTTTGAGGGTACGGCGAGATAAGTACGACACAGGTTAAGACGGCGTGTGCTACCTTGTTGCCATCTCCGGCACCCATGGAGAGACTGCGAGGGGGTGTGCGGGATTCCCCTATGTTCTTGCCATTTTCGTTTGGCTGGCGGCATTTTACTGAAAGCATGAGCGAGAGGATCTAACTAAAAATCCGGCCTCGAACAGAGGCCCCTGGCAGCTCAGCACATAGAAGGGTTGTTCACATTGTTTGCAGTCATGGGTACCTAGGTGTTTTGAGGTGCAAATCAACTTGAAGAACGAGTCGGACTCCGATGCACGCGGCAGCTCAGTCCATGGAGGTGGGATTCGGCTTGTTTGCAGGGGTGGGCAAAGCTAGACGGCAGTTTCAAGCTATTCAAAGTAGAAAATTGTCTTACTTGAAGAACCAGCCGAATCCCGCCGCGCCCGGGAGCAGAGCGGCTTGTGGAGTGAGGTGCCACAGCCATGCTCGACTGAAACAGAGCAGTGCCGCTCCATGCAGCAATCCAGAGATAGCCGTTCTGAAGGCGCAGAGGGACACGGCATCTGTCTCAGGGTGGTGTCAACCTGGAGCTTGAACATGCGGGCAGCGGCGTATATTGCATGCATGCATGCATACGCCTCTGCTCCTTCATATGTCAAATCCATAGCTACATGTGGGCGCGCATGCAAAGTTGCATGGGTGCAAACTCGCATTCATGACATGCATGGCATGCAAGGATGGGCGTCTGCCTACATGGATGGCATACACTAATGGGTTGTTTTATATGCATGCAGTAATGCACGGCTCGTAATGTCTGTGCATGGGTATGCATGCATGGTATATAAAGCTGCATGGGTGTATGCTTCCAGGGCATTCAAGGCTGCATGGGCATGGGGCATGGGCATGACCAGGAAATAACATGTCATAATCATGCCTCTATGCGTGCAAGGGTAGAGTTAGACAACTAGACGACATGCCTGCCTGCAAGCTATGGCAAGTGGCAACCATGATCGAGCCGAATGCAACGGCGTCGTATTTAGCAGTTCGAGTCGCAGATACATTGACAGCACTCTGATTACTGGATGGATGTTATTCGCCGCAACACAGGCAGAAGCCAGCCAGGTCCGATGGAACTGTGAATAATATATTGTATCGATCGTGCCAACGGCATACCTGATGTCCAGCACCATCGTAAGCTGATAAATCCCACGTTTCTCGGCCTCGGCTGGATATTCTAGAGAGAGGGTAGCTCATTCAGCCGTTTCCGTCACCATTCGGACCAAAGCAAATGCGTCATGCATGCGGTACAAACGGTAGGACAACCGTTCCGTCTCTTACGCTTGAATGCGGTACAAACGGTAGGACAACCGTTCCGTCTCTTACGCTTGCAACTGCATCAGCACCCTGACCTGCAATATAGCTTAGGGAGTTTTGATGTATTTACTCCAACGCGCTTAATGCTTGCCACGGTCTTCTTAACGGCTGCATATGTCGCAAGCCCTGCAAGAGGACACTGGCGACTGCTCTTGCCAGGGGGCCTACATTTCGCAATTCCGCAAATTCTGGAAGTTTAGTTGTTGTTTTCGTTCCCGAAGACACATCAATGCCAAGGCGATACAGCTTTCGTGCCTGCAACCGCGGTCGTGACAGGGAGCCAGGCGGCGAGACAGGAGAAATGTTCGGAATTTCGGGGCTGGCAGCATGATGCGAGTTAGGTACGGTATACATCCAGCCCAAATCTTCTGGCAGATTCCAGTGCACAAATTCGAATTGCACCGTTGTCCACAAATTTGGAATTATGAGCGGTTATATTGTGCAGCATGGAGGTTTATTTTGAGCGGACATCACAATTTCATGATTCAAATGCATGGTGCTCCCAGTGCTTGCCAGACAGTGCACCATGCAAGTTGAATTTGCTTCCCCAAGCGCCAAACACATCATACATCGAGCATGGTGTGTGCAGTGCATCTGTCAGGCATGCATGCAATCTACCTTCGAGCTGTTTGACAGGCAAGGCTTCCCCTGTTAACATTGATTGTCCCATGTTAAGATTGCATAACGCGGCATGATACAGAACAGGTGGAGCCGGATTGTCCCACGAAGATAGTGCAAGGCAACACCATAAAACCGGAATATGTGCAACCAAAGTAGCATGGTACAGTACAGGTTCAACCCATAAGTTAGGCACCCACGCAACCTAGCCTTCTTGAACAGGGCCCAAAGGTGTAACGTCATTGACAGTACAGGTTCAACTAGATTATGCCACCAAGGTAGTACGATACGGCACAGGTGCAACTGGCTGGTATGCAGCTCGTGCTCAGTCAGACCAGTGGAGGACGCAAGCAATTGGTGCAGTGAACTGCCTGAGAGGAGCTAGATGGGGGAGCAGCCGCCCCAAGATCCGTCAGGCAGCGGATGACCTACAACTTCTCCCAGTACCGAAGGTGCAAGCGCTAGTGGACGGGCGCAAATGGAGATCTTCGTCCGGGAAGACCCTAGGGACCCCGCCAACAAACACAGGGGTCTGTGGCCGCCTACCACGCCTGGTTTCAGCCTACTGCAGGCGCCGTGCTGGCGCACGCCAGGCACCGCAGCAGAAGCAAAAGGGCGTGCACTCGTGTGTACACTAACTTCTGGCTGCGACTCGGAGCGGCCAGCACAGTTGATAATAATATAATAGAGGACAGAGCAGCGATCAGCAGCGTGACACACGCTACTGCCAACAGTGCTTGGCTAAGGGACACGTTCAACAAGTGGAGGATTCGCTGCATGTGTGCTTTTAGTGCCCTAGCGTGAAAGAGTAGAAAGAGAGGCTGAGGGCGAGAGGTTGGGCCAGTCGCCCTAAGGGCGCCACGGACTTTCAGCAGTTGTACAAGGGCAGGCCTGGGTGGGAGGCTCTGGCTTTTGTTGATGACGTTGTAGACTATGTTGAGGGCTAGTCTGCTGTCTTTTATTTTGCCTCCCTGGGGACTGGCTCCTTCCCATTTTTGTCTTTCTCTTGCTTTCAGCTAGGCAGGGATCTTTCAGCCTGCCTTTTGTTTTTCTGAAGGGGCGTTTCAATTTGCCCTTTGTGCTCCTCTCTGTCTTTCATCTAGCCTTTACTTCCTTCATTTTTCCTCCCAACCAGACAGGACGTCGGAGAGCCTGCAGGCAGGCGTTGGAGGCCCTGGTTTTCTGCAACTTGCAGTTGAGCATTTTGAAGGCTTGTCTCATTAGGGGTAGGGGATACGGTTTGCCAATCGTTTGTGTTCTTGTTGTTTGGTGGGTGAACTTGCCACCTTGACTTGGGTAGACTGTTTTTCCTCTTGTGCCTCCTCTCGAGCATTTTCCCTTGACTCTCCTAGCTCACATTTTGGTGGCCGACGTGGCCGAGCTTCATTTCAGCATGGCCCAGAGGTGTAACGTCATTAACAGGTGCAACTGGATTGTGATTTTGCTCACCTTGCACGCTATGCAAATAGGCCAGGCGCTGCCCAGCGGATCGGTGCTGTCGGTGGCAGGGCATTCATGCAGCTAGCACTACTAGAGTACTAGTACTAGCAGCGGGGGCCCCGGCTCACCGGCTGCTCTGGCGGAGTATAGCACTCTAGGCTGTAAGCGGTATGACAGCATTTACGTCCAGGCTCATCATGCCGCTTCTCGGTGTTTGACTGACAGTCATGACTGGGCGGCTAGCTTGGAACATGCCATGACCAATTGACCATGCTACAGCCCGGTGGCCCAAACAGCACGGTTGTTCCCACCCGGGCCACCCCTTACCGGCCATCAGCCGGGTTGTAATAGCCGACGCGTAGCTGAAGCGACCCTGGAATGAAAAATGTAGCATAGTTCACCGAAATCACGGTGGGTCGAAACTAGCAAGTTATTGCAAAGTAAAGTCGCTGCCAAATGTCTGCCCAGTCACCTCATTAGTCATATCTGACTGATCAGCTTGTTCGGCGGTGGTTGCGGCTGAAATCTTGACATGCCACGCTGGCGTACTTCACAATCTTCTTCAGACGTTTCTGCGCAGCTGGCCACACGGGCCGGTCAGGGTGGCAGACGCGCTGTCAGTGCGAACAAATTGACACGTTCTTTGTTGGCCCCAAAGGGCAAAGGGCACTCCAGAATGCATGTTCTGTTAGACTCTCGATCAATCAATTTGCGCTAATCTTATCTAAAACAACCACGTACCCTTTAAGCCGGTCCATTGCTTGAAGGACCAACGCACCATCACCGACCGAAGGCTGAGCTAGCCTGCGCAGTGCGCACTCGTGCTATATTTAGCCACGGCCTTGTCACATACAATATCCGACTGATAGCCCCCTGGGTACGCCTCGTCCAAGAAAGCCATAATGGCTTCGAGGGGGTTTAAAATCGGCAGCGGAGCGATGGCCACAACTGTATCTCCTGCTGTCGCCTCTGTCTCAGGTACATCGCTTTGCTAGGAAATGGATGATGGTGTGCCCCTTACTTACTCCCTTAGTCACGCCAATATGGGTTTTCTTCGCTCAGCCATTTTGAATGTCGTCACACCCACTTGCCTGTGCCTGGCTAGGACCCATGAGCACCTCTCATGCCCGCATATGATGCCACCATGAATCTTGACAGCAGTTGTTGATACCCCTGCAAGCCTGCCCTTGCCTATGCATGTCCAGATGCGCATGCCCAATGCAGCTTACTGAACTCTGCATTGATATTAGTCAAAGCGCGGACGGAGCTTGGGTCCATGCTGTATTATTTCCATATACCTCACTTTTCCCTGAAAACTGGACTTATAGAGCCTCAGCCCAGGCTGCACTGTCTGTTTATCTCTTGAACCCGAACACACCTGCGGGGCGTCGACTGATCTCTGCACTGATCTCAACGTATATACTCCCTCTGCAACCCTTGCAGATACCTCATCCGACTGCTGCCTGCTCTTCAACCACCTTCCCAACGAGCTGCTCTTCGAAATCATCTCGCAGCACCTGCCCTCGGGGCCCGACGTCAGGTCCCTCTCCCACACATCCCGCGCCACATCTGCCCTCGTCCGCAGCCCGGATATGACTGCCGCATGGCTGGTAGCGCAGCGCGGCGGTGCGGCGGCCGCCTTCGCGGCCAGCCGCAACGGCTCACTCGCAGTCTTGCGGCTGCTTTTGGAGGTTTATCACACCGATGTCAACTCTGTCGACACCTCCAGCGGCCACCAAGAGACTCTGTTGCACCAGGCCTGTGCAGAGAGCGGCAGCGCTGAGGTCGTGAAATACTTGTTGACGGTGCCAGGTGTCGACGTCAATAGGTTTTCGGAGTTAGGGTGCCCGGACCAGCTCACACCGCTGCTCGTGGCGAGCCAGTATGGCCGCGCAGACGTCGTGAGGATGCTGCTGACGGCGCCTGACATTGAGGTTTGTTCATAAAGCCCTGGAGTGTTTACAATTCTTTATCCAATTCAATTCCGGAGGGGGACATTCTATTGTTGAATCGTTCACACACCGGGGTATGTGTATTACTGATATCAATACTATTAAGTTATTCATGTCCTGATATCGTCATGAAGACAGGAAGTGGCCGGGAGTATTTTTGGCGATGTAGAGCATGCTGTGGACATAGAACTCTAATATGCCTAAGTGGAGAGGCACTGATATCCTCTGCAGGCCCCAGCGGTCACCATGTGACCGCTGTGGCCTGCAGAGGAGATGAAGGAATATCTGTGTGGGTTAGCGTACACAAACATTTCATTACACTACAGTGCACTAGGTAGGGCCTATTTTAGTGGTTACTGGTTACGAGTGGTAACCAAAGTGGAAACCAGAGTGGTAACCAAACAATTAATTGGGCAAAGCTGTGGTTCAGTAGTGCGGTAACGAAAATAGACGTAATCAATTAGGATCGGGAAAATTTTAGCGGCTGCGGCGCGCTCTTCAACAAGAACTCTGTCAGAACTCGCTGCTTCTGGTTACCAAAAATAATTCCGAATGTCACTAACAAAAATTCTGGGCACTACGTATCTCTCTTTGCTTTTAACTTCAGATGAACGCGGACACTTGCTGGTGGAGAATTATTTCGGGAAAGGATTGATCTGATTTTTTGTTTGTGCGGGGCTAGCAAGCACTCACCCTATTGACTCCATCAGACACCTCTCTTGGTGTTCACCTGCAGCCCAAAGCCATCAGCTCGTGGCGGAGAAATCATTCCAGGGAAACAAAACCGTAGATTTGATTTGCCTTCCTTCGGGTATCAATTAACTATTTATTTAATGCTGCCCTCTGGGCAGATTTTTTGTTTAATCCGTTCCCTCGGCACCAAAATTCGCTTCCGAGCAGTATTAAAAGCCTCACAACTGCCATGTATTACATTCAGTTCCACAACCAAAATCATCGGGGCAATCGACAGCACTGATGACCCTCAAGATGGTGCCGTTACAACATGCAGGGCCTCCTATTGATGTCAATGTAGATATAGTACCGGCACTACCGAAACAAATGAGTTCAGGGCTTGCACTTAACAGAGTAGCAGCCCTTGAAGACACACTTAGAGGACCCCTTGCCCTTTCTCACGCCCCCCTCAGACACTGCTCTGAGCCCCTGTGTATCTAGCTCTTTCAGCAGCCAACCGTCCATTGCGCGTGCCCTTTCGTAAGCAGTGGGTGCTGGCCCCAGCCCAGGCTCCTCAGCCATCATGAAGGCTGGGTCCATATCAAGCTGGCCTTTCAAGGGGGGCACGATCCCCAAGGAAGCATATCAGATGAGAGATTGAAACCAGAAGGCCATCACATGACATCGAAATATAAACACATATCAGAAGAGAGATCGAAATAAGAAGGCTGACCAGATGAGAGATCGGAACCAGAAGGCCATCGCATGAGATCGAAATAAGGACCCAGGTCTGAAGAGAGATCGGAAAAAGAGAGCAGACCCTGTGACATATTAAGCCATCACACTATACCTCGAATGTGCAGCCTCTTTACGAACAGCGCTTGAAAGCTAAGGTCTTGTACCGGTTCGTAAAAAATGCGGTACCCTTTGTACCAGACGTCGAATGAAGGAACGCGAACGACGACAGGCGGTGGCGAGGACAGCGATCTTCGATATTCTTAATATTTAAATGTTGGCGCCCCTCACCCCAAATAATGGATATTTGATGTATCCCTCAGGCATAACCCTCACCCCCATACAACATTAATTAAACCAGCCTGCGCCGCATCCTGCTTCTGCTTCTTCTCATCATGCTTCTCCTGCCTCCAAAATGATAAGAATGACATTCACAATACAACCCACAAAAAGGCGCAGCCGCTTACAAGGACCCTGGTAGCCTCCTCAACTTCCCAACCACCGCCAACCAACTCGCCTACGACTTCCCATTTTCCCATTTCCCCATTTTTTACGAATTCCCAAGGCTTCCACAAGCCGCACAACATGCTTAACCCTACGCAAACCCAATTACGGTTCCCCATACTAATACGGATTCGCCATACAGATACGGTTCGCCAAACCAGCAGGCTAACCGTATCTACGGAACTTGTTTTCGAAATATTGGAATGTTACGGAATATATGTGGGCTAGAACGCGCTCGCATTGTTGACACCAGCGTGCACCACTCTTTGCCTCCAATTTTAGGTTAACGCGGTCACATCATGGCGGAGGAAATATTCCGGAAAAAACGAATTATTTGGAAATCTTTATTCAGCTAGCATACAGTCATACGGTACACTCTTTGTCTGATTGTTGACACAAGGATGCACCCCTCTTTGCTCCCAACTCCAGGTCAATGCGGTCACCTCCTGGCGGAGAAATTCTGCGCTCCACTTGGCCGCCGCAGTGAAATCCCCAGACGTCATGCGCGAGCTGCTGAGGCACCCTGGCCTGGACCTGAACTTGGAGGTAAGCTAGGCCCTTCACACAGCGCTAAGGAGGGCCTCAGCTAGGGGATCATTTATTGAGGACATCCTGACACTACCTGTTGGAACCTGCTGATCATGCACCCTGGCCTAGACCTGAACATGGAGGTAAGCTAGGCCCTTCACGCGGAGCTAATCATGGCCTCAGCTAGGGGATCATTAAGTGATGAAATCCTGTCAGTAGCTGATGGCGCTAGCTGATCATGCACTCTGGCCTGGACCTGAACTTGGAGGTAAAGCCAGGACATGGCGCCTAACCTAGTCCCTGACAGTGGGATTGCTATGTAATGAAACTCGAGCACTCGCTGGTAGCTCCAGCTGCTGAGGCAATCTGCCTGGACCCCGACATGGAGTTAAGCTAGGCCATTCACATAGAGCCGTACCTAGTCCCTCACAGAGAGATCTGTATATAATGAACCCCGGGCACTCGCTGATATCTCCAGCTGCATACACACACTGCCTAGACCCCGACATCGGGGTGAGGCCCTTCACATGACGCCCCCTCGCTTCTACAGCCCCCTTAACCTGGATGCTGGACCCTTACCCTGTTTCAGAAGTGCGCTGGGTCCCAGACGGTTAGGTCGCTTTTGCCTAATTGCGCTTGAAGGGTTACGAACCCCCCATCCCGTATTAGACTCGGATTCTGAACACCAAACATGTCCATGTAACACAACCCTCACCCTGTCTTTTGAATCGTGCAGGATAAGGAGGGTTGGACGCCACTGGCCATGTCTGTGTTCACGTACAAGTCCATGGCCTGGTCGCTGCTGCTTAAGCAGCCCGGCATCAATGTCAACGCAGCAGACAGGTGCGACACATGATATGAGAGGGGCACTGTTGTAGAAAGTCAGTTTATGGCCTAGTGAGTACTGTGATCCTACACCGGACTATTCAATGTCAATGCAGATTGCAGCAGATAGGTATAATTAAGGGTCAGAGAGGGGGGCGGTTTTGCTGGTTGTGAGGTATGTGATTTTGACTGGTCAATGTTAATGCAGCAGACAGGTGCGATGCATGATCTGAGAGGGGCACTTGTGGAACAGAGTCAGGTTATGGCCTAGTGTGTTAAGTGATCCTTAACCAGACTGATCAATGTCAATGCAGCAGGCAGGTATGATGAAGGAGCAGACAGGGGGGCAGTTTTGCTGGTTGTTAGGCTGTGGCCTAGTGAGTTATGTAATTCTTAGCCGGACTGGTCAATGTCAACGCAGGGGGCAGGTGAAGTAAATTAAATGAGAGAGTCGCCGTGTTGCTAATTGCCAGGATGGGCTGCAAGGGCTTACAAAAGTGATCCTGAGCTGGATTGGCCAATGTCAATGCAGCGGGCTGGTGAAGTAAATAACAGAGAGGGTCACCGGGAATTACCATGTGTTTGAGGAAATACCGTATAGTTGATTTGCCTTCCCTCAGGCATTGAAACATGGTTTGTTTCAATGCTGCACTCAGGGCAAACTGTCCACAAAACCTATGAATTTCCGACTAATAATTGGCATCGACAATCGATTATTAGTAAATTCATGGATCCCTTAACCCCTAACAACATTGATTATGAGGGAAGGCAAGCAAATCTACGGGAGTGTTACTCTGGCCCTGAAAAGGGCTGATTGGTGCATCATCAGAGATTCATAGCATATGACCTTTTATAGGTCACGGCGAAGGGATAAATCTGACTCTTTATTAATTTGACGGATACATTATCAGAGAGGTACAGTGTTGCCGCTAGCTTACCGTAGATTTCATTGCCTCCTCTCTGGTACTGTATGCATTCATTATTCCTGTTAAGGATACCCATTTCCCCCAAATCAATTGTTCAATGCCAATCTCGAGAGGTGTTTGTTGATTTATCCATGCAGGGGGAGTGACACACACAGAGGGATGCACACGGGTTTCGGGTGTACGGTTCAATACGTAAGGCACTAAAATCCACTGGAATTCAGCATCAGATGCGTCTTTAAAGAGATCTGACCCTAGACCAGACGTCCACGCAGCAGACAGGGTCGAGATTGAACAGTCTATCTGAAACCTGGCTGGATTTAAATACTAATATCCGGGTAATTCTGTGTGCCTGCACCACGGTCGCACGATCCTGCACAACGCCTGCAGCCGCGGCCTGCTGGACGTCGTTCAAGAGCTGCTGCTGCATCAACAGAGCCTCCTAGATATTTATGTTAATGCTGCAATAATATCTGTGTGCCTGCACCACGGTTGCACGATCCTGCACTACGCCTGCAGCCACGGCCTACTGGACGTCGTTCAAGAGCTGCTGCTGCTGCATCAGCCAGGCCTCCTAAATATTTGTATAATAACATTTCAATCATATCTGTGTGCAGGCACTACGGTCGCACGATCCTGCACTACCCCTGCAGCCGCGGCCTGCTGGACGTCGTTCAAGAGCTGCTGCTGCTGCATCAACCAGGCCTCCTAAATATTTAATATATAAATATTTCTATCATATCTGTGTGCAGGCACTACGGTCGCACGATCCTGCACTACGCATGCAGCCGCGGCCTGCTGGACGTCGTTCAAGAGCTGCTGCTGCATCAACCAGGCCTCCAGGTCAACGCCGCCGACCGGCAAGGCCGCACCAGCCTCCATGTCGCCTGCCACAACGGCCACATCGAGGTGGTCCGTGCGCTCCTGCGTCACCCAGGGGTCCTAGAGCAGGCTGCAGACCACGAGGGGCGGACAGGCCTGCACTGGGCCTGCTATGATGGGCACCTGGAGGTGGTCGGGGAGCTGCTGGCTCACTGCTGCACTTGCTCCGGCACGGGCAGGCGGGACGGCCTCAAGGATTGCGCTGCATCAGCGGTTTGTCCGCAGCAGGGCAGGGAATGTCGTTGGGATGTGACAGTGGGTGTGGAGGCCTTTGCGGCGGCGGCCTCGCGGCGTCAGTGTGGTGAGCTTCTGCTAGGCGCGAGGGACAGCGGGGGATTGACGGCGGCGCAGCTAGCAGCGGCTGTCGGGCATGTGGAGGTTGCGCAGCTGGTGGATGCAGCTGTGAGGAGCTTGTTATGTGCGGCCTCCTCGGCATAATAGGGATTGTTGCAGCACCATGGCAGCGCAGCTCGCAGTCGGGCATGCGGAGGCTGCGCAGCTGGTGGATGCGTCTGTGAGGAGCTTGTTATGTGCGGCGTTCTCAGCAGAACAGAGCGCGTCGCGAGATTGACGGCGTTGCAGCTAGTAGCGGCTGTCGGGCATGCGGAGGCTGCACAGCTGGTGGATGAGGCTGTGAGGAACTTGTTTTGTGCGGCGTCCTCGGCAGAAAATAGCGGGCAGGGGCACCACGGCGGCGCTAGCAGCGGCTGTCGGGCATGTGGAGGCGGCACAGCTGGTGGATGAGGCTGTGAGGAGCTTCCTTTGCGCTGAGTCCTCGGCAGAATATAGCGGGTCGCGAGATGGCCGGCAGCTCAGCTAGCAGCGGCTATCAGGCATGCGGAGGCGGCACAGCTGGTGGAGGCGGATATGAGGAGCTTGTTTTTCGCGGCGTCCTCAACAGAAAAGGGCTGGCAGGGGCACCACGGCGGTGCAGCTAGCAGAGTCTGTCAGGCATGCGGAGGCTGCACAGCTGGTGGATGAAGCTGTGAGGAGCTTACTGTGTGTGGCGTCCTCGGCAGAAAGAGCGTGTCGCAGCATCTCGGCGGCGCAGCTAGCAGCGGCTGTCAGGCATGCGGAGGCGGCACAGCTGGAGGTCGAGGCCGTGAGGATATTGTTATGTGCGGCGTCTTCAGCAGAATGGATCCGGCAGGGGCAACACATCTAGATCGTCAGATCTCATCTAGAGGTTGCCGCTTCCTTTAACCGGGCATCGATCCCTCGTGATCGCTTTATTTCACCGCCGATCGAGGTGCTGGCGGTTTCCGATATCTAGCTTTTGGTGCTGATCTGTGTTTGGTTGCTGAGGGCCGGCGGCCATCTGGTTGCTCCAGAAGAAATAAAGCTCACGAGATCGCGTTATTTCACTGCTGATCTTGGTGCTGGAGGTTTCTGGTCTCCTGCTGTTGGTGCCGCCCTGTGTTTCTGAGGGCTGGCAGCCATCTGATTGGTCCGGAGAATAAATGTTTTCCATCAAGATCGTGTCATCTCACCGCCGATCGAGATGTTTGTGAGATTTTTAGCGCCTTGTTGCTGGTAAAAGGGAGACGATGGAACGGTGGGACTAGAGGACGATGGGGACAAGGGTTAAAGCGTCAACAGTCGTACACGCTGCTTCTGAGGTCTTTGCCATCGGGTGGTACAAACTCGGGCAGCGCCACTCAGCGCTTTGTTGCGGTGGACCAAGGGTGAAACCCTTACAACTGGTGCCGCTCTTTGTTGTCTTTTTGTCCATACCTATGGTCACTAAGCAGCTAATAGTTATGATAGTTGCCGGTATCTTTCTTTTGCTTCCACTAAAATTTCCGTGTTTTTTGTATGGTACCAAATAGTTTGGTCCTGCCTGTTGTGCTCTGTGGCAGGATGTCTCTTGAAGAAATGTTTTGAAGAACATTTTTTTCTCGGGAAACCAAGTCATGCGGCGATTATCATATCGACCGCTCCCTTCTATGCAATCCTCCTCTATGGAGGGCTGCATCTTGTTCAGAGAGGTTTTTGCATGAACTCTTTTCTGTCAGCATGCGTGCCCTTCCTGGTGGCATCATGGATCGCAATGAAAAGTACGGAGGGCTGCATGCCCCCAAAGATATTATATTAACACGCTTTTCACTGTACGGATTGCAGTGAGAGTACTGTATGCGTATTTTCCATGACATTTTTCACTGTACGGATCACAGTGAAGAGTGCCGTATGCGTATGTTCCACTTCACTCAGTATTTATGAAGCACGGTAGCCAAGTATGTGTCGTGTGTGGGCTTTGCCTTTCCCACCATCAGCACCCTTATGTCTAGTTTCAAGGATCCTATCACATCTATGATGGGAATCCTACTTAAACCACACCGTGGACGTTTTAGCTTCGGAGAAGCGGCCCCAGGATGGGCATGGTTAATATATTCCTGCTCTGGTTTGTTTTAGTGCTCGAACGCGTTTGCAAGAATGCGTATGGCCCTTGCATCAGACCTGATGCTTTGCTGGACCTCGGAAGAATCACAACATTCAATTGAAATCCCGGTATCGGTACCTGGTAATGTTTTTCTTTGCAAACTCGATTATGCGAATTTACAGCTTATGGACTTGGCCTTTGCCCACCATCCCCATCCTCTGTTCTAATAGTTTTAATCGTTTAATCATCTGAGCACTTTCACGGTGACTCTAGAAAGGGGGTTTGTCACTTTGGGCCTGACCCATCCCCCAAACAGGGGGGGCTTTGGTCCCTGCGATGGAGTCTTTCCTCTGGAAAGCCTTATTTATCGTGCAGTTTGCTTCTCTGTTTCAATAGTTGAATCACCTATACACCTGAGCACCTTCATGATGACTTTATAGAAGGGGCCTGTTACTAGGGGCTGCCCCATCCCACCAAACAGGGGGGGATTCGGTACCCGAGATGGAGCTTTTCCCCTCAAAAGCCTCCTTTATCGTGCAGTTTGCTTCTCTCTCTAGTTTATGTGGCAGTCAAAGCTCTTGACGAATCATATGCTATACATGACATATAAGATGTGATTGTTTTTGCTGCGGAGTGTTTGTGTGGTTGAAGCATACAATTGTCAATTCTATTATCAAGGGGACAATTATTATTTCAGAATATACGCATGTTCCCCAGGAAATTGTTGCTGACCAAGGTCGTTTTTCGTGAAACTGGGTGGATGTGTAATAAGGTTTGGCGTACTTCTTGTGCGATCTGAATCGGTATTCTGTTAACACTGTCAGAGGGAGTTTCTTGGTCGTGCATTCAGTATATGCGCATGGGCAGTGCCGCATAAACAAGCGGCGTTTTATGTTGTAAATGATTGGCATCGGTAATATTAAAGGATGCTTAATTTTGGGGCTATGGAAATCTCTGGACGTTCCGCCTCGTGGATGGTTGAATTGCACGAAATTACCAGGTAGGCCAAACCTTTGGAGGACGAACATGTGCCCGAAAGGTGCCCGCAAGCCGGTTCGAGCACTCAATGTTTTAGACAACAAAAATGACGGTGTACCACCTTGAACTTCCTTACTAAAAATAGGGAACAATATATCACAGTACCATATGGATCAAGTGCCTTCTCCCCCGAGCGAAAACATCATGTTGGATTAAAATACGGTTCCACCCACCCTGGTTATAGGTATAGGTTATATTCGAGCAGGGCCCAGAGGTGTAACGTTATTGACCCATCCTGGTAATCGCAACTTCTACATCTTTGGTTTACCTTCTGTATCGGTTAGAGTGGCCGTTGTTTTAGTTAGTGGCGTGGCGTCACACCTACTGTATGTGCCCTAATGAAAAGGAAAATGACCAGCTTGCCCCGTTGGCACCCAACTGCCTGGTTGGTGGGGGGGGGATGAGGAAACAGAAGATTGGAAACGGTGTCAATCATCCGTTGTAACACCAAATAAATATAGATGGATCAGACACACCTGGTTTGCTCGTGATTTTTTGACATGGGTGGAGGACTGAGAAATCCCAATCAAGGTGTATGCCAACCCTCTGTATGGGGAGCGAGACCGTCTGCTTTGCGGGTTCAAACGTGTTGAGGCTCTCTGTATGAAATGTACCGGGTGGTTACGGTTTGGTTGGTTCTCTGGCTGGTTAGTTGGTCGGTTGGTGTTAGTTAACAAGTCACAACAAGAGGCACACTCGAGGCTCCGACAGTGGTGTCGCCTCCTCCAACTCCGAACACGCGAATACGCTTAAACTTGCAGGTTTTTAGAAAGATCAGCAGAGTCAAAATGTCTGCACCTGCGGATGCTGCTGCCTTGCGCAAGGCCATGAAGGGTTTCGGCACCGACGATAAGGAGCTGATCAACATCTTGTCGCAACGAAGTAACGAGCAACTGCAATCCATACGCGCGGCCTACCAGAGGTTAGTTGATCGGGAATGGCGAAGCACGGCGCGGGCGTGAACAAGATGTGGCCTCTGAGATAGACAGCTCTGGGACAGAAGCCGGTGTGTGGGATTGCCGGGGAAATTATCGCGATGCATGCCCAGATAGATGCCTGCCTCGGCTCAGCTACGCCTGCAGTTGTTGTGTCCAGATTCCCTTGACCTCTCGTGCCTGCACGTGTGCTGGTTGAGTGATGTTCCACTACTGGCTGCCTGCCCAGTCAGCTACGTTGTAGCTTCCTCAAGTAAGGGTCGATGGGCGTTGATACCAGATGTTCCGGTAAAAATGTATCTGCATGTACTTCATTTTGTCTGCCTGCATTTCCGGGTTGCCAGGCTGATATGCTGACAGGCATCGGAGCCGGGGCAGGAGCATCAGCAGTGGGCATCAGTGTGTGTTTTAGAATCGGCCAGACCGCGTGATAAAGGGGGCCGCCCGGCGGCCATGACTGGGCCGGTGGCGACTAAACCTGGACCAGCATACCGATGGCCTGTTGCCCAGGCAACAAAGCTTGCTGCACCAAGTTCCTTGAGGGCGTAGCTGAATCCTTAAAAGCAAATGGAATGCAATTCAGGAAGTGTGTCGATATATTTACCTGAACCCACGGAGAGCAGCAGATTATGAGTAAAGCCGTTTCAGTTGCTGATTCAGCAGTAGTGTATGTATATCATATCGAATACTAGGTAGATCACGTTTGTTTTGTTACACACCCTGTAAAAAACCCACATGACCAGGCTAGTTTCTACGGTTGGGCCAGAGGGCGCTTTGCCTTGTCAAACTTCTGCTGCTGTTCTTGCTGAGTTGCTGCTGCTGTTGCTCTTCTTGCTACCACTCACTGCTGTAGCTGCTGCTGCTGCTGTTCTTGCTGCTGCTGTTGCTGCCGTTGTTACCAATGTTGATGCCGCTATTGCTGCCGTTGTTGCCACCGCTGCTGCTGCTGCTGTTGCTGCTGCTGCTGCTGCTACTGCCAATGTTGCTTCTGTTATTGCAACTGCTGCTTTTGTGGATCCTACGGCTGTCATTGTTTTTATTTGTTGCCGCTATTCTTGCTATTGCTATTGTCACAAAGTCTCGCATTAACTTCCCCTTGAACCCTAATGTCGCTCAATTGTTGCTGCTAGCTGCTGCTGTTTGTTTCCCGGTGTTTATCATACTGTTCCTGTTCCGTAAATTATTGATCTCACCCCCCCTAACGCTGCTGTTACAAAGTTGACGCAACCACCCACAGCCTGCTGTCTTCAAAGAGCCAGGAAGAGCGACAAGGGGGAACCAGCGGCAAGAACAAAAACAAAGCCCTTTCGTCACTTCTGTTATCCATGTTGCTGCTGCTGCTTACCCAGGGGTGCATTGCCTTGCTCTGCTTTTTAATTGCTGTTGCTGCCGCTGTTGCCGCTGTTGCCGCTGTCGCCGCTGCATGTTGTCGCTGCCTCCACTGCTGTCATTTAATTTCCATGTGTTTCACATGTCTGCTGCTGCTGATGTCGTCGCTACTTCTTTGGCTGCTGCTGCTGCTGCTGCTGCTGCTGCTGCTGTCGCTACATCTGCTGCTGCTGCTGCTGCTACTGCTGCTGCTGCTGTCGCTGCTTCTGCTGCTGCTGATGGTGTCGATACTTCTGCTGCTGCTGATGGCGTCGCTACTTCTGCTGTTTCTGCTACTTCTGCTGCTGCTGCTGCTGCTGCTACTCCTGCTGCTGCTGATGGTGTCGCTACTTCTGCTGCTGCTTTTATCGTGCTGTTGTTGCTGCTTGCAGTGAATTCCAGCGCGACCTGGTCGCGGACATGAAGGATGAGTGCAGCGGTGAGTGACACTACTCGTCTTAGGATTATTCAGCTACAACTCAGCTACATTGTGGCCTGTGGCTGAGGGGGACTGGTGCAGCAAGCTGCTAGCCATGATGCTCGGGTCGCCTAGGCTCTATATATTTAGCAAGAAATTAGCACAAGGCGCCTACATCCTTAACTCTAAAGCACCAATATTTAGCAAAAATTAGCTTATTTAACAAAATATTAGCACAAGGCGTTTAAATCCTAAACTCTAAAACACTGATGCTAACCGTGAGACGGATATTGTGACCCTGTTTGGCATCCTGATCGTGTACCTGTTGTCGCTGTTCATGGCTGTGCTGTTGGTTCAGGTCCCTAACCCGTAAATGCTGCCATCAGGAGTTTTTATTTTGTAATATAGTCTGTCCTTTCTGTTCATGGCTGTGCTGGTAGTTCAGGGCCCTAAACCCCCTCAATCCTGCCATCCTGAATTTCATGCCTTGTCTGTCGTTTCTGTTCATGGTTGTGCTGGTAGTTCAGGGCCCTAAACCCCCTAAATCCTGCCATCCTGAATTTCATGTCTTGTCTGTCGTTTCTGTTCATGGTTGTGCTGGTAGTTTAGGGCCCTAAACCCCCTAAATCCTACCATCCTGAATTTCATGTATTGTCTGTCGTTTCTGTTCATGGTTGTGCTGGTAGTTCAGGGCCCTAAACCCCCTAAATCCTGCCATCCTGAATTTCATGTCTTGTCTGTCGTTTCTGTTCATGGTTGTGCTGGTAGTTCAGGGCCCTAAACCCCCTCAATCCTGCCATCCTGAATTTCATGCCTTGTCTGTCGTTTCTGTTCATGGCTGTGCTGGTAGTTCAGGGCCCTAAACCCCCTAAATCCTGCCATCCTGAATTTCATGTCTTGTCTGTCGTTTCTGTTCATGGCTGTGCTGGTAGTTCAGGGCCCTAAACCCCCTAAATCCTACCATCCTGAATTTCATGTCTTGTCTGTCGTTTCTGTTCATGGCTGTGCTGGTAGTTCAGGGCCCTAAACCCTCTAAATCCTGCCATCCTGAATTTCATGTATTGTCTGTCGTTTCTGTTCATGGTTGTGCTGGTAGTTCAGGGCCCTAAACCCCCTCAATCCTGCCATCCTGAATTTCATGTCTTGTCTGTCGTTTCTGTTCATGGCTGTGCTGGTAGTTCAGGGCCCTAAACCCCCTCAATCCTGCCATCCTGAATTTCATGTATTGTCTGTCGTTTCTGTTCATGGCTGTGCTGGTAGTTCAGGGCCCTAAACCCCCTAAATCCTACCATCCTGAATTTCATGCCTTGTCTGTCCTTTCTGTTCATGGCTGTGCTGGTAGTTCAGGGCCCTAAACCCCCTAAATCCTGCCATCCTGAATTTCATGTCTTGTCTGTCGTTTCTGTTCATGGTTGTGCTGGTAGTTCAGGGCCCTAAACCCCCTCAATCCTGCCATCCTGAATTTCATGTATTGTCTGTCGTTTCTGTTCATGGCTGTGCTGGTAGTTCAGGGCCCTAAACCCCCTAAATCCTGCCATCCTGAATTTCATGCCTTGTCTGTCCTTTCTGTTCATGGCTGTGCTGTTGGTTCAGGGCCCTAAACCCCCTAAATCCTGCCATCCTGAATTTCATGCCTTGTCTGTCGTTTCTGTTCATGGTTGTGCTGGTAGTTTAGGGCCCTAAACCCCCTAAATCCTGCCATCCTGAATTTCATGTCTTGTCTGTCGTTTCTGTTCATGGTTGTGCTGGTAGTTCAGGGCCCTAAACCCCCTAAATCCTGCCATCCTGAATTTCATGTATTGTCTGTCGTTTCTGTTCATGGCTGTGCTGGTAGTTCAGGGCCCTAAACCCCCTCAATCCTGCCATCCTGAATTTCATGCCTTGTCTGTCGTTTCTGTTCATGGCTGTGCTGGTAGTTCAGGGCCCTAAACCCCCTAAATCCTGCCATCCTGAATTTCATGTCTTGTCTGTCGTTTCTGTTCATGGTTGTGCTGGTAGTTCAGGGCCCTAAACCCCCTAAATCCTGCCATCCTGAATTTCATGCCTTGTCTGTCGTTTCTGTTCATGGTTGTGCTGGTAGTTCAGGGCCCTAAACCCCCTAAATCCTGCCATCCTGAATTTCATGCCTTGTCTGTCGTTTCTGTTCATGGCTGTGCTGGTAGTTCAGGGCCCTAAACCCCCTAAATCCTGCCATCCTGAATTTCATGTCTTGTCTGTCGTTTCTGTTCATGGCTGTGCTGGTAGTTTAGGGCCCTAAACCCCCTAAATCCTGCCATCCTGAATTTCATGTCTTGTCTGTCGTTTCTGTTCATGGCTGTGCTGGTAGTTCAGGGCCCTAAACCCCCTAAATCCTGCCATCCTGAATTTCATGTCTTGTCTGTCGTTTCTGTTCATGGTTGTGCTGGTAGTTCAGGGCCCTAAACCCCCTAAATCCTACCATCCTGAATTTCATGCCTTGTCTGTCGTTTCTGTTCATGGCTGTGCTGGTAGTTCAGGGCCCTAAACCCCCTCAATCCTGCCATCCTGAATTTCATGTCTTGTCTGTCGTTTCTGTTCATGGTTGTGCTGGTAGTTCAGGGCCCTAAACCCCCTAAATCCTACCATCCTGAATTTCATGCCTTGTCTGTCGTTTCTGTTCATGGCTGTGCTGGTAGTTCAGGGCCCTAAACCCCCTAAATCCTGCCATCCTGAATTTCATGTCTTGTCTGTCGTTTCTGTTCATGGTTGTGCTGGTAGTTCAGGGCCCTAAACCCCCTAAATCCTGCCATCCTGAATTTCATGTATTGTCTGTCGTTTCTGTTCATGGCTGTGCTGGTAGTTCAGGGCCCTAAACCCCCTAAATCCTACCATCCTGAATTTCATGTCTTGTCTGTCGTTTCTGTTCATGGCTGTGCTGGTAGTTCAGGGCCCTAAACCCCCTCAATCCTGCCATCCTGAATTTCATGTCTTGTCTGTCGTTTCTGGTCATGGTTGTGCTGGTAGTTCAGGGCCCTAAACCCCCTAAATCCTACCATCCTGAATTTCATGCCTTGTCTGTCGTTTCTGTTCATGGCTGTGCTGGTAGTTCAGGGCCCTAAACCCTCTAAATCCTGCCATCCTGAATTTCATGTCTTGTCTGTCGTTTCTGTTCATGGTTGTGCTGGTAGTTCAGGGCCCTAAACCCCCTCAATCCTGCCATCCTGAATTTCATGTCTTGTCTGTCGTTTCTGTTCATGGCTGTGCTGGTAGTTCAGGGCCCTAAACCCTCTAAATCCTGCCATCCTGAATTTCATGCATTGTCTGTCGTTTCTGTTCATGGTTGTGCTGGTAGTTCAGGGCCCTAAACCCCCTAAATCCTACCATCCTGAATTTCATGCCTTGTCTGTCGTTTCTGTTCATGGCTGTGCTGGTAGTTCAGGGCCCTAAACCCCCTAAATCCTGCCATCCTGAATTTCATGTATTGTCTGTCGTTTCTGTTCATGGCTGTGCTGGTAGTTCAGGGCCCTAAACCCCCTAAATCCTACCATCCTGAATTTCATGCCTTGTCTGTCGTTTCTGTTCATGGTTGTGCTGGTAGTTCAGGGCCCTAAACCCCCTAAATCCTGCCATCCTGAATTTCATGTCTTGTCTGTCGTTTCTGTTCATGGTTGTGCTGGTAGTTCAGGGCCCTAAACCCCCTAAATCCTGCCATCCTGAATTTCATGTCTTGTCTGTCGTTTCTGTTCATGGCTGTGCTGGTAGTTCAGGGCCCTAAACCCCCTAAATCCTGCCATCCTGAATTTCATGCCTTGTCTGTCGTTTCTGTTCATGGTTGTGCTGGTAGTTCAGGGCCCTAAACCCCCTAAATCCTGCCATCCTGAATTTCATGTCTTGTCTGTCGTTTCTGTTCATGGCTGTGCTGGTAGTTCAGGGCCCTAAACCCCCTAAATCCTACCATCCTGAATTTCATGCCTTGTCTGTCGTTTCTGTTCATGGTTGTGCTGGTAGTTCAGGGCCCTAAACCCCCTAAATCCTGCCATCCTGAATTTCATGTATTGTCTGTCGTTTCTGTTCATGGCTGTGCTGGTAGTTCAGGGCCCTAAACCCCCTAAATCCTACCATCCTGAATTTCATGCCTTGTCTGTCGTTTCTGTTCATGGTTGTGCTGGTAGTTCAGGGCCCTAAACCCCCTAAATCCTGCCATCCTGAATTTCATGTCTTGTCTGTCCTTTCTGTTCATGGTTGTGCTGGTAGTTCAGGGCCCTAAACCCCCTAAATCCTACCATCCTGAATTTCATGCCTTGTCTGTCGTTTCTGTTCATGGTTGTGCTGGTAGTTCAGGGCCCTAAACCCCCTAAATCCTGCCATCCTGAATTTCATGTCTTGTCTGTCGTTTCTGTTCATGGTTGTGCTGGTAGTTCAGGGCCCTAAACCCCCTCAATCCTGCCATCCTGAATTTCATGCATTGTCTGTCGTTTCTGTTCATGGTTGTGCTGGTAGTTCAGGGCCCTAAACCCCCTAAATCCTACCATCCTGAATTTCATGCCTTGTCTGTCGTTTCTGTTCATGGCTGTGCTGGTAGTTCAGGGCCCTAAACCCCCTAAATCCTGCCATCCTGAATTTCATGTCTTGTCTGTCGTTTCTGTTCATGGTTGTGCTGGTAGTTCAGGGCCCTAAACCCCCTAAATCCTGCCATCCTGAATTTCATGTCTTGTCTGTCGTTTCTGTTCATGGCTGTGCTGGTAGTTCAGGGCCCTAAACCCCCTAAATCCTGCCATCCTGAATTTCATGCCTTGTCTGTCGTTTCTGTTCATGGCTGTGCTGGTAGTTCAGGGCCCTAAACCCCCTAAATCCTGCCATCCTGAATTTCATGTCTTGTCTGTCCTTTCTGTTCATGGCTGTGCTGGTAGTTCAGGGCCCTAAACCCCCTAAATCCTACCATCCTGAATTTCATGTCTTGTCTGTCGTTTCTGTTCATGGTTGTGCTGGTAGTTCAGGGCCCTAAACCCTCTAAATCCTGCCATCCTGAATTTCATGCCTTGTCTGTCGTTTCTGTTCATGGCTGTGCTGGTAGTTCAGGGCCCTAAACCCCCTAAATCCTACCATCCTGAATTTCATGTCTTGTCTGTCGTTTCTGTTCATGGTTGTGCTGGTAGTTCAGGGCCCTAAACCCTCTAAATCCTGCCATCCTGAATTTCATGCCTTGTCTGTCCTTTCTGTTCATGGTTGTGCTGGTAGTTCAGGGCCCTAAACCCCCTAAATCCTGCCATCCTGAATTTCATGCCTTGTCTGTCGTTTCTGTTCATGGCTGTGCTGGTAGTTTAGGGCCCTAAACCCCCTAAATCCTGCCATCCTGAATTTCATGCCTTGTCTGTCGTTTCTGTTCATGGTTGTGCTGGTAGTTCAGGGCCCTAAACCCCCTAAATCCTGCCATCCTGAATTTCATGTCTTGTCTGTCGTTTCTGTTCATGGTTGTGCTGGTAGTTCAGGGCCCTAAACCCCCTAAATCCTGCCATCCTGAATTTCATGTCTTGTCTGTCGTTTCTGTTCATGGTTGTGCTGGTAGTTCAGGGCCCTAAACCCCCTAAATCCTGCCATCCTGAATTTCATGTCTTGTCTGTCGTTTCTGTTCATGGCTGTGCTGGTAGTTCAGGGCCCTAAACCCCCTAAATCCTGCCATCCTGAATTTCATGTCTTGTCTGTCGTTTCTGTTCATGGCTGTGCTGGTAGTTTAGGGCCCTAAACCCCCTAAATCCTGCCATCCTGAATTTCATGCCTTGTCTGTCCTTTCTGTTCATGGCTGTGCTGGTAGTTCAGGGCCCTAAACCCCCTCAATCCTACCATCCTGAATTTCATGTCTTGTCTGTCGTTTCTGTTCATGGCTGTGCTGGTAGTTCAGGGCCCTAAACCCCCTAAATCCTGCCATCCTGAATTTCATGCCTTGTCTGTCGTTTCTGTTCATGGTTGTGCTGGTAGTTCAGGGCCCTAAACCCCCTAAATCCTACCATCCTGAATTTCATGTCTTGTCTGTCGTTTCTGTTCATGGCTGTGCTGGTAGTTCAGGGCCCTAAACCCCCTAAATCCTGCCATCCTGAATTTCATGCCTTGTCTGTCCTTTCTGTTCATGGCTGTGCTGGTAGTTCAGGGCCCTAAACCCCCTCAATCCTACCATCCTGAATTTCATGCCTTGTCTGTCCTTTCTGTTCATGGCTGTGCTGGTAGTTCAGGGCCCTAAACCCCCTAAATCCTGCCATCCTGAATTTCATGCCTTGTCTGTCGTTTCTGTTCATGGTTGTGCTGGTAGTTCAGGGCCCTAAACCCCCTAAATCCTGCCATCCTGAATTTCATGCCTTGTCTGTCCTTTCTGTTCATGGTTGTGCTGGTAGTTCAGGGCCCTAAACCCCCTAAATCCTGCCATCCTGAATTTCATGCCTTGTCTGTCGTTTCTGTTCATGGCTGTGCTGGTAGTTTAGGGCCCTAAACCCCCTAAATCCTGCCATCCTGAATTTCATGCCTTGTCTGTCGTTTCTGTTCATGGTTGTGCTGGTAGTTCAGGGCCCTAAACCCCCTAAATCCTGCCATCCTGAATTTCATGTCTTGTCTGTCGTTTCTGTTCATGGTTGTGCTGGTAGTTCAGGGCCCTAAACCCCCTAAATCCTGCCATCCTGAATTTCATGTCTTGTCTGTCGTTTCTGTTCATGGTTGTGCTGGTAGTTCAGGGCCCTAAACCCCCTAAATCCTGCCATCCTGAATTTCATGTCTTGTCTGTCGTTTCTGTTCATGGCTGTGCTGGTAGTTCAGGGCCCTAAACCCCCTAAATCCTGCCATCCTGAATTTCATGTCTTGTCTGTCGTTTCTGTTCATGGCTGTGCTGGTAGTTTAGGGCCCTAAACCCCCTAAATCCTGCCATCCTGAATTTCATGCCTTGTCTGTCCTTTCTGTTCATGGCTGTGCTGGTAGTTCAGGGCCCTAAACCCCCTCAATCCTACCATCCTGAATTTCATGTCTTGTCTGTCGTTTCTGTTCATGGCTGTGCTGGTAGTTCAGGGCCCTAAACCCCCTAAATCCTGCCATCCTGAATTTCATGTCTTGTCTGTCGTTTCTGTTCATGGTTGTGCTGGTAGTTCAGGGCCCTAAACCCCCTAAATCCTACCATCCTGAATTTCATGTCTTGTCTGTCGTTTCTGTTCATGGCTGTGCTGGTAGTTCAGGGCCCTAAACCCCCTAAATCCTGCCATCCTGAATTTCATGCCTTGTCTGTCCTTTCTGTTCATGGCTGTGCTGGTAGTTCAGGGCCCTAAACCCCCTCAATCCTACCATCCTGAATTTCATGTCTTGTCTGTCGTTTCTGTTCATGGCTGTGCTGGTAGTTCAGGGCCCTAAACCCCCTAAATCCTGCCATCCTGAATTTCATGCCTTGTCTGTCGTTTCTGTTCATGGCTGTGCTGGTAGTTCAGGGCCCTAAACCCCCTAAATCCTACCATCCTGAATTTCATGTCTTGTCTGTCGTTTCTGTTCATGGTTGTGCTGGTAGTTCAGGGCCCTAAACCCCCTAAATCCTGCCATCCTGAATTTCATGCCTTGTCTGTCGTTTCTGTTCATGGTTGTGCTGGTAGTTCAGGGCCCTAAACCCCCTAAATCCTGCCATCCTGAATTTCATGTCTTGTCTGTCGTTTCTGTTCATGGTTGTGCTGGTAGTTCAGGGCCCTAAACCCCCTAAATCCTGCCATCCTGAATTTCATGTCTTGTCTGTCGTTTCTGTTCATGGCTGTGCTGGTAGTTCAGGGCCCTAAACCCCCTAAATCCTACCATCCTGAATTTCATGTCTTGTCTGTCGTTTCTGTTCATGGCTGTGCTGGTAGTTCAGGGCCCTAAACCCCCTCAATCCTGCCATCCTGAATTTCATGTCTTGTCTGTCGTTTCTGTTCATGGCTGTGCTGGTAGTTCAGGGCCCTAAACCCCCTAAATCCTGCCATCCTGAATTTCATGCCTTGTCTGTCGTTTCTGTTCATGGTTGTGCTGGTAGTTCAGGGCCCTAAACCCCCTAAATCCTACCATCCTGAATTTCATGCCTTGTCTGTCGTTTCTGTTCATGGCTGTGCTGGTAGTTCAGGGCCCTAAACCCCCTCAATCCTGCCATCCTGAATTTCATGCCTTGTCTGTCGTTTCTGTTCATGGCTGTGCTGGTAGTTCAGGGCCCTAAACCCCCTAAATCCTGCCATCCTGAATTTCATGTCTTGTCTGTCGTTTCTGTTCATGGTTGTGCTGGTAGTTCAGGGCCCTAAACCCCCTAAATCCTACCATCCTGAATTTCATGTATTGTCTGTCGTTTCTGTTCATGGCTGTGCTGGTAGTTCAGGGCCCTAAACCCCCTAAATCCTGCCATCCTGAATTTCATGCCTTGTCTGTCGTTTCTGTTCATGGCTGTGCTGGTAGTTCAGGGCCCTAAACCCCCTAAATCCTGCCATCCTGAATTTCATGTCTTGTCTGTCGTTTCTGTTCATGGCTGTGCTGGTAGTTCAGGGCCCTAAACCCCCTCAATCCTGCCATCCTGAATTTCATGCCTTGTCTGTCGTTTCTGTTCATGGCTGTGCTGGTAGTTCAGGGCCCTAAACCCCCTAAATCCTACCATCCTGAATTTCATGTCTTGTCTGTCGTTTCTGTTCATGGTTGTGCTGGTAGTTCAGGGCCCTAAACCCCCTCAATCCTGCCATCCTGAATTTCATGCCTTGTCTGTCGTTTCTGTTCATGGCTGTGCTGGTAGTTCAGGGCCCTAAACCCCCTAAATCCTACCATCCTGAATTTCATGTCTTGTCTGTCGTTTCTGTTCATGGCTGTGCTGGTAGTTCAGGGCCCTAAACCCCCTAAATCCTGCCATCCTGAATTTCATGTCTTGTCTGTCGTTTCTGTTCATGGCTGTGCTGGTAGTTCAGGGCCCTAAACCCCCTAAATCCTGCCATCCTGAATTTCATGTCTTGTCTGTCGTTTCTGTTCATGGTTGTGCTGGTAGTTCAGGGCCCTAAACCCCCTAAATCCTGCCATCCTGAATTTCATGCCTTGTCTGTCGTTTCTGTTCATGGCTGTGCTGGTAGTTCAGGGCCCTAAACCCCCTCAATCCTGCCATCCTGAATTTCATGCCTTGTCTGTCGTTTCTGTTCATGGCTGTGCTGGTAGTTCAGGGCCCTAAACCCCCTAAATCCTACCATCCTGAATTTCATGTATTGTCTGTCGTTTCTGTTCATGGCTGTGCTGGTAGTTCAGGGCCCTAAACCCCCTCAATCCTGCCATCCTGAATTTCATGCCTTGTCTGTCGTTTCTGTTCATGGCTGTGCTGGTAGTTCAGGGCCCTAAACCCCCTAAATCCTACCATCCTGAATTTCATGTCTTGTCTGTCGTTTCTGTTCATGGCTGTGCTGGTAGTTCAGGGCCCTAAACCCCCTAAATCCTGCCATCCTGAATTTCATGTCTTGTCTGTCGTTTCTGTTCATGGTTGTGCTGGTAGTTCAGGGCCCTAAACCCCCTAAATCCTACCATCCTGAATTTCATGTCTTGTCTGTCGTTTCTGTTCATGGCTGTGCTGGTAGTTCAGGGCCCTAAACCCCCTAAATCCTGCCATCCTGAATTTCATGCCTTGTCTGTCGTTTCTGTTCATGGTTGTGCTGGTAGTTCAGGGCCCTAAACCCCCTAAATCCTACCATCCTGAATTTCATGTCTTGTCTGTCGTTTCTGTTCATGGCTGTGCTGGTAGTTCAGGGCCCTAAACCCCCTAAATCCTGCCATCCTGAATTTCATGTCTTGTCTGTCCTTTCTGTTCATGGTTGTGCTGGTAGTTCAGGGCCCTAAACCCCCTAAATCCTGCCATCCTGAATTTCATGTCTTGTCTGTCGTTTCTGTTCATGGTTGTGCTGGTAGTTCAGGGCCCTAAACCCCCTCAATCCTGCCATCCTGAATTTCATGCCTTGTCTGTCGTTTCTGTTCATGGTTGTGCTGGTAGTTCAGGGCCCTAAACCCCCTAAATCCTGCCATCCTGAATTTCATGTCTTGTCTGTCGTTTCTGTTCATGGCTGTGCTGGTAGTTCAGGGCCCTAAACCCCCTAAATCCTGCCATCCTGAATTTCATGTCTTGTCTGTCGTTTCTGTTCATGGCTGTGCTGGTAGTTCAGGGCCCTAAACCCCCTAAATCCTACCATCCTGAATTTCATGTCTTGTCTGTCGTTTCTGTTCATGGTTGTGCTGGTAGTTCAGGGCCCTAAACCCCCTAAATCCTGCCATCCTGAATTTCATGTCTTGTCTGTCGTTTCTGTTCATGGCTGTGCTGGTAGTTCAGGGCCCTAAACCCCCTAAATCCTGCCATCCTGAATTTCATGTCTTGTCTGTCGTTTCTGTTCATGGCTGTGCTGGTAGTTCAGGGCCCTAAACCCCCTAAATCCTGCCATCCTGAATTTCATGTCTTGTCTGTCGTTTCTGTTCATGGTTGTGCTGGTAGTTCAGGGCCCTAAACCCCCTAAATCCTGCCATCCTGAATTTCATGCCTTGTCTGTCGTTTCTGTTCATGGCTGTGCTGGTAGTTCAGGGCCCTAAACCCCCTCAATCCTGCCATCCTGAATTTCATGCCTTGTCTGTCGTTTCTGTTCATGGTTGTGCTGGTAGTTCAGGGCCCTAAACCCCCTAAATCCTGCCATCCTGAATTTCATGTCTTGTCTGTCGTTTCTGTTCATGGTTGTGCTGGTAGTTCAGGGCCCTAAACCCCCTAAATCCTGCCATCCTGAATTTCATGTCTTGTCTGTCGTTTCTGTTCATGGCTGTGCTGGTAGTTCAGGGCCCTAAACCCCCTAAATCCTGCCATCCTGAATTTCATGTCTTGTCTGTCGTTTCTGTTCATGGCTGTGCTGGTAGTTCAGGGCCCTAAACCCCCTAAATCCTACCATCCTGAATTTCATGTCTTGTCTGTCGTTTCTGTTCATGGTTGTGCTGGTAGTTCAGGGCCCTAAACCCCCTAAATCCTGCCATCCTGAATTTCATGTCTTGTCTGTCGTTTCTGTTCATGGTTGTGCTGGTAGTTCAGGGCCCTAAACCCCCTAAATCCTGCCATCCTGAATTTCATGCCTTGTCTGTCGTTTCTGTTCATGGCTGTGCTGGTAGTTCAGGGCCCTAAACCCCCTAAATCCTGCCATCCTGAATTTCATGTCTTGTCTGTCGTTTCTGTTCATGGTTGTGCTGGTAGTTCAGGGCCCTAAACCCCCTAAATCCTGCCATCCTGAATTTCATGTCTTGTCTGTCGTTTCTGTTCATGGCTGTGCTGGTAGTTCAGGGCCCTAAACCCCCTCAATCCTGCCATCCTGAATTTCATGTCTTGTCTGTTGTTTCTGTTCATGGCTGTGCTGTTGGTTCAGGGCCCTAAACCCCCTAAATCCTGCCATCCTGAATTTCATGTCTTGTCTGTCGTTTCTGTTCATGGCTGTGCTGGTAGTTCAGGGCCCTAAACCCCCTAAATCCTGCCATCCTGAATTTCATGTCTTGTCTGTCGTTTCTGTTCATGGCTGTGCTGGTAGTTCAGGGCCCTAAACCCCCTAAATCCTGCCATCCTGAATTTCATGTCTTGTCTGTCGTTTCTGTTCATGGCTGTGCTGGTAGTTCAGGGCCCTAAACCCCCTAAATCCTACCATCCTGAATTTCATGTCTTGTCTGTCGTTTCTGTTCATGGTTGTGCTGGTAGTTCAGGGCCCTAAACCCCCTAAATCCTGCCATCCTGAATTTCATGTCTTGTCTGTCGTTTCTGTTCATGGCTGTGCTGGTAGTTCAGGGCCCTAAACCCCCTAAATCCTGCCATCCTGAATTTCATGTCTTGTCTGTCGTTTCTGTTCATGGTTGTGCTGGTAGTTCAGGGCCCTAAACCCCCTAAATCCTGCCATCCTGAATTTCATGTCTTGTCTGTCGTTTCTGTTCATGGCTGTGCTGGTAGTTCAGGGCCCTAAACCCCCTAAATCCTGCCATCCTGAATTTCATGTCTTGTCTGTCGTTTCTGTTCATGGCTGTGCTGGTAGTTCAGGGCCCTAAACCCCCTCAATCCTACCATCCTGAATTTCATGTCTTGTCTGTCGTTTCTGTTCATGGTTGTGCTGGTAGTTCAGGGCCCTAAACCCCCTAAATCCTGCCATCCTGAATTTCATGTCTTGTCTGTCGTTTCTGTTCATGGTTGTGCTGGTAGTTCAGGGCCCTAAACCCCCTAAATCCTGCCATCCTGAATTTCATGCCTTGTCTGTCGTTTCTGTTCATGGCTGTGCTGGTAGTTCAGGGCCCTAAACCCCCTAAATCCTGCCATCCTGAATTTCATGTCTTGTCTGTCGTTTCTGTTCATGGTTGTGCTGGTAGTTCAGGGCCCTAAACCCCCTAAATCCTGCCATCCTGAATTTCATGTCTTGTCTGTCGTTTCTGTTCATGGCTGTGCTGGTAGTTCAGGGCCCTAAACCCCCTCAATCCTGCCATCCTGAATTTCATGTCTTGTCTGTTGTTTCTGTTCATGGCTGTGCTGTTGGTTCAGGGCCCTAAACCCCCTAAATCCTGCCATCCTGAATTTCATGTCTTGTCTGTCGTTTCTGTTCATGGCTGTGCTGGTAGTTCAGGGCCCTAAACCCCCTAAATCCTGCCATCCTGAATTTCATGTCTTGTCTGTCGTTTCTGTTCATGGTTGTGCTGGTAGTTCAGGGCCCTAAACCCCCTAAATCCTGCCATCCTGAATTTCATGTCTTGTCTGTCGTTTCTGTTCATGGCTGTGCTGGTAGTTCAGGGCCCTAAACCCCCTCAATCCTGCCATCCTGAATTTCATGTCTTGTCTGTTGTTTCTGTTCATGGCTGTGCTGTTGGTTCAGGGCCCTAAACCCCCTAAATCCTGCCATCCTGAATTTCATGTCTTGTCTGTCGTTTCTGTTCATGGCTGTGCTGGTAGTTCAGGGCCCTAAACCCCCTAAATCCTGCCATCCTGAATTTCATGTCTTGTCTGTCCTTTCTGTTCATGGCTGTGCTGGTAGTTCAGGGCCCTAAACCCCCTAAATCCTGCCATCCTGAATTTCATGTCTTGTCTGTCGTTTCTGTTCATGGCTGTGCTGGTAGTTCAGGGCCCTAAACCCCCTAAATCCTACCATCCTGAATTTCATGTCTTGTCTGTCGTTTCTGTTCATGGCTGTGCTGGTAGTTCAGGGCCCTAAACCCCCTCAATCCTGCCATCCTGAATTTCATGTCTTGTCTGTCGTTTCTGTTCATGGCTGTGCTGGTAGTTCAGGGCCCTAAACCCCCTAAATCCTACCATCCTGAATTTCATGTCTTGTCTGTCCTTTCTGTTCATGGCTGTGCTGGTAGTTCAGGGCCCTAAACCCCCTAAATCCTGCCATCCTGAATTTCATGCCTTGTCTGTCGTTTCTGTTCATGGTTGTGCTGGTAGTTCAGGGCCCTAAACCCCCTAAATCCTGCCATCCTGAATTTCATGTCTTGTCTGTCGTTTCTGTTCATGGCTGTGCTGGTAGTTCAGGGCCCTAAACCCCCTAAATCCTGCCATCCTGAATTTCATGCCTTGTCTGTCGTTTCTGTTCATGGCTGTGCTGGTAGTTCAGGGCCCTAAACCCCCTAAATCCTGCCATCCTGAATTTCATGCCTTGTCTGTCGTTTCTGTTCATGGTTGTGCTGGTAGTTCAGGGCCCTAAACCCCCTAAATCCTGCCATCCTGAATTTCATGCCTTGTCTGTCGTTTCTGTTCATGGCTGTGCTGGTAGTTTAGGGCCCTAAACCCCCTAAATCCTACCATCCTGAATTTCATGCCTTGTCTGTCGTTTCTGTTCATGGCTGTGCTGGTAGTTCAGGGCCCTAAACCCCCTAAATCCTGCCATCCTGAATTTCATGTCTTGTCTGTCGTTTCTGTTCATGGTTGTGCTGGTAGTTCAGGGCCCTAAACCCTCTAAATCCTGCCATCCTGAATTTCATGTATTGTCTGTCGTTTCTGTTCATGGTTGTGCTGGTAGTTCAGGGCCCTAAACCCCCTAAATCCTGCCATCCTGAATTTCATGCCTTGTCTGTCGTTTCTGTTCATGGCTGTGCTGGTAGTTCAGGGCCCTAAACCCCCTAAATCCTACCATCCTGAATTTCATGTCTTGTCTGTCGTTTCTGTTCATGGTTGTGCTGGTAGTTCAGGGCCCTAAACCCCCTAAATCCTGCCATCCTGAATTTCATGCCTTGTCTGTCGTTTCTGTTCATGGCTGTGCTGGTAGTTCAGGGCCCTAAACCCCCTAAATCCTGCCATCCTGAATTTCATGTCTTGTCTGTCGTTTCTGTTCATGGTTGTGCTGGTAGTTCAGGGCCCTAAACCCCCTAAATCCTGCCATCCTGAATTTCATGTCTTGTCTGTCGTTTCTGTTCATGGCTGTGCTGGTAGTTCAGGGCCCTAAACCCCCTCAATCCTGCCATCCTGAATTTCATGTCTTGTCTGTCGTTTCTGTTCATGGTTGTGCTGGTAGTTCAGGGCCCTAAACCCCCTAAATCCTGCCATCCTGAATTTCATGTCTTGTCTGTCGTTTCTGTTCATGGCTGTGCTGGTAGTTCAGGGCCCTAAACCCCCTCAATCCTGCCATCCTGAATTTCATGCCTTGTCTGTCGTTTCTGTTCATGGTTGTGCTGGTAGTTCAGGGCCCTAAACCCCCTCAATCCTGCCATCCTGAATTTCATGTCTTGTCTGTCGTTTCTGTTCATGGCTGTGCTGGTAGTTCAGGGCCCTAAACCCCCTAAATCCTGCCATCCTGAATTTCATGCCTTGTCTGTCGTTTCTGTTCATGGTTGTGCTGGTAGTTCAGGGCCCTAAACCCCCTAAATCCTGCCATCCTGAATTTCATGCCTTGTCTGTCGTTTCTGTTCATGGTTGTGCTGGTAGTTCAGGGCCCTAAACCCCCTCAATCCTGCCATCCTGAATTTCATGTCTTGTCTGTCGTTTCTGTTCATGGCTGTGCTGGTAGTTCAGGGCCCTAAACCCCCTAAATCCTGCCATCCTGAATTTCATGCCTTGTCTGTCGTTTCTGTTCATGGTTGTGCTGGTAGTTCAGGGCCCTAAACCCCCTAAATCCTACCATCCTGAATTTCATGCATTGTCTGTCGTTTCTGTTCATGGCTGTGCTGGTAGTTCAGGGCCCTAAACCCCCTAAATCCTGCCATCCTGAATTTCATGCCTTGTCTGTCGTTTCTGTTCATGGTTGTGCTGGTAGTTCAGGGCCCTAAACCCCCTCAATCCTGCCATCCTGAATTTCATGCCTTGTCTGTCGTTTCTGTTCATGGTTGTGCTGGTAGTTCAGGGCCCTAAACCCCCTAAATCCTGCCATCCTGAATTTCATGTCTTGTCTGTCGTTTCTGTTCATGGCTGTGCTGGTAGTTCAGGGCCCTAAACCCCCTCAATCCTGCCATCCTGAATTTCATGTCTTGTCTGTCGTTTCTGTTCATGGTTGTGCTGGTAGTTTAGGGCCCTAAACCCCCTAAATCCTACCATCCTGAATTTCATGCCTTGTCTGTCGTTTCTGTTCATGGTTGTGCTGGTAGTTTAGGGCCCTAAACCCCCTAAATCCTGCCATCCTGAATTTCATGCCTTGTCTGTCGTTTCTGTTCATGGTTGTGCTGGTAGTTCAGGGCCCTAAACCCCCTAAATCCTGCCATCCTGAATTTCATGTCTTGTCTGTCGTTTCTGTTCATGGCTGTGCTGGTAGTTTAGGGCCCTAAACCCCCTAAATCCTACCATCCTGAATTTCATGTCTTGTCTGTCGTTTCTGTTCATGGTTGTGCTGGTAGTTCAGGGCCCTAAACCCCCTAAATCCTGCCATCCTGAATTTCATGTCTTGTCTGTCGTTTCTGTTCATGGTTGTGCTGGTAGTTCAGGGCCCTAAACCCCCTAAATCCTGCCATCCTGAATTTCATGCCTTGTCTGTCGTTTCTGTTCATGGCTGTGCTGGTAGTTCAGGGCCCTAAACCCCCTAAATCCTACCATCCTGAATTTCATGTCTTGTCTGTCGTTTCTGTTCATGGCTGTGCTGGTAGTTCAGGGCCCTAAACCCCCTAAATCCTGCCATCCTGAATTTCATGTCTTGTCTGTCGTTTCTGTTCATGGCTGTGCTGGTAGTTCAGGGCCCTAAACCCCCTAAATCCTGCCATCCTGAATTTCATGTCTTGTCTGTCGTTTCTGTTCATGGTTGTGCTGGTAGTTCAGGGCCCTAAACCCCCTAAATCCTGCCATCCTGAATTTCATGCCTTGTCTGTCGTTTCTGTTCATGGCTGTGCTGGTAGTTCAGGGCCCTAAACCCCCTCAATCCTACCATCCTGAATTTCATGTCTTGTCTGTCGTTTCTGTTCATGGCTGTGCTGGTAGTTCAGGGCCCTAAACCCCCTAAATCCTACCATCCTGAATTTCATGTCTTGTCTGTCGTTTCTGTTCATGGCTGTGCTGGTAGTTCAGGGCCCTAAACCCCCTCAATCCTGCCATCCTGAATTTCATGCCTTGTCTGTCGTTTCTGTTCATGGCTGTGCTGGTAGTTCAGGGCCCTAAACCCCCTAAATCCTGCCATCCTGAATTTCATGTCTTGTCTGTCGTTTCTGTTCATGGTTGTGCTGGTAGTTCAGGGCCCTAAACCCCCTAAATCCTACCATCCTGAATTTCATGCCTTGTCTGTCGTTTCTGTTCATGGCTGTGCTGGTAGTTCAGGGCCCTAAACCCCCTAAATCCTGCCATCCTGAATTTCATGCCTTGTCTGTCGTTTCTGTTCATGGCTGTGCTGGTAGTTCAGGGCCCTAAACCCCCTAAATCCTGCCATCCTGAATTTCATGTATTGTCTGTCGTTTCTGTTCATGGCTGTGCTGGTAGTTCAGGGCCCTAAACCCCCTCAATCCTGCCATCCTGAATTTCATGCCTTGTCTGTCGTTTCTGTTCATGGCTGTGCTGGTAGTTCAGGGCCCTAAACCCCCTAAATCCTACCATCCTGAATTTCATGTCTTGTCTGTCGTTTCTGTTCATGGTTGTGCTGGTAGTTCAGGGCCCTAAACCCCCTCAATCCTACCATCCTGAATTTCATGTCTTGTCTGTCGTTTCTGTTCATGGCTGTGCTGGTAGTTCAGGGCCCTAAACCCCCTAAATCCTGCCATCCTGAATTTCATGCATTGTCTGTCGTTTCTGTTCATGGTTGTGCTGGTAGTTCAGGGCCCTAAACCCCCTAAATCCTGCCATCCTGAATTTCATGCATTGTCTGTCCTTTCTGTTCATGGCTGTGCTGGTAGTTCAGGGCCCTAAACCCCCTAAATCCTGCCATCCTGAATTTCATGCCTTGTCTGTCGTTTCTGTTCATGGCTGTGCTGGTAGTTCAGGGCCCTAAACCCCCTAAATCCTGCCATCCTGAATTTCATGTCTTGTCTGTCGTTTCTGTTCATGGCTGTGCTGGTAGTTCAGGGCCCTAAACCCCCTAAATCCTGCCATCCTGAATTTCATGTCTTGTCTGTCGTTTCTGTTCATGGCTGTGCTGGTAGTTCAGGGCCCTAAACCCCCTCAATCCTGCCATCCTGAATTTCATGTATTGTCTGTCGTTTCTGTTCATGGTTGTGCTGGTAGTTCAGGGCCCTAAACCCCCTAAATCCTGCCATCCTGAATTTCATGTCTTGTCTGTCGTTTCTGTTCATGGTTGTGCTGGTAGTTCAGGGCCCTAAACCCCCTAAATCCTACCATCCTGAATTTCATGTCTTGTCTGTCGTTTCTGTTCATGGCTGTGCTGGTAGTTCAGGGCCCTAAACCCCCTAAATCCTGCCATCCTGAATTTCATGTCTTGTCTGTCGTTTCTGTTCATGGTTGTGCTGGTAGTTCAGGGCCCTAAACCCCCTAAATCCTACCATCCTGAATTTCATGTCTTGTCTGTCGTTTCTGTTCATGGCTGTGCTGGTAGTTCAGGGCCCTAAACCCCCTAAATCCTGCCATCCTGAATTTCATGCCTTGTCTGTCGTTTCTGTTCATGGTTGTGCTGGTAGTTCAGGGCCCTAAACCCCCTAAATCCTACCATCCTGAATTTCATGTCTTGTCTGTCGTTTCTGTTCATGGCTGTGCTGGTAGTTCAGGGCCCTAAACCCCCTAAATCCTGCCATCCTGAATTTCATGTCTTGTCTGTCCTTTCTGTTCATGGTTGTGCTGGTAGTTCAGGGCCCTAAACCCCCTAAATCCTGCCATCCTGAATTTCATGTCTTGTCTGTCGTTTCTGTTCATGGTTGTGCTGGTAGTTCAGGGCCCTAAACCCCCTCAATCCTGCCATCCTGAATTTCATGCCTTGTCTGTCGTTTCTGTTCATGGTTGTGCTGGTAGTTCAGGGCCCTAAACCCCCTAAATCCTGCCATCCTGAATTTCATGTCTTGTCTGTCGTTTCTGTTCATGGCTGTGCTGGTAGTTCAGGGCCCTAAACCCCCTAAATCCTGCCATCCTGAATTTCATGTCTTGTCTGTCGTTTCTGTTCATGGCTGTGCTGGTAGTTCAGGGCCCTAAACCCCCTAAATCCTACCATCCTGAATTTCATGTCTTGTCTGTCGTTTCTGTTCATGGTTGTGCTGGTAGTTTAGGGCCCTAAACCCCCTAAATCCTGCCATCCTGAATTTCATGTCTTGTCTGTCGTTTCTGTTCATGGCTGTGCTGGTAGTTCAGGGCCCTAAACCCCCTAAATCCTGCCATCCTGAATTTCATGTCTTGTCTGTCGTTTCTGTTCATGGTTGTGCTGGTAGTTCAGGGCCCTAAACCCCCTAAATCCTACCATCCTGAATTTCATGTCTTGTCTGTCGTTTCTGTTCATGGCTGTGCTGGTAGTTCAGGGCCCTAAACCCCCTAAATCCTGCCATCCTGAATTTCATGTCTTGTCTGTCGTTTCTGTTCATGGTTGTGCTGGTAGTTCAGGGCCCTAAACCCCCTAAATCCTACCATCCTGAATTTCATGTCTTGTCTGTCGTTTCTGTTCATGGCTGTGCTGGTAGTTCAGGGCCCTAAACCCCCTAAATCCTGCCATCCTGAATTTCATGCCTTGTCTGTCGTTTCTGTTCATGGTTGTGCTGGTAGTTCAGGGCCCTAAACCCCCTAAATCCTACCATCCTGAATTTCATGTCTTGTCTGTCGTTTCTGTTCATGGCTGTGCTGGTAGTTCAGGGCCCTAAACCCCCTAAATCCTGCCATCCTGAATTTCATGTCTTGTCTGTCCTTTCTGTTCATGGTTGTGCTGGTAGTTCAGGGCCCTAAACCCCCTAAATCCTGCCATCCTGAATTTCATGTCTTGTCTGTCGTTTCTGTTCATGGTTGTGCTGGTAGTTCAGGGCCCTAAACCCCCTCAATCCTGCCATCCTGAATTTCATGCCTTGTCTGTCGTTTCTGTTCATGGTTGTGCTGGTAGTTCAGGGCCCTAAACCCCCTAAATCCTGCCATCCTGAATTTCATGTCTTGTCTGTCGTTTCTGTTCATGGCTGTGCTGGTAGTTCAGGGCCCTAAACCCCCTAAATCCTGCCATCCTGAATTTCATGTCTTGTCTGTCGTTTCTGTTCATGGCTGTGCTGGTAGTTCAGGGCCCTAAACCCCCTAAATCCTACCATCCTGAATTTCATGTCTTGTCTGTCGTTTCTGTTCATGGTTGTGCTGGTAGTTTAGGGCCCTAAACCCCCTAAATCCTGCCATCCTGAATTTCATGTCTTGTCTGTCGTTTCTGTTCATGGCTGTGCTGGTAGTTCAGGGCCCTAAACCCCCTAAATCCTGCCATCCTGAATTTCATGCCTTGTCTGTCGTTTCTGTTCATGGTTGTGCTGGTAGTTCAGGGCCCTAAACCCCCTAAATCCTGCCATCCTGAATTTCATGTCTTGTCTGTCGTTTCTGTTCATGGTTGTGCTGGTAGTTCAGGGCCCTAAACCCCCTAAATCCTGCCATCCTGAATTTCATGTCTTGTCTGTCGTTTCTGTTCATGGCTGTGCTGGTAGTTCAGGGCCCTAAACCCCCTAAATCCTGCCATCCTGAATTTCATGTCTTGTCTGTCGTTTCTGTTCATGGCTGTGCTGGTAGTTCAGGGCCCTAAACCCCCTAAATCCTACCATCCTGAATTTCATGTCTTGTCTGTCGTTTCTGTTCATGGTTGTGCTGGTAGTTCAGGGCCCTAAACCCCCTAAATCCTGCCATCCTGAATTTCATGTCTTGTCTGTCGTTTCTGTTCATGGTTGTGCTGGTAGTTCAGGGCCCTAAACCCCCTAAATCCTGCCATCCTGAATTTCATGCCTTGTCTGTCGTTTCTGTTCATGGCTGTGCTGGTAGTTCAGGGCCCTAAACCCCCTAAATCCTGCCATCCTGAATTTCATGTCTTGTCTGTCGTTTCTGTTCATGGTTGTGCTGGTAGTTCAGGGCCCTAAACCCCCTAAATCCTGCCATCCTGAATTTCATGTCTTGTCTGTCGTTTCTGTTCATGGCTGTGCTGGTAGTTCAGGGCCCTAAACCCCCTCAATCCTGCCATCCTGAATTTCATGTCTTGTCTGTCGTTTCTGTTCATGGCTGTGCTGTTGGTTCAGGGCCCTAAACCCCCTAAATCCTGCCATCCTGAATTTCATGTCTTGTCTGTCCTTTCTGTTCATGGCTGTGCTGGTAGTTCAGGGCCCTAAACCCCCTAAATCCTGCCATCCTGAATTTCATGTCTTGTCTGTCCTTTCTGTTCATGGCTGTGCTGGTAGTTCAGGGCCCTAAACCCCCTAAATCCTGCCATCCTGAATTTCATGTCTTGTCTGTCGTTTCTGTTCATGGCTGTGCTGGTAGTTCAGGGCCCTAAACCCCCTAAATCCTACCATCCTGAATTTCATGTCTTGTCTGTCCTTTCTGTTCATGGCTGTGCTGGTAGTTCAGGGCCCTAAACCCCCTAAATCCTGCCATCCTGAATTTCATGCCTTGTCTGTCGTTTCTGTTCATGGTTGTGCTGGTAGTTCAGGGCCCTAAACCCCCTAAATCCTGCCATCCTGAATTTCATGTCTTGTCTGTCGTTTCTGTTCATGGCTGTGCTGGTAGTTCAGGGCCCTAAACCCCCTAAATCCTGCCATCCTGAATTTCATGCCTTGTCTGTCGTTTCTGTTCATGGCTGTGCTGGTAGTTCAGGGCCCTAAACCCCCTAAATCCTGCCATCCTGAATTTCATGCCTTGTCTGTCGTTTCTGTTCATGGTTGTGCTGGTAGTTCAGGGCCCTAAACCCCCTAAATCCTGCCATCCTGAATTTCATGTCTTGTCTGTCGTTTCTGTTCATGGCTGTGCTGGTAGTTCAGGGCCCTAAACCCCCTAAATCCTGCCATCCTGAATTTCATGCCTTGTCTGTCGTTTCTGTTCATGGCTGTGCTGGTAGTTCAGGGCCCTAAACCCCCTAAATCCTGCCATCCTGAATTTCATGCCTTGTCTGTCGTTTCTGTTCATGGTTGTGCTGGTAGTTCAGGGCCCTAAACCCCCTAAATCCTGCCATCCTGAATTTCATGCCTTGTCTGTCGTTTCTGTTCATGGCTGTGCTGGTAGTTTAGGGCCCTAAACCCCCTAAATCCTACCATCCTGAATTTCATGCCTTGTCTGTCGTTTCTGTTCATGGCTGTGCTGGTAGTTCAGGGCCCTAAACCCCCTCAATCCTGCCATCCTGAATTTCATGTCTTGTCTGTCGTTTCTGTTCATGGTTGTGCTGGTAGTTCAGGGCCCTAAACCCTCTAAATCCTGCCATCCTGAATTTCATGTATTGTCTGTCGTTTCTGTTCATGGTTGTGCTGGTAGTTCAGGGCCCTAAACCCCCTAAATCCTGCCATCCTGAATTTCATGCCTTGTCTGTCGTTTCTGTTCATGGTTGTGCTGGTAGTTCAGGGCCCTAAACCCCCTCAATCCTACCATCCTGAATTTCATGTCTTGTCTGTCGTTTCTTTTATGGTTGTGCTGGTAGTTCAGGGCCCTAAACCCCCTAAATCCTACCATCCTGAATTTCATGTCTTGTCTGTCGTTTCTGTTCATGGCTGTGCTGGTAGTTCAGGGCCCTAAACCCCCTCAATCCTGCCATCCTGAATTTCATGTCTTGTCTGTCGTTTCTGTTCATGGTTGTGCTGGTAGTTCAGGGCCCTAAACCCTCTAAATCCTGCCATCCTGAATTTCATGTCTTGTCTGTCGTTTCTGTTCATGGTTGTGCTGGTAGTTCAGGGCCCTAAACCCCCTAAATCCTGCCATCCTGAATTTCATGTCTTGTCTGTCGTTTCTGTTCATGGTTGTGCTGGTAGTTCAGGGCCCTAAACCCCCTAAATCCTGCCATCCTGAATTTCATGCCTTGTCTGTCGTTTCTGTTCATGGTTGTGCTGGTAGTTCAGGGCCCTAAACCCCCTAAATCCTGCCATCCTGAATTTCATGTCTTGTCTGTCGTTTCTGTTCATGGTTGTGCTGGTAGTTCAGGGCCCTAAACCCCCTAAATCCTGCCATCCTGAATTTCATGTCTTGTCTGTCGTTTCTGTTCATGGTTGTGCTGGTAGTTTAGGGCCCTAAACCCCCTCAATCCTGCCATCCTGAATTTCATGCCTTGTCTGTCGTTTCTGTTCATGGTTGTGCTGGTAGTTCAGGGCCCTAAACCCCCTAAATCCTGCCATCCTGAATTTCATGCCTTGTCTGTCGTTTCTGTTCATGGCTGTGCTGGTAGTTCAGGGCCCTAAACCCCCTAAATCCTGCCATCCTGAATTTCATGTCTTGTCTGTCGTTTCTGTTCATGGCTGTGCTGGTAGTGCAGGGCCCTAAACCCCCTAAATCCTGCCATCCTGAATTTCATGTCTTGTCTGTCGTTTCTGTTCATGGTTGTGCTGGTAGTTTAGGGCCCTAAACCCCCTAAATCCTGCCATCCTGAATTTCATGTCTTGTCTGTCGTTTCTGTTCATGGCTGTGCTGGTAGTTCAGGGCCCTAAACCCCCTCAATCCTGCCATCCTGAATTTCATGCCTTGTCTGTCGTTTCTGTTCATGGTTGTGCTGGTAGTTCAGGGCCCTAAACCCCCTCAATCCTGCCATCCTGAATTTCATGTCTTGTCTGTCGTTTCTGTTCATGGCTGTGCTGGTAGTTCAGGGCCCTAAACCCCCTAAATCCTGCCATCCTGAATTTCATGTCTTGTCTGTCCTTTCTGTTCATGGCTGTGCTGGTAGTTCAGGGCCCTAAACCCTCTAAATCCTGCCATCCTGAATTTCATGCCTTGTCTGTCCTTTCTGTTCATGGCTGTGCTGGTAGTTCAGGGCCCTAAACCCCCTAAATCCTGCCATCCTGAATTTCATGTCTTGTCTGTCGTTTCTGTTCATGGTTGTGCTGGTAGTTCAGGGCCCTAAACCCCCTAAATCCTGCCATCCTGAATTTCATGTCTTGTCTGTCGTTTCTGTTCATGGCTGTGCTGGTAGTTTAGGGCCCTAAACCCCCTAAATCCTGCCATCCTGAATTTCATGTCTTGTCTGTCGTTTCTGTTCATGGTTGTGCTGGTAGTTCAGGGCCCTAAACCCCCTAAATCCTGTCATCCTGAATTTCATGTCTTGTCTGTCGTTTCTGTTCATGGCTGTGCTGGTAGTTCAGGGCCCTAAACCCCCTAAATCCTGCCATCCTGAATTTCATGTCTTGTCTGTCGTTTCTGTTCATGGCTGTGCTGTTGGTTCAGGGCCCTAAACCCCCTAAATCCTGCCATCCTGAATTTCATGTCTTGTCTGTCGTTTCTGTTCATGGCTGTGCTGGTAGTTCAGGGCCCTAAACCCCCTAAATCCTGCCATCCTGAATTTCATGTCTTGTCTGTCCTTTCTGTTCATGGCTGTGCTGGTAGTTCAGGGCCCTAAACCCCCTAAATCCTGCCATCCTGAATTTCATGTCTTGTCTGTCGTTTCTGTTCATGGCTGTGCTGGTAGTTCAGGGCCCTAAACCCCCTAAATCCTACCATCCTGAATTTCATGTCTTGTCTGTCGTTTCTGTTCATGGCTGTGCTGGTAGTTCAGGGCCCTAAACCCCCTAAATCCTGCCATCCTGAATTTCATGTCTTGTCTGTCGTTTCTGTTCATGGCTGTGCTGGTAGTTCAGGGCCCTAAACCCCCTAAATCCTGCCATCCTGAATTTCATGTCTTGTCTGTCGTTTCTGTTCATGGTTGTGCTGGTAGTTTAGGGCCCTAAACCCCCTAAATCCTGCCATCCTGAATTTCATGTCTTGTCTGTCGTTTCTGTTCATGGCTGTGCTGGTAGTTCAGGGCCCTAAACCCCCTCAATCCTGCCATCCTGAATTTCATGCCTTGTCTGTCGTTTCTGTTCATGGTTGTGCTGGTAGTTCAGGGCCCTAAACCCCCTCAATCCTGCCATCCTGAATTTCATGTCTTGTCTGTCGTTTCTGTTCATGGCTGTGCTGGTAGTTCAGGGCCCTAAACCCCCTAAATCCTGCCATCCTGAATTTCATGTCTTGTCTGTCCTTTCTGTTCATGGCTGTGCTGGTAGTTCAGGGCCCTAAACCCTCTAAATCCTGCCATCCTGAATTTCATGCCTTGTCTGTCCTTTCTGTTCATGGCTGTGCTGGTAGTTCAGGGCCCTAAACCCCCTAAATCCTGCCATCCTGAATTTCATGTCTTGTCTGTCGTTTCTGTTCATGGTTGTGCTGGTAGTTTAGGGCCCTAAACCCCCTAAATCCTGCCATCCTGAATTTCATGTCTTGTCTGTCGTTTCTGTTCATGGCTGTGCTGGTAGTTCAGGGCCCTAAACCCCCTCAATCCTGCCATCCTGAATTTCATGCCTTGTCTGTCGTTTCTGTTCATGGTTGTGCTGGTAGTTCAGGGCCCTAAACCCCCTCAATCCTGCCATCCTGAATTTCATGTCTTGTCTGTCGTTTCTGTTCATGGCTGTGCTGGTAGTTCAGGGCCCTAAACCCCCTAAATCCTGCCATCCTGAATTTCATGTCTTGTCTGTCGTTTCTGTTCATGGCTGTGCTGATAGTTTAGGGCCCTAAACCCCCTAAATCCTGCCATCCTGAATTTCATGTCTTGTCTGTCGTTTCTGTTCATGGTTGTGCTGGTAGTTCAGGGCCCTAAACCCCCTAAATCCTGTCATCCTGAATTTCATGTCTTGTCTGTCCTTTCTGTTCATGGCTGTGCTGGTAGTTCAGGGCCCTAAACCCCCTAAATCCTGCCATCCTGAATTTCATGTCTTGTCTGTCGTTTCTGTTCATGGTTGTGCTGGTAGTTCAGGGCCCTAAACCCCCTAAATCCTGCCATCCTGAATTTCATGCCTTGTCTGTCGTTTCTGTTCATGGTTGTGCTGGTAGTTCAGGGCCCTAAACCCCCTCAATCCTGCCATCCTGAATTTCATGTCTTGTCTGTCGTTTCTGTTCATGGTTGTGCTGGTAGTTTAGGGCCCTAAACCCCCTAAATCCTGCCATCCTGAATTTCATGTCTTGTCTGTCGTTTCTGTTCATGGTTGTGCTGGTAGTTCAGGGCCCTAAACCCCCTAAATCCTACCATCCTGAATTTCATGTCTTGTCTGTCGTTTCTGTTCATGGCTGTGCTGGTAGTTCAGGGCCCTAAACCCCCTAAATCCTGCCATCCTGAATTTCATGTCTTGTCTGTCGTTTCTGTTCATGGTTGTGCTGGTAGTTCAGGGCCCTAAACCCCCTAAATCCTACCATCCTGAATTTCATGTCTTGTCTGTCGTTTCTGTTCATGGCTGTGCTGGTAGTTCAGGGCCCTAAACCCCCTAAATCCTGCCATCCTGAATTTCATGTCTTGTCTGTCGTTTCTGTTCATGGTTGTGCTGGTAGTTCAGGGCCCTAAACCCCCTCAATCCTGCCATCCTGAATTTCATGCCTTGTCTGTCGTTTCTGTTCATGGTTGTGCTGGTAGTTCAGGGCCCTAAACCCCCTCAATCCTGTCATCCTGAATTTCATGTCTTGTCTGTCGTTTCTGTTCATGGCTGTGCTGGTAGTTCAGGGCCCTAAACCCCCTAAATCCTGCCATCCTGAATTTCATGTCTTGTCTGTCCTTTCTGTTCATGGCTGTGCTGGTAGTTCAGGGCCCTAAACCCTCTAAATCCTGCCATCCTGAATTTCATGCCTTGTCTGTCCTTTCTGTTCATGGCTGTGCTGGTAGTTCAGGGCCCTAAACCCCCTAAATCCTGCCATCCTGAATTTCATGTCTTGTCTGTCGTTTCTGTTCATGGTTGTGCTGGTAGTTTAGGGCCCTAAACCCCCTAAATCCTGCCATCCTGAATTTCATGTCTTGTCTGTCGTTTCTGTTCATGGCTGTGCTGGTAGTTCAGGGCCCTAAACCCCCTAAATCCTGCCATCCTGAATTTCATGTCTTGTCTGTCGTTTCTGTTCATGGTTGTGCTGGTAGTTCAGGGCCCTAAACCCCCTAAATCCTGCCATCCTGAATTTCATGTCTTGTCTGTCGTTTCTGTTCATGGTTGTGCTGGTAGTTCAGGGCCCTAAACCCCCTAAATCCTGCCATCCTGAATTTCATGTCTTGTCTGTCGTTTCTGTTCATGGCTGTGCTGGTAGTTCAGGGCCCTAAACCCCCTCAATCCTACCATCCTGAATTTCATGCCTTGTCTGTCGTTTCTGTTCATGGTTGTGCTGGTAGTTCAGGGCCCTAAACCCCCTAAATCCTGCCATCCTGAATTTCATGTCTTGTCTGTCGTTTCTGTTCATGGTTGTGCTGGTAGTTCAGGGCCCTAAACCCCCTAAATCCTACCATCCTGAATTTCATGTCTTGTCTGTCGTTTCTGTTCATGGCTGTGCTGGTAGTTCAGGGCCCTAAACCCCCTCAATCCTGCCATCCTGAATTTCATGTCTTGTCTGTCGTTTCTGTTCATGGCTGTGCTGGTAGTTCAGGGCCCTAAACCCCCTAAATCCTGCCATCCTGAATTTCATGTCTTGTCTGTCGTTTCTGTTCATGGTTGTGCTGGTAGTTCAGGGCCCTAAACCCCCTAAATCCTACCATCCTGAATTTCATGTCTTGTCTGTCGTTTCTGTTCATGGCTGTGCTGGTAGTTTAGGGCCCTAAACCCCCTCAATCCTACCATCCTGAATTTCATGTCTTGTCTGTCCTTTCTGTTCATGGCTGTGCTGGTAGTTCAGGGCCCTAAACCCCCTAAATCCTGCCATCCTGAATTTCATGTCTTGTCTGTCGTTTCTGTTCATGGTTGTGCTGGTAGTTCAGGGCCCTAAACCCTCTAAATCCTGCCATCCTGAATTTCATGTCTTGTCTGTCGTTTCTGTTCATGGTTGTGCTGGTAGTTCAGGGCCCTAAACCCCCTCAATCCTGCCATCCTGAATTTCATGTCTTGTCTGTCGTTTCTGTTCATGGCTGTGCTGGTAGTTCAGGGCCCTAAACCCTCTAAATCCTGCCATCCTGAATTTCATGCCTTGTCTGTCGTTTCTGTTCATGGTTGTGCTGGTAGTTCAGGGCCCTAAACCCCCTAAATCCTACCATCCTGAATTTCATGCCTTGTCTGTCGTTTCTGTTCATGGCTGTGCTGGTAGTTCAGGGCCCTAAACCCCCTAAATCCTGCCATCCTGAATTTCATGTCTTGTCTGTCGTTTCTGTTCATGGTTGTGCTGGTAGTTCAGGGCCCTAAACCCCCTAAATCCTGCCATCCTGAATTTCATGTCTTGTCTGTCGTTTCTGTTCATGGTTGTGCTGGTAGTTTAGGGCCCTAAACCCCCTCAATCCTGCCATCCTGAATTTCATGCCTTGTCTGTCGTTTCTGTTCATGGTTGTGCTGGTAGTTCAGGGCCCTAAACCCCCTAAATCCTGCCATCCTGAATTTCATGTCTTGTCTGTCGTTTCTGTTCATGGCTGTGCTGGTAGTTCAGGGCCCTAAACCCCCTAAATCCTGCCATCCTGAATTTCATGTCTTGTCTGTCGTTTCTGTTCATGGCTGTGCTGGTAGTTCAGGGCCCTAAACCCCCTAAATCCTGCCATCCTGAATTTCATGTCTTGTCTGTCGTTTCTGTTCATGGTTGTGCTGGTAGTTTAGGGCCCTAAACCCCCTAAATCCTGCCATCCTGAATTTCATGTCTTGTCTGTCGTTTCTGTTCATGGCTGTGCTGGTAGTTCAGGGCCCTAAACCCCCTAAATCCTGCCATCCTGAATTTCATGCCTTGTCTGTCGTTTCTGTTCATGGTTGTGCTGGTAGTTCAGGGCCCTAAACCCCCTCAATCCTGCCATCCTGAATTTCATGTCTTGTCTGTCGTTTCTGTTCATGGCTGTGCTGGTAGTTCAGGGCCCTAAACCCCCTAAATCCTGCCATCCTGAATTTCATGTCTTGTCTGTCCTTTCTGTTCATGGCTGTGCTGGTAGTTTAGGGCCCTAAACCCTCTAAATCCTGCCATCCTGAATTTCATGCCTTGTCTGTCCTTTCTGTTCATGGCTGTGCTGGTAGTTCAGGGCCCTAAACCCCCTCAATCCTGCCATCCTGAATTTCATGTCTTGTCTGTCGTTTCTGTTCATGGCTGTGCTGGTAGTTCAGGGCCCTAAACCCTCTTAATCCTGCCATCCTGAATTTCATGTCTTGTCTGTCGTTTCTGTTCATGGTTGTGCTGGTAGTTCAGGGCCCTAAACCCCCTAAATCCTGCCATCCTGAATTTCATGTCTTGTCTGTCGTTTCTGTTCATGGCTGTGCTGGTAGTTTAGGGCCCTAAACCCCCTAAATCCTGCCATCCTGAATTTCATGTCTTGTCTGTCGTTTCTGTTCATGGTTGTGCTGGTAGTTCAGGGCCCTAAACCCCCTAAATCCTGTCATCCTGAATTTCATGTCTTGTCTGTCGTTTCTGTTCATGGCTGTGCTGGTAGTTCAGGGCCCTAAACCCCCTAAATCCTGCCATCCTGAATTTCATGTCTTGTCTGTCGTTTCTGTTCATGGCTGTGCTGTTGGTTCAGGGCCCTAAACCCCCTAAATCCTGCCATCCTGAATTTCATGTCTTGTCTGTCGTTTCTGTTCATGGCTGTGCTGGTAGTTCAGGGCCCTAAACCCCCTAAATCCTGCCATCCTGAATTTCATGTCTTGTCTGTCCTTTCTGTTCATGGCTGTGCTGGTAGTTCAGGGCCCTAAACCCCCTCAATCCTGCCATCCTGAATTTCATGTCTTGTCTGTCGTTTCTGTTCATGGCTGTGCTGGTAGTTCAGGGCCCTAAACCCCCTAAATCCTACCATCCTGAATTTCATGTCTTGTCTGTCGTTTCTGTTCATGGCTTGTGCTGGTAGTTCAGGGCCCTAAACCCCCTAAATCCTGCCATCCTGAATTTCATGTCTTGTCTGTCGTTTCTGTTCATGGCTGTGCTGGTAGTTCAGGGCCCTAAACCCCCTAAATCCTGCCATCCTGAATTTCATGTCTTGTCTGTCGTTTCTGTTCATGGTTGTGCTGGTAGTTTAGGGCCCTAAACCCCCTAAATCCTGCCATCCTGAATTTCATGTCTTGTCTGTCGTTTCTGTTCATGGCTGTGCTGGTAGTTCAGGGCCCTAAACCCCCTCAATCCTGCCATCCTGAATTTCATGCCTTGTCTGTCGTTTCTGTTCATGGTTGTGCTGGTAGTTCAGGGCCCTAAACCCCCTCAATCCTGCCATCCTGAATTTCATGTCTTGTCTGTCGTTTCTGTTCATGGTTGTGCTGGTAGTTCAGGGCCCTAAACCCCCTAAATCCTGCCATCCTGAATTTCATGTCTTGTCTGTCCTTTCTGTTCATGGCTGTGCTGGTAGTTCAGGGCCCTAAACCCCTCTAAATCCTGCCATCCTGAATTTCATGCCTTGTCTGTCCTTTCTGTTCATGGCTGTGCTGGTAGTTCAGGGCCCTAAACCCCCTAAATCCTGCCATCCTGAATTTCATGTCTTGTCTGTCGTTTCTGTTCATGGTTGTGCTGGTAGTTCAGGGCCCTAAACCCCCTAAATCCTGCCATCCTGAATTTCATGTCTTGTCTGTCGTTTCTGTTCATGGCTGTGCTGGTAGTTTAGGGCCCTAAACCCCCTAAATCCTGCCATCCTGAATTTCATGTCTTGTCTGTCGTTTCTGTTCATGGTTGTGCTGGTAGTTCAGGGCCCTAAACCCCCTAAATCCTGTCATCCTGAATTTCATGTCTTGTCTGTCGTTTCTGTTCATGGCTGTGCTGGTAGTTCAGGGCCCTAAACCCCCTAAATCCTGCCATCCTGAATTTCATGTCTTGTCTGTCGTTTCTGTTCATGGTTGTGCTGGTAGTTCAGGGCCCTAAACCCCCTAAATCCTGCCATCCTGAATTTCATGCCTTGTCTGTCGTTTCTGTTCATGGTTGTGCTGGTAGTTCAGGGCCCTAAACCCCCTCAATCCTGCCATCCTGAATTTCATGTCTTGTCTGTCGTTTCTGTTCATGGTTGTGCTGGTAGTTTAGGGCCCTAAACCCCCTAAATCCTGCCATCCTGAATTTCATGTCTTGTCTGTCGTTTCTGTTCATGGTTGTGCTGGTAGTTCAGGGCCCTAAACCCCCTAAATCCTACCATCCTGAATTTCATGTCTTGTCTGTCGTTTCTGTTCATGGCTGTGCTGGTAGTTCAGGGCCCTAAACCCCCTAAATCCTGCCATCCTGAATTTCATGTCTTGTCTGTCGTTTCTGTTCATGGTTGTGCTGGTAGTTCAGGGCCCTAAACCCCCTAAATCCTACCATCCTGAATTTCATGTCTTGTCTGTCGTTTCTGTTCATGGCTGTGCTGGTAGTTCAGGGCCCTAAACCCCCTAAATCCTGCCATCCTGAATTTCATGTCTTGTCTGTCGTTTCTGTTCATGGCTGTGCTGGTAGTTCAGGGCCCTAAACCCCCTAAATCCTGCCATCCTGAATTTCATGTCTTGTCTGTCGTTTCTGTTCATGGTTGTGCTGGTAGTTCAGGGCCCTAAACCCCCTCAATCCTGCCATCCTGAATTTCATGCCTTGTCTGTCGTTTCTGTTCATGGCTGTGCTGGTAGTTCAGGGCCCTAAACCCCCTAAATCCTGCCATCCTGAATTTCATGTCTTGTCTGTCGTTTCTGTTCATGGTTGTGCTGGTAGTTCAGGGCCCTAAACCCCCTAAATCCTGCCATCCTGAATTTCATGTCTTGTCTGTCGTTTCTGTTCATGGCTGTGCTGGTAGTTTAGGGCCCTAAACCCCCTAAATCCTACCATCCTGAATTTCATGTCTTGTCTGTCGTTTCTGTTCATGGTTGTGCTGGTAGTTCAGGGCCCTAAACCCCCTAAATCCTACCATCCTGAATTTCATGCCTTGTCTGTCGTTTCTGTTCATGGTTGTGCTGGTAGTTCAGGGCCCTAAACCCTCTAAATCCTGCCATCCTGAATTTCATGTATTGTCTGTCGTTTCTGTTCATGGTTGTGCTGGTAGTTCAGGGCCCTAAACCCCCTCAATCCTGCCATCCTGAATTTCATGTCTTGTCTGTCGTTTCTGTTCATGGCTGTGCTGGTAGTTCAGGGCCCTAAACCCTCTAAATCCTGCCATCCTGAATTTCATGCATTGTCTGTCGTTTCTGTTCATGGTTGTGCTGGTAGTTCAGGGCCCTAAACCCCCTAAATCCTACCATCCTGAATTTCATGCCTTGTCTGTCGTTTCTGTTCATGGCTGTGCTGGTAGTTCAGGGCCCTAAACCCCCTAAATCCTGCCATCCTGAATTTCATGTCTTGTCTGTCGTTTCTGTTCATGGTTGTGCTGGTAGTTCAGGGCCCTAAACCCCCTAAATCCTGCCATCCTGAATTTCATGTCTTGTCTGTCGTTTCTGTTCATGGTTGTGCTGGTAGTTTAGGGCCCTAAACCCCCTCAATCCTGCCATCCTGAATTTCATGCCTTGTCTGTCGTTTCTGTTCATGGTTGTGCTGGTAGTTCAGGGCCCTAAACCCCCTAAATCCTGCCATCCTGAATTTCATGTCTTGTCTGTCGTTTCTGTTCATGGCTGTGCTGGTAGTTCAGGGCCCTAAACCCCCTAAATCCTGCCATCCTGAATTTCATGTCTTGTCTGTCGTTTCTGTTCATGGCTGTGCTGGTAGTTCAGGGCCCTAAACCCCCTAAATCCTGCCATCCTGAATTTCATGTCTTGTCTGTCGTTTCTGTTCATGGTTGTGCTGGTAGTTTAGGGCCCTAAACCCCCTAAATCCTGCCATCCTGAATTTCATGTCTTGTCTGTCGTTTCTGTTCATGGCTGTGCTGGTAGTTCAGGGCCCTAAACCCCCTAAATCCTGCCATCCTGAATTGCATGCCTTGTCTGTCGTTTCTGTTCATGGTTGTGCTGGTAGTTCAGGGCCCTAAACCCCCTCAATCCTGCCATCCTGAATTTCATGTCTTGTCTGTCGTTTCTGTTCATGGCTGTGCTGGTAGTTCAGGGCCCTAAACCCCCTAAATCCTGCCATCCTGAATTTCATGTCTTGTCTGTCCTTTCTGTTCATGGCTGTGCTGGTAGTTTAGGGCCCTAAACCCTCTAAATCCTGCCATCCTGAATTTCATGCCTTGTCTGTCCTTTCTGTTCATGGCTGTGCTGGTAGTTCAGGGCCCTAAACCCCCTCAATCCTGCCATCCTGAATTTCATGTCTTGTCTGTCGTTTCTGTTCATGGCTGTGCTGGTAGTTCAGGGCCCTAAACCCTCTAAATCCTGCCATCCTGAATTTCATGTCTTGTCTGTCGTTTCTGTTCATGGTTGTGCTGGTAGTTCAGGGCCCTAAACCCCCTAAATCCTGCCATCCTGAATTTCATGTCTTGTCTGTCGTTTCTGTTCATGGCTGTGCTGGTAGTTTAGGGCCCTAAACCCCCTAAATCCTGCCATCCTGAATTTCATGTCTTGTCTGTCGTTTCTGTTCATGGTTGTGCTGGTAGTTCAGGGCCCTAAACCCCCTAAATCCTGTCATCCTGAATTTCATGTCTTGTCTGTCGTTTCTGTTCATGGCTGTGCTGGTAGTTCAGGGCCCTAAACCCCCTAAATCCTGCCATCCTGAATTTCATGTCTTGTCTGTCGTTTCTGTTCATGGCTGTGCTGTTGGTTCAGGGCCCTAAACCCCCTAAATCCTGCCATCCTGAATTTCATGTCTTGTCTGTCGTTTCTGTTCATGGCTGTGCTGGTAGTTCAGGGCCCTAAACCCCCTAAATCCTGCCATCCTGAATTTCATGTCTTGTCTGTCCTTTCTGTTCATGGCTGTGCTGGTAGTTCAGGGCCCTAAACCCCCTAAATCCTGCCATCCTGAATTTCATGTCTTGTCTGTCGTTTCTGTTCATGGCTGTGCTGGTAGTTCAGGGCCCTAAACCCCCTAAATCCTACCATCCTGAATTTCATGTCTTGTCTGTCGTTTCTGTTCATGGCTGTGCTGGTAGTTCAGGGCCCTAAACCCCCTAAATCCTGCCATCCTGAATTTCATGTCTTGTCTGTCGTTTCTGTTCATGGCTGTGCTGGTAGTTCAGGGCCCTAAACCCCCTAAATCCTGCCATCCTGAATTTCATGTCTTGTCTGTCGTTTCTGTTCATGGTTGTGCTGGTAGTTTAGGGCCCTAAACCCCCTAAATCCTGCCATCCTGAATTTCATGTCTTGTCTGTCGTTTCTGTTCATGGCTGTGCTGGTAGTTCAGGGCCCTAAACCCCCTCAATCCTGCCATCCTGAATTTCATGCCTTGTCTGTCGTTTCTGTTCATGGTTGTGCTGGTAGTTCAGGGCCCTAAACCCCCTCAATCCTGCCATCCTGAATTTCATGTCTTGTCTGTCGTTTCTGTTCATGGTTGTGCTGGTAGTTCAGGGCCCTAAACCCCCTAAATCCTGCCATCCTGAATTTCATGTCTTGTCTGTCCTTTCTGTTCATGGCTGTGCTGGTAGTTCAGGGCCCTAAACCCTCTAAATCCTGCCATCCTGAATTTCATGCCTTGTCTGTCCTTTCTGTTCATGGCTGTGCTGGTAGTTCAGGGCCCTAAACCCCCTAAATCCTGCCATCCTGAATTTCATGTCTTGTCTGTCGTTTCTGTTCATGGTTGTGCTGGTAGTTCAGGGCCCTAAACCCCCTAAATCCTGCCATCCTGAATTTCATGTCTTGTCTGTCGTTTCTGTTCATGGCTGTGCTGGTAGTTTAGGGCCCTAAACCCCCTAAATCCTGCCATCCTGAATTTCATGTCTTGTCTGTCGTTTCTGTTCATGGTTGTGCTGGTAGTTCAGGGCCCTAAACCCCCTAAATCCTGTCATCCTGAATTTCATGTCTTGTCTGTCGTTTCTGTTCATGGCTGTGCTGGTAGTTCAGGGCCCTAAACCCCCTAAATCCTGCCATCCTGAATTTCATGTCTTGTCTGTCGTTTCTGTTCATGGTTGTGCTGGTAGTTCAGGGCCCTAAACCCCCTAAATCCTGCCATCCTGAATTTCATGCCTTGTCTGTCGTTTCTGTTCATGGTTGTGCTGGTAGTTCAGGGCCCTAAACCCCCTCAATCCTGCCATCCTGAATTTCATGTCTTGTCTGTCGTTTCTGTTCATGGTTGTGCTGGTAGTTTAGGGCCCTAAACCCCCTAAATCCTGCCATCCTGAATTTCATGTCTTGTCTGTCGTTTCTGTTCATGGTTGTGCTGGTAGTTCAGGGCCCTAAACCCCCTAAATCCTACCATCCTGAATTTCATGTCTTGTCTGTCGTTTCTGTTCATGGCTGTGCTGGTAGTTCAGGGCCCTAAACCCCCTAAATCCTGCCATCCTGAATTTCATGTCTTGTCTGTCGTTTCTGTTCATGGTTGTGCTGGTAGTTCAGGGCCCTAAACCCCCTAAATCCTACCATCCTGAATTTCATGTCTTGTCTGTCGTTTCTGTTCATGGCTGTGCTGGTAGTTCAGGGCCCTAAACCCCCTAAATCCTGCCATCCTGAATTTCATGTCTTGTCTGTCGTTTCTGTTCATGGCTGTGCTGGTAGTTCAGGGCCCTAAACCCCCTAAATCCTGCCATCCTGAATTTCATGTCTTGTCTGTCGTTTCTGTTCATGGTTGTGCTGGTAGTTCAGGGCCCTAAACCCCCTCAATCCTGCCATCCTGAATTTCATGCCTTGTCTGTCGTTTCTGTTCATGGCTGTGCTGGTAGTTCAGGGCCCTAAACCCCCTAAATCCTGCCATCCTGAATTTCATGTCTTGTCTGTCGTTTCTGTTCATGGCTGTGCTGGTAGTTCAGGGCCCTAAACCCCCTAAATCCTGCCATCCTGAATTTCATGTCTTGTCTGTCGTTTCTGTTCATGGTTGTGCTGGTAGTTCAGGGCCCTAAACCCCCTAAATCCTGCCATCCTGAATTTCATGTCTTGTCTGTCGTTTCTGTTCATGGCTGTGCTGGTAGTTTAGGGCCCTAAACCCCCTAAATCCTACCATCCTGAATTTCATGTCTTGTCTGTCGTTTCTGTTCATGGTTGTGCTGGTAGTTCAGGGCCCTAAACCCCCTAAATCCTACCATCCTGAATTTCATGTCTTGTCTGTCGTTTCTGTTCATGGCTGTGCTGGTAGTTCAGGGCCCTAAACCCCCTAAATCCTGCCATCCTGAATTTCATGTCTTGTCTGTCGTTTCTGTTCATGGTTGTGCTGGTAGTTCAGGGCCCTAAACCCCCTAAATCCTGCCATCCTGAATTTCATGTCTTGTCTGTCGTTTCTGTTCATGGTTGTGCTGGTAGTTCAGGGCCCTAAACCCCCTAAATCCTGCCATCCTGAATTTCATGTCTTGTCTGTCGTTTCTGTTCATGGCTGTGCTGGTAGTTCAGGGCCCTAAACCCCCTCAATCCTGCCATCCTGAATTTCATGCCTTGTCTGTCGTTTCTGTTCATGGTTGTGCTGGTAGTTCAGGGCCCTAAACCCCCTAAATCCTGCCATCCTGAATTTCATGTCTTGTCTGTCGTTTCTGTTCATGGCTGTGCTGGTAGTTCAGGGCCCTAAACCCCCTCAATCCTACCATCCTGAATTTCATGCCTTGTCTGTCGTTTCTGTTCATGGTTGTGCTGGTAGTTCAGGGCCCTAAACCCCCTAAATCCTGCCATCCTGAATTTCATGTCTTGTCTGTCGTTTCTGTTCATGGTTGTGCTGGTAGTTCAGGGCCCTAAACCCCCTAAATCCTACCATCCTGAATTTCATGTCTTGTCTGTCGTTTCTGTTCATGGCTGTGCTGGTAGTTCAGGGCCCTAAACCCCCTCAATCCTGCCATCCTGAATTTCATGTCTTGTCTGTCGTTTCTGTTCATGGCTGTGCTGGTAGTTCAGGGCCCTAAACCCCCTAAATCCTGCCATCCTGAATTTCATGTCTTGTCTGTCGTTTCTGTTCATGGTTGTGCTGGTAGTTCAGGGCCCTAAACCCCCTAAATCCTACCATCCTGAATTTCATGTCTTGTCTGTCGTTTCTGTTCATGGCTGTGCTGGTAGTTTAGGGCCCTAAACCCCCTCAATCCTACCATCCTGAATTTCATGTCTTGTCTGTCCTTTCTGTTCATGGCTGTGCTGGTAGTTCAGGGCCCTAAACCCCCTAAATCCTGCCATCCTGAATTTCATGTCTTGTCTGTCGTTTCTGTTCATGGTTGTGCTGGTAGTTCAGGGCCCTAAACCCTCTAAATCCTGCCATCCTGAATTTCATGTCTTGTCTGTCGTTTCTGTTCATGGTTGTGCTGGTAGTTCAGGGCCCTAAACCCCCTCAATCCTGCCATCCTGAATTTCATGTCTTGTCTGTCGTTTCTGTTCATGGCTGTGCTGGTAGTTCAGGGCCCTAAACCCTCTAAATCCTGCCATCCTGAATTTCATGCATTGTCTGTCGTTTCTGTTCATGGTTGTGCTGGTAGTTCAGGGCCCTAAACCCCCTAAATCCTACCATCCTGAATTTCATGCCTTGTCTGTCGTTTCTGTTCATGGCTGTGCTGGTAGTTCAGGGCCCTAAACCCCCTAAATCCTGCCATCCTGAATTTCATGTCTTGTCTGTCGTTTCTGTTCATGGTTGTGCTGGTAGTTCAGGGCCCTAAACCCCCTAAATCCTGCCATCCTGAATTTCATGTCTTGTCTGTCGTTTCTGTTCATGGTTGTGCTGGTAGTTTAGGGCCCTAAACCCCCTCAATCCTGCCATCCTGAATTTCATGCCTTGTCTGTCGTTTCTGTTCATGGTTGTGCTGGTAGTTCAGGGCCCTAAACCCCCTAAATCCTGCCATCCTGAATTTCATGTCTTGTCTGTCGTTTCTGTTCATGGCTGTGCTGGTAGTTTAGGGCCCTAAACCCCCTAAATCCTGCCATCCTGAATTTCATGTCTTGTCTGTCGTTTCTGTTCATGGTTGTGCTGGTAGTTCAGGGCCCTAAACCCCCTAAATCCTGTCATCCTGAATTTCATGTCTTGTCTGTCGTTTCTGTTCATGGCTGTGCTGGTAGTTCAGGGCCCTAAACCCCCTAAATCCTGCCATCCTGAATTTCATGTCTTGTCTGTCGTTTCTGTTCATGGTTGTGCTGGTAGTTCAGGGCCCTAAACCCCCTAAATCCTGCCATCCTGAATTTCATGCCTTGTCTGTCGTTTCTGTTCATGGTTGTGCTGGTAGTTCAGGGCCCTAAACCCCCTCAATCCTGCCATCCTGAATTTCATGTCTTGTCTGTCGTTTCTGTTCATGGTTGTGCTGGTAGTTTAGGGCCCTAAACCCCCTAAATCCTGCCATCCTGAATTTCATGTCTTGTCTGTCGTTTCTGTTCATGGTTGTGCTGGTAGTTCAGGGCCCTAAACCCCCTAAATCCTACCATCCTGAATTTCATGTCTTGTCTGTCGTTTCTGTTCATGGCTGTGCTGGTAGTTCAGGGCCCTAAACCCCCTAAATCCTGCCATCCTGAATTTCATGTCTTGTCTGTCGTTTCTGTTCATGGTTGTGCTGGTAGTTCAGGGCCCTAAACCCCCTAAATCCTACCATCCTGAATTTCATGTCTTGTCTGTCGTTTCTGTTCATGGCTGTGCTGGTAGTTCAGGGCCCTAAACCCCCTAAATCCTGCCATCCTGAATTTCATGTCTTGTCTGTCGTTTCTGTTCATGGCTGTGCTGGTAGTTCAGGGCCCTAAACCCCCTAAATCCTGCCATCCTGAATTTCATGTCTTGTCTGTCGTTTCTGTTCATGGTTGTGCTGGTAGTTCAGGGCCCTAAACCCCCTCAATCCTGCCATCCTGAATTTCATGCCTTGTCTGTCGTTTCTGTTCATGGCTGTGCTGGTAGTTCAGGGCCCTAAACCCCCTAAATCCTGCCATCCTGAATTTCATGTCTTGTCTGTCGTTTCTGTTCATGGCTGTGCTGGTAGTTCAGGGCCCTAAACCCCCTAAATCCTGCCATCCTGAATTTCATGTCTTGTCTGTCGTTTCTGTTCATGGTTGTGCTGGTAGTTCAGGGCCCTAAACCCCCTAAATCCTGCCATCCTGAATTTCATGTCTTGTCTGTCGTTTCTGTTCATGGCTGTGCTGGTAGTTTAGGGCCCTAAACCCCCTAAATCCTACCATCCTGAATTTCATGTCTTGTCTGTCGTTTCTGTTCATGGTTGTGCTGGTAGTTCAGGGCCCTAAACCCCCTAAATCCTACCATCCTGAATTTCATGTCTTGTCTGTCGTTTCTGTTCATGGCTGTGCTGGTAGTTCAGGGCCCTAAACCCCCTAAATCCTGCCATCCTGAATTTCATGTCTTGTCTGTCGTTTCTGTTCATGGTTGTGCTGGTAGTTCAGGGCCCTAAACCCCCTAAATCCTGCCATCCTGAATTTCATGTCTTGTCTGTCGTTTCTGTTCATGGTTGTGCTGGTAGTTCAGGGCCCTAAACCCCCTAAATCCTGCCATCCTGAATTTCATGTCTTGTCTGTCGTTTCTGTTCATGGCTGTGCTGGTAGTTCAGGGCCCTAAACCCCCTCAATCCTGCCATCCTGAATTTCATGCCTTGTCTGTCGTTTCTGTTCATGGTTGTGCTGGTAGTTCAGGGCCCTAAACCCCCTAAATCCTGCCATCCTGAATTTCATGTCTTGTCTGTCGTTTCTGTTCATGGCTGTGCTGGTAGTTCAGGGCCCTAAACCCCCTCAATCCTACCATCCTGAATTTCATGCCTTGTCTGTCGTTTCTGTTCATGGTTGTGCTGGTAGTTCAGGGCCCTAAACCCCCTAAATCCTGCCATCCTGAATTTCATGTCTTGTCTGTCGTTTCTGTTCATGGTTGTGCTGGTAGTTCAGGGCCCTAAACCCCCTAAATCCTACCATCCTGAATTTCATGTCTTGTCTGTCGTTTCTGTTCATGGCTGTGCTGGTAGTTCAGGGCCCTAAACCCCCTCAATCCTGCCATCCTGAATTTCATGTCTTGTCTGTCGTTTCTGTTCATGGCTGTGCTGGTAGTTCAGGGCCCTAAACCCCCTAAATCCTGCCATCCTGAATTTCATGTCTTGTCTGTCGTTTCTGTTCATGGTTGTGCTGGTAGTTCAGGGCCCTAAACCCCCTAAATCCTACCATCCTGAATTTCATGTCTTGTCTGTCGTTTCTGTTCATGGCTGTGCTGGTAGTTTAGGGCCCTAAACCCCCTCAATCCTACCATCCTGAATTTCATGTCTTGTCTGTCCTTTCTGTTCATGGCTGTGCTGGTAGTTCAGGGCCCTAAACCCCCTAAATCCTGCCATCCTGAATTTCATGTCTTGTCTGTCGTTTCTGTTCATGGTTGTGCTGGTAGTTCAGGGCCCTAAACCCTCTAAATCCTGCCATCCTGAATTTCATGTCTTGTCTGTCGTTTCTGTTCATGGTTGTGCTGGTAGTTCAGGGCCCTAAACCCCCTCAATCCTGCCATCCTGAATTTCATGTCTTGTCTGTCGTTTCTGTTCATGGCTGTGCTGGTAGTTCAGGGCCCTAAACCCTCTAAATCCTGCCATCCTGAATTTCATGCATTGTCTGTCGTTTCTGTTCATGGTTGTGCTGGTAGTTCAGGGCCCTAAACCCCCTAAATCCTACCATCCTGAATTTCATGCCTTGTCTGTCGTTTCTGTTCATGGCTGTGCTGGTAGTTCAGGGCCCTAAACCCCCTAAATCCTGCCATCCTGAATTTCATGTCTTGTCTGTCGTTTCTGTTCATGGTTGTGCTGGTAGTTCAGGGCCCTAAACCCCCTAAATCCTGCCATCCTGAATTTCATGTCTTGTCTGTCGTTTCTGTTCATGGTTGTGCTGGTAGTTTAGGGCCCTAAACCCCCTAAATCCTACCATCCTGAATTTCATGTCTTGTCTGTCGTTTCTGTTCATGGCTGTGCTGGTAGTTCAGGGCCCTAAACCCCCTAAATCCTGCCATCCTGAATTTCATGTCTTGTCTGTCGTTTCTGTTCATGGTTGTGCTGGTAGTTCAGGGCCCTAAACCCCCTAAATCCTACCATCCTGAATTTCATGTCTTGTCTGTCGTTTCTGTTCATGGCTGTGCTGGTAGTTCAGGGCCCTAAACCCCCTAAATCCTGCCATCCTGAATTTCATGTCTTGTCTGTCGTTTCTGTTCATGGCTGTGCTGGTAGTTCAGGGCCCTAAACCCCCTAAATCCTGCCATCCTGAATTTCATGTCTTGTCTGTCGTTTCTGTTCATGGTTGTGCTGGTAGTTCAGGGCCCTAAACCCCCTCAATCCTGCCATCCTGAATTTCATGCCTTGTCTGTCGTTTCTGTTCATGGCTGTGCTGGTAGTTCAGGGCCCTAAACCCCCTAAATCCTGCCATCCTGAATTTCATGTCTTGTCTGTCGTTTCTGTTCATGGCTGTGCTGGTAGTTCAGGGCCCTAAACCCCCTAAATCCTGCCATCCTGAATTTCATGTCTTGTCTGTCGTTTCTGTTCATGGTTGTGCTGGTAGTTCAGGGCCCTAAACCCCCTAAATCCTGCCATCCTGAATTTCATGTCTTGTCTGTCGTTTCTGTTCATGGCTGTGCTGGTAGTTTAGGGCCCTAAACCCCCTAAATCCTACCATCCTGAATTTCATGTCTTGTCTGTCGTTTCTGTTCATGGTTGTGCTGGTAGTTCAGGGCCCTAAACCCCCTAAATCCTACCATCCTGAATTTCATGTCTTGTCTGTCGTTTCTGTTCATGGCTGTGCTGGTAGTTCAGGGCCCTAAACCCCCTAAATCCTGCCATCCTGAATTTCATGTCTTGTCTGTCGTTTCTGTTCATGGTTGTGCTGGTAGTTCAGGGCCCTAAACCCCCTAAATCCTGCCATCCTGAATTTCATGTCTTGTCTGTCGTTTCTGTTCATGGTTGTGCTGGTAGTTCAGGGCCCTAAACCCCCTAAATCCTGCCATCCTGAATTTCATGTCTTGTCTGTCGTTTCTGTTCATGGCTGTGCTGGTAGTTCAGGGCCCTAAACCCCCTCAATCCTGCCATCCTGAATTTCATGCCTTGTCTGTCGTTTCTGTTCATGGTTGTGCTGGTAGTTCAGGGCCCTAAACCCCCTAAATCCTGCCATCCTGAATTTCATGTCTTGTCTGTCGTTTCTGTTCATGGCTGTGCTGGTAGTTCAGGGCCCTAAACCCCCTCAATCCTACCATCCTGAATTTCATGCCTTGTCTGTCGTTTCTGTTCATGGTTGTGCTGGTAGTTCAGGGCCCTAAACCCCCTAAATCCTGCCATCCTGAATTTCATGTCTTGTCTGTCGTTTCTGTTCATGGTTGTGCTGGTAGTTCAGGGCCCTAAACCCCCTAAATCCTACCATCCTGAATTTCATGTCTTGTCTGTCGTTTCTGTTCATGGCTGTGCTGGTAGTTCAGGGCCCTAAACCCCCTCAATCCTGCCATCCTGAATTTCATGTCTTGTCTGTCGTTTCTGTTCATGGCTGTGCTGGTAGTTCAGGGCCCTAAACCCCCTAAATCCTGCCATCCTGAATTTCATGTCTTGTCTGTCGTTTCTGTTCATGGTTGTGCTGGTAGTTCAGGGCCCTAAACCCCCTAAATCCTACCATCCTGAATTTCATGTCTTGTCTGTCGTTTCTGTTCATGGCTGTGCTGGTAGTTTAGGGCCCTAAACCCCCTCAATCCTACCATCCTGAATTTCATGTCTTGTCTGTCCTTTCTGTTCATGGCTGTGCTGGTAGTTCAGGGCCCTAAACCCCCTAAATCCTGCCATCCTGAATTTCATGTCTTGTCTGTCGTTTCTGTTCATGGTTGTGCTGGTAGTTCAGGGCCCTAAACCCTCTAAATCCTGCCATCCTGAATTTCATGTCTTGTCTGTCGTTTCTGTTCATGGTTGTGCTGGTAGTTCAGGGCCCTAAACCCCCTCAATCCTGCCATCCTGAATTTCATGTCTTGTCTGTCGTTTCTGTTCATGGCTGTGCTGGTAGTTCAGGGCCCTAAACCCTCTAAATCCTGCCATCCTGAATTTCATGCATTGTCTGTCGTTTCTGTTCATGGTTGTGCTGGTAGTTCAGGGCCCTAAACCCCCTAAATCCTACCATCCTGAATTTCATGCCTTGTCTGTCGTTTCTGTTCATGGCTGTGCTGGTAGTTCAGGGCCCTAAACCCCCTAAATCCTGCCATCCTGAATTTCATGTCTTGTCTGTCGTTTCTGTTCATGGTTGTGCTGGTAGTTCAGGGCCCTAAACCCCCTAAATCCTGCCATCCTGAATTTCATGTCTTGTCTGTCGTTTCTGTTCATGGTTGTGCTGGTAGTTTAGGGCCCTAAACCCCCTCAATCCTGCCATCCTGAATTTCATGCCTTGTCTGTCGTTTCTGTTCATGGTTGTGCTGGTAGTTCAGGGCCCTAAACCCCCTAAATCCTGCCATCCTGAATTTCATGTCTTGTCTGTCGTTTCTGTTCATGGCTGTGCTGGTAGTTCAGGGCCCTAAACCCCCTAAATCCTGCCATCCTGAATTTCATGTCTTGTCTGTCGTTTCTGTTCATGGCTGTGCTGGTAGTTCAGGGCCCTAAACCCCCTAAATCCTGCCATCCTGAATTTCATGTCTTGTCTGTCGTTTCTGTTCATGGTTGTGCTGGTAGTTTAGGGCCCTAAACCCCCTAAATCCTGCCATCCTGAATTTCATGTCTTGTCTGTCGTTTCTGTTCATGGCTGTGCTGGTAGTTCAGGGCCCTAAACCCCCTCAATCCTGCCATCCTGAATTTCATGCCTTGTCTGTCGTTTCTGTTCATGGTTGTGCTGGTAGTTCAGGGCCCTAAACCCCCTCAATCCTGCCATCCTGAATTTCATGTCTTGTCTGTCGTTTCTGTTCATGGCTGTGCTGGTAGTTCAGGGCCCTAAACCCCCTAAATCCTGCCATCCTGAATTTCATGTCTTGTCTGTCCTTTCTGTTCATGGCTGTGCTGGTAGTTCAGGGCCCTAAACCCTCTAAATCCTGCCATCCTGAATTTCATGCCTTGTCTGTCCTTTCTGTTCATGGCTGTGCTGGTAGTTCAGGGCCCTAAACCCCCTAAATCCTGCCATCCTGAATTTCATGTCTTGTCTGTCGTTTCTGTTCATGGTTGTGCTGGTAGTTCAGGGCCCTAAACCCCCTAAATCCTGCCATCCTGAATTTCATGTCTTGTCTGTCGTTTCTGTTCATGGCTGTGCTGGTAGTTTAGGGCCCTAAACCCCCTAAATCCTGCCATCCTGAATTTCATGTCTTGTCTGTCGTTTCTGTTCATGGTTGTGCTGGTAGTTCAGGGCCCTAAACCCCCTAAA